>OZ007587.1:305911946-306487909 GCA_963931845.1 Maratus michaelseni | reverse complement strand
CACTGGCATAAATGTCAACACAGGGCTTCAAACGAAGATATTATTTAATGTTTAAATTTTTTAGAAATAAGTTTATCTGAAATAGGTTTCTTTTGATACTCGATGGTTTGAATGTACAGGGTGATTATAAAAAAACTATCCCGATATATGAGTCCTTAACTATCACACCGTTCACAGAAACTGACTGAAATTTTGGTTTTAAGTATTTTGAGGTATACGCTCAAGAATCGTATGAAAACAACAGTTAAACTCTAACAATTACGGTTACAGTGACAAAATTTTGAAAAATTCAAATGGCAACACCTATTTTTTTATTGGAATGTGATCTTCATAGTGAAAAACCATAAAAAGCGTTAGAACGGTACCAGTAGCACGAAAATTGCCGGTGCTAGCCAGACTAAGAAGAAAAGTGAAAACAACGAATAAGGACAGATAATCAACAGGAAACAAAACATTTTATTGTGTTTCACAAATTTTCCACGTCACACACGAAGACACGTTACATGCGGCAGATGGTGGATAGCACTGAATAATAAAATGTTTTACTTTCTGTTGCTTTTCTGTCCTTTATTGGTTGTTTTCACTTTTCTTCTTAGTCTCTCTAGCGCCGGCAATTTTCGTGCTACAGGTACCGTTCCAACGCTTTTTATGGTTTTTCACTATGAAGATCACATTCCAATAAAAAAATAGGTGTTGCCATTTGAATTTTTCAAAATTTTGTCACTGTAACCGTAATTGTTAGAGTTTAACTGTTGTTTTTCATACGATTCTTGAGCGCATACCTCAAAATACTTAAAACCAAAATTTCAGTCAGTTTCTGTGAACGGTGTGATAGTTAAGGATTCATATATCAGGATAGTTTTTTTATAATCACCCTGTATTAATATAGTCATGAAATCGTATACATAACCATTCATCGTTATTGTTAAAGGAAACTGAAAACTCAATATTCCTTCAGAATAAATAGCAAAATGTATTGTTAATTACAAATGAGGTTCAATATTAACAAAATTCAGATATTCCAATAACTGGATATGACAATTAACATTTTCACAGATGCTTAAAAGTTGATTTCACAGAGTTGAAAAATGTGCAGTGAATTCAAATAGCAAATTGCAAAAACTCTTGAATAGACATGTGCTTAATTGCAGTGTGGAATCAACTGAACTGTTGAAATTACCAGGTTTTAACCCTTTATGTACTAAATTATTAATCAATAAATTGCTCCCCTCAATAATTATTTTTTTTATGTCTGAAGATGATTAGAAAATTTATATAGCAATAATATGAAATTTATATAGGTTTTTCCAACAAAACAGATTAATAACTCGGTAGTTATAATTATTTTTCTAATATATTTAACAGAAATATCAGATTGCTTAAAAAATACTTTTATAGAAATTTCGAAATTCTTATAAAAACAATGTAAATGAAAGTTTTGTGATTCTATTTGTAAATGGAAATGTTCTTTAAGTTACAATTTATTTAAAAAAATATTTATAATAAGGGAAAATCTACACTTGTGTGAATAGTTGTGAAAATAACCAATTTAAAAAATATTTTTCTTCGACTCTTGCGCTAACCTTTCTTAATGTGATCGATACACACACACTATCTATAATATTTTTTTCCCCTTGATATGATATTTCTTAAATAGTATTTCCTTATTTTTTATTTTATTTTGTTTCATTTTATTTTATTTCTCTTTTCATTTCTACTTTTGGTTGGATATATATTTTTTGAAAATGTCTAGGATAATATGATTTTATACTGACATCAAATATGGATTGTTGACACCTAATATTTTTGTAAAATGTATGCATATATTATACTTTCATTTTTTTAAATATATTAAGAACCAAAAGTTTTATTTAATGAATGAAACTAACTTGATTTTGAATGACTACCACATAGAATCAAGATATTTAACTAAATAAAATTTCTGTTTTATGTATGTTTTTTGATTTAAAAAAAGATTTCAAATAGATAGATAGATAGATATAGATATCGATATACAGGGTGATTTTTTTTTTTAAAGTTGTGAAAGTAAAACACTATAACAAAAGAACCACTGATCCAAAAGACCTGAAATTTTACCAGTATGCTCCCAAAGCAATGGGTATTTTTAGGTATGGTTAAAAAAACTTAAAATCGCACCGACAGATGGCGCTGTAAAGTAGCAGAAACAAACAATATCGTCTGTGGGAGGAAAACAATGGACGGTACTTTGAGAAACCATCTTCCATGGGCACTCTGTCGTCATTGGACCTTTTCTTAAATTCTTCAGTGTCCTAAATCTTTTAAGAACAGTTGCTGCGCTGTCATTATTCTGATAATACAGTTTCACTAACAACGCACGGTCCGTCAATGGCGCAGTCATTGCAAGGATTTCCGTAGAATAATGAGCACGAGTTGTGCGTACTTCACGTTCTTATCGCCAATGTGCGTGTGCCGGGCGCAAGTTCGACTCTCGACTTTACTGCATGTACAGCGCCATCTGTCGGTGTGATTTAAGTTTTTTAACCACACCTAAAGTTTTCCCAATGCTTTGGGAACATACTGGTGAAATTTTAGGTCATTTGGATCAGTGGTTCTTTTGTTATAGAGTTTTACTTTCACAACTTTAAAAAAAATCACCCTGTATATATATATATATATACATATATATAGCATATAAGTACCCTTAAACACCGTATTTGTGTTTATTATATATATTATAAAATAAATGTATAAAGACAATATTTTTAAGTTCTTGTTGGAGATTACAGAATTATTTCATAAAAATGAATGCAATTTTGATTTAATCCTTTTGTAGTTGGCCTTTATATTTTATTATATAATTCACCTTAAAAAAAATAATGCAAGTAGTATTTAATTATATGGAGAAAATTTACAACTACTTTTAATTAAATCCAACAGGAATTTACTACGCGTTCTACACTTAAATTCAAGTTAATCTCTCTGATAAAAGGAGGATTTACATTGAATTCAGAAAATAATTTTCTTTCCATAAGATTTCAAGTTGCGGTTCCAGTAAAATAGTTTTCAGAATATGTTATTGTTAGAATTTAATGCATTTCAAGTTTCTATAAAATAATGTTCTTAAATTATTAATATGTGTGATTTTAAAATTAATTTAAAATTTCAGGCTTAGGATTAAGCGTCTCGTAAAATGTTATCATAATTCTGTATTTTATTGTTTTTTAAACAAAAATATTATGACGAAATTCTAAAGACAAAAAATGTCACTTGAATACAGTAATAATCGGTGTTTTGAAAAGGTTGTTTGTTTGGTTGGAGGCGTAACGGTCATATTTTACACTTAAAGGCTAAACAGGCAAGGACCTTCATTTAAAGTGCAATCCGACCCGCTACACAAGTCCATGTTTGAATTTTAATTCTAATCCGTCAGGTCTTGTCTAATAGCCAGTGCCTTAACCAGTAGCCACGCTGTTGGGATGTTTTGAAAAATAATTTCTTTTGGATGCATATTATTTTGTGGAATCTCAGGTATGTTCTATCAGGTTGAGTTCGAGAACTTTGGATGTGATTAAGCGAGTGTGAGTTATTACCTTCAATAATAAAAACGTAGATCCGACTAAGTTTAAAAACAGACAAACATAATTTTCAAGAATATCATCATTATCATACCTTTGAGAAGTAACATACACTCTATCCAAGAATCGGGAGTCGAAATGACCCTGTAACGTGATAGTGTCCATCACATTTTTGGAAATTCTTGTTTTTTTCGAAATGTTTATTTTATTACATGATTTATTAATTCATATATGTACGGGGACATATAAAAATGAAATATTATAATACGCAATAAATTAGTTTATTCTTTAAAATCTTTTAACAAAAGTGATATTTAAGCATTAGGTACATTATATCTTTGCACCCCTTAATCTCAGAAACAAGAGCCAAAACACAGTACACACTGGTAAAAAAAATGATTTTTCGATACGGGAGAGTAAAATCGGGCTTTGCATTTCCTATATTGCTGTAAAGTGATCATCGTATGTGAATTGAATCAAAATCGTTCATTATACAATACTTTGTTACATTGGAAATGTGTCCGGTTTTCACGTTTTAATATTCGTTTTAATTGCGAATGCCCTCTTTTAAAAGTATTCCGGAGAGAAACTACAGACCTGCTTCTACAAATACTTTGAAGATAATCTTGAAAAATCTTGAACAGATTGTGCCATGAAACTATATTGTTATATAATACCATTGTTGCATATTTATTCTCATTGAAATTTTCATTTTGATATTTGGGACATCACCCTTGCCTTAGAGGCTTCTGCCAATGCCGCAATTCAAAAAGTGACAAATAGGGCAACTTCGAACAAAATTGAAATTTTCTTTGCAAAACGTGAAGAAATCATTTTCGGAAATCCTGGGCATCTTAAATTTGGCACAGGTATAAAACGTTTAACCATAATTTTTCAAACACCCGAGTCTTTAAATATTTATGTGTTTACTTTGACGCATAATCCGTAATAAGTTATATTTTATAATAAAATATATTTAATCGCAATGCAGTTTAAAATATAATGAATATAATAATCAGACTTAAAATGTTTAAAGAACGTTTATTTAAAAATATTACAAAACAACTTCATACAACATATTTATTTAGTATTCACAATAATTTACTTAGTTTTAGAAAAACACAGTTTTGCACAGTTTTGCAAAAAAGTTTTGCAATTGTTTGTAAAAAATATAACTAACCAAATTCAAAAATTTGTTAGCTACTTTTTTTAAATAGCTCTTTGCATGCACATTTTTAAAGTACTGAAAGTACTAAAGTACATTTTTCGTAAAAAATTGTATATTCGTAAATAATGCATATGTTTTTAGGAATGTTAAGTAGGATACTTTAATTGTTTTCCTGTTCTCATTTAATGAGCTTTTCATTCATTGAAAAATTAATAAGAAGAAGATATTAACTTTTAAAGACTTTTAAATAGAGAAAATAAGGATGTAATGCGTCAAAAATAATTTACTTCTTTGCAATTTTGAAATAAAAGGTTCTGTATTTTGTTCTATTATTTTGTCTTATTTTCTGACTTAAAAACAGTTCTAATTATTATAAAGAAACAGGAAAACATTTTACTTTAAGCAGTCTTCAATTTTGGATTCCACACGAGGGCAAAAAAATTCAAAATTGGTGTCCAACTTTGGAAGTTTCTTTCGTGACTTGATTCCACTACGAATGTATCCATCCCTGGATTCTTCTCCACGTGTTACCAACGGTGCTTGTGTTACCAGTCGCACTTACCTCTCTACTGCTTGAGGTGGGGCTTCTATATTTAAAATTGGGAACCGTTTCTGATCATACTTGCTTTGTCTTCGTCACTGAGTTTCATGGTAGCTGGTGGTTCCAAAGAATTGTCCCAGTGAATGATCTCAAAATATTCCTCTGCTTCGAAATTTAAATTCGGAATATCAAACTGACGTATCTTTTACTTCCAGTCAGTTTTTTTTTTTGCTTTCATTCTTTTCATAGTCATTACAAACTTCGAAAAAAAGCTCTGCAAATATACACTTGATGTGGGTAACCTCAAGATAGCAACATTTTTAGCTGAAATTTGAAAACAATTTGTTCCAGACAGTTTTACACAATATAATGACTCAGACAATGTGAATTTCAAGAATAAGTTTTTTTCGCTCTACCCTAATGTCCATATCACCTATTGAACATTTACTTAACGCCGCGCAGTTACAAATTTTTCTGAAATCATATACACAAATCGAACAGATTCCTGCTTTTCTATACATTCTTCAAAAATAATCAAATACTCAGAATGGGTTACTAAATTTCTATGCATCAATCTTTCATGAAACATAGATCTCAAGAGGTATTATATGAGTGAAACCGTATGAACCTCAATATAAAATTCTATTTTTTACTCGTTTATTGAGCAAAATAACGAAATATTAAAGCATTATTTTAAAGATAGGCATTTAAACGCAGTTATTTATACAAGTGTCTCGCGGCAGACATCACGTGATCATACTTAGTTTCCTGCATTTTTACATCTTTAAGTAAGCTTTGCGTTAAAAAGAGAAAAGAAAAAAAATACAAGAACGAAAAACCATGCGTCAAGTATAGATTATGTAACACTTCCCAACGCTTCCAAAATAATTTTACAAATCATTACCGTGTAATAAGCTGAAAGATAACATCGAAGTAAACAATTTGGAAAACGCATAACATATTTAAAAACGTAATTTCAGGAATTCCCAACATATACAATATTCGGAAAAATATCCGAATACTTTTATTCTATAGATTTGTATATATACTACATAGGATGCTACATTTTAGTTTAGTTAGGAAACGCGTAGCACAGTTTAAAATTCTCCTTCTGGAGTTTCTGTCAATAAACGGAAATGTGTTCGCGAACTTTTGTGCTACCCTGTATATGAAATACAGAATTTATACACACCAAGTAATAGACAAAAAGTGAGTTAAATTTAAAATCGCGTTCAGCAACTTAAAACGCATTTCCAGGAATTATTGTTAACAGACAGTAGAGAATTCTTTTGTGTGTCCCTGTAAATTAACGATGACTGCTATACACACAATATTCTGTAGTAAGCTTCTTGTAATGCACCCTAGTGATATATATATAAGTTTTAATGCGTTTAAAATAGTGAAACATTATTTAAATAAACCGCAAACTATTTTTCTCCATATACGTAATGTAACGGAATTGTTTTGACTGTCCCTGTAACGTAACTATAAGTCCTATGCACAGCATATTCCATGTTAAGCTTCTTGTAATGCACCTTAGTGGTATATATCAATTGCAATGTGTTTGAAATTGTGTAACATCATTAAAATAAACCGCAAATGATTTTTCCCCATAGACTGCAATGTAACGGAATTCTTTTGAGTGTCCCTGTAAATAAACTATAAGTGCTACACACTTCAGTTGATATAGGGATTATGCTATAGATAACGACAATAACTTATAAAAATTGCAGGGCAATCCGAGCATATTTACAGGAGTTAAAGCACGGACATATGGCAGACGGCAGACGGCCATGATAATATTGCACTGAAATGAAACTTTAAATATTAACAGACACTTTAATAAAAACTTTTCATCACATTTTATCGTGTATAAATAAGTATTTTATTTTATTAATAGATATAAATATCATTGTTATTAATATGAAAAATAACTTTTATTAAAATATTCCATGCGTAATATTTAAAAATCACACAGTAGAAAAAAAAACATTCTGAAAGAGAATGTTTAAGCAAGTATTTCATTTAAAAATTAAAAATAAATTTTTAATTGTTATTAACATAAAAATTTATTTTTATTAAACATATTCCATTTTCATGAAAAATATGAACTAACCGACAAAATATTTTAAAATAAAAAATTGAAAATAAAACGGAAATAAAATAGTTCACAAATAAAACATTTATGGATAAAAAAGTTAAAAAAAAAACCTTAAATAGAATATTTAGGCCTATAAAACATTTTTAAATAAAGATTTAGAACAAACTTCGGGAATAGAAAGAAGACATGGGATTCGAACTCATGCCATATAGACACAAATGCATCACTCTAACCATTCAGACACCAAGTACACAGCCGTTTAGAAAAAATATTAAAATAAGTAGTTATATCTGTGGCCTGAAGGCAGAAATATAAGTATGGTCACGTTATGTCTACTGTAAGACACTAGTGTTATACTACGTACTTTTGTAAAGTTAATATTACAAATGTTATGACACATTCATATTTACGTATTATGGTAATTTTGCAAAGTCTTTTGAAAATAATATGCATGCAAATGTGAAACTGCACATTCTTTGGCGGCTTTTCTTTAAATTTTTATCTAATTAAAATTAAAATCTACCGCTACAGCCTTTTTGAAACGCAATCAACCTTAAAAAAATAAATACAAAATGACCGTAAAATATAGTTTTATTGCGTATGATTTGAAAACAGCGAAGATAGTTAATTTCCTATAGATTTATTAACATAAACGTATTGTCTAAAATTCACTATTATAAATTTCTTCAGCATCTTAAAGAAACGCTTAAATTATTCTCAGAACATGTATCTGCAATTATGCAAAGTTGTGTATAAACTTTTTCTTTAGTCTTTTTGCCACTATTTGAAAATTTCGCCAGTGGCAGGTTAGTAAAGACTGCCCGTTTTAAATTGCAATTTATATTGTTTTTTCGACTTTGAGATATAATTTATAATAATTTAAAAAAATCTTGCTGTAATTTGTAATTATTAACAGCAAAGAGTCTTAAGAGTTTTAAATTTTTAAAAATATTGGTAATGTATATTTTTTGTTATTCTTTTCGAGTGCTTGTGTGAAAATAGACTTTATATTCAAACTACTTAATAAATGAATAACAATATATATATACTTTTTTTTATTCTGATTACTCTGTTTATTTTGTAACATTTCAAATTATCTATTTCATCTATAGCAGAAGGATGCATTCTCGCATGTTTGAGACATAAAAACATTAATTGTGATAATACTACCGATTTCTGTGTATCGTGGCATATGTTGCTAAACTTTTTATTCTATGTATTATTGTATATTATTTATTATATGCTTATGTTATTTCATATTATTGCAGAAAAAATACTTATTGATTCTTCTTATGTTAATGTGTCAGTAAATACACATGCTTGACGTTTATTTTTTTATCATTAAAATGTGTAAATTAAGTTAATGTTTTCCATGTAAATTTTATTTAAAAGTGAATATTTTTCTATTCGAGGGGTATCATGTTTGCATTATATATTTGACTCGTTTTTTAACTTATTATTCATAGTTCGTATGTAATTATTCATATCATATAACTGGATTTTTTTAAATACGTTTCTAAACAAGTCTTAATATTTACTACTATATATTATGTTTTGTGTTAAACAAACTGATATTAAAAATTAAATTCTGAATACCGATTATAGATTTTACATGTGATTATACAAGATTATTGAGAAAAAAAGTTTGTAAATTTTTAAGTGTAATATAAAAAAAATAAAATATAATGTATTCCATTATATTATACCTTGTTATATTTAATATATTTATCTATTATAATACTTAAATATAATATATTTAATAATAATAAATTTTACACGTAATAATAAATTCATTCTCAAGGCAATTTAAAATATATTTTTAACGGTTATTTTAACGATAAAGTAAAAAAGAAAGATTCTTTAAAACATCACTAGAACAGTAAATTGTTGAATTTTTAAAATATAGATTTTGTAAACTTTTTTGTCATTAAAAACACTCATTTTTTTCTTTCAGTTTTATTTTCAAAATGGTGATGTAAAAGAAGGTGTTTTTAAAAAATATATATTAAAAGCTTTCGTGGGTAATGGTCCGCATTAATAATTTATCGTGACAGTTTTCTCACCTAATTATATCCCATGAAAATAGAAGAAATGTAAAACAAGAAATTTTAGTAATAAAAGAAGAGAAAAATGGCGTGTTTTAAAAATAATTTCATTCACATATTTGAGAAGATCTAACAGAAAGACATTGTTAAAATATTAACAAGTTTTTTAGAGATAGATACTTTACATGAGCTTTTACGAAATATAAAAGTTAATATGAGGTAATTGAAAACATATTTATTTGAAGTATAGATATTTATTAAAAGTAATTATCTAAATTATTTTATCAGAAGTCAAAATTTCTCAGAATGGTTTTATTCCTCATTTTTGTTCTTTTTAAAGAATTTTTTTTTTTTATTTACAACAAAAACTGTCTATTGAGAGTACACTTTAGTTTACTTGATAAAGATTATTTTTTTTTCAATTTTTTCATAGGACGCGTTGTTTGTGAAATCAAATTCCACTTTTCATTGCATCAAATATATTGTACATGCGATGACATATATTTTTATACGTTTTTAATGCATTTTGTGAAGGAAAAATAATTATATTTTGCAAAATTGACAATACTTTTAGTTTAAGTTCCGATGAAAACTATGCAGATATTAAAAAGTTTTACGATCTAGATCGATTGTTTGAACGGTTTCGAGAAGAAATTATCGATCAGGTAAAAAAAAATGTCATTTTAATAAAAAAAACCGAAAATATATTTATGTGTAAAAAAAACAGCCATTTCATGGTTACGTGTACTTTTTCAGCTACGCTAGGATCCAGTGTTATCAGTTTCCTACTTTTTGTTTTAATTCAGATTTCTTGATTGCCATCAGTTTTGATTAAATAATAAAGTTCGGCCTATTTTAATGATAATTGAGTAAGGTAAATTAGATAAGGTAAAAACAAGACAAATTATCCTATTTAAAAATAGAGGTGCCAATCAAGCTATCTGAATTATAATAACTAAAAAGGCAGACAGCTGGTAACGTTACCAAGACCATGAAATAACCCTTCTTCCTCCAAAAACTTGTTCTGAAGCATTTCAGCCATTCTGCTTTGAATAATTGCTTCTTTAGCCTGTGGATCCAATCGCAGTTCAGTCCTCGCCGTCCGTAGCTTGTCGACTTTCAATGCAAAATTATTTGCTTACAAGACAATTTGGATTCCGAGAAGATTCCTAATTGTTCACTGAAATCTCAAATTCCCCTGTTGAATGTTAAACCTATGGGCATCTAATGCTTTCGTATTTTTACAATATCATCTCAGGAAATCAATATTTTCAACTTCTTTTTTCTGCGTATTTTTCTTAAAGGATGCCTCTTTCTGTTTTCTTGTCAAACTAGTTCTAAAATACAGCGTTTGAATGAAAATTGCTGTTAAATAAAAATAGTTTAAAAAAATACTAGGGGATATTCTCAATAATTGCAGTGCGAAAGCCTCTCACGGTTGCAATAGTATTTAAAAGTTTCGTTAGTGAAATATATTGTACTCTTTTTGAATAAAAGGATGTGCTAGTTTGTTTAAAATTTATTTAAAAAGCGACTCTTCCATGGTTATATTTATGAAAAAAAGATCTTTATAAAAAAGAACTGAAGTAACAATTAAAACATATGTATGGTGATTTATCTTTTTCTTGTTGTACAATAAAATAATAAGCAAAACGATTTCATATGAATTAAGAATCTCTAGAAGTTGATTCTCATCAAAGTAGATCATTAATGACATTAATGTTAGAAAATATTGCTCTCTAGTTTTATTTTTCTTCTCACTTTTACGTATTACTTTAAATTCTCGAAATTGCTGTCTATTTACTGACAAAGGATGTGAATTAATTTTCACTTTGCTAAACAACGTATAACCAACCTAGTGAAAAATGTGTCCAGACCATGGTATAGCGCACCAAGTTCTTTACATTTTAAGCCATCTGGAAGACATCCAGTCTGGAATTTTTCACTTATACGTTGGCACGGCTGCAACCTGGCAGCGCAATATGGAATGTCAAACATGAGAACACTATCCAGTTTCGTACATGAGACGGATAAATTACCAGCTTCGGATAATATCTAAATTTCCAATTAAATATTCATCTGGACACATTTTTCAGTATGTTGGTTATGTGCTTTTAAGTAAAGTGAAAATTTATTCATATCCTATGTCGGTATTATTAATTTACAGCACAGTTTCAGTCCTGCTAAAAATCTATTTGGAAATGATGTTCTTTTGTTTCTGAAAGAAATTATTCTTATTTTCCGTAGTTCATTTTGAATATATAAAGTTTTGTTTGTTTCAGAAAAATTACTTTTCGGTGATAAACATTTTACTAGAAGAGAAACACGACACCCAAATAAGTAATTTATACTGAAAGTATAGAATGTTTGTGTGTTCTTAAATATATTTTTTAGTCTTCTGTATTCGGCTACATGACTATGATGCAATGTGCATACTTATAGTCCGTAAATGCTTTATCCATTTTTATCTTCGAAAACTAAGAATTTAAAAGATAATTTTCCACAAATAATTATCATATTAGAATCTGTACACGCTTTGTTTTACTTACTTAAATTTAAATGTATAAAGTTTGTTCGTAAATTTTGCAGAACTATTTGTGATAAATTTATACCTTAATTATTTTTTTAATTCAAGTATATGCACAAACAGTTCAAAAGCAAATAATATTAATATTTCATATACATCCTCTTTATACAAACGTAAATTTTGTAAATTAAAGTTATTGAAGTTTAATGCACTAAAATTTAAATGAGTTTTATTATGTTTCTAGGTCTTTTGGAAACTTCAGTGAATGTGAATGGTTAAACGGAATATACTGCATATAATGCTTGGATTGAATGAATTTTAATGTTCGCTTACTAGCCGAGTTTAAAAGATAAATTACAGGTTTCTCTAATGAGACTTTATTAAATATGTATACTCCGATCAATTAAAATCCAACTCCGTTTCCTTTTAAACGACTTTCTTTCATCTAAAATCAAAGAGTTGTCTAATGTAACAGATAAATTTTGATAAAATTACCAAATTCACTGTTTTAAATTATAAGCAATATAAAAATTAAGTCTGATTAGAATTCAAGTTGGAATGATTATTTCATGAGACAAACTCAATCTAAATTAATGTAATCACTTAAATAAATGAAAATTTTGACAAAACGTAACTGTAGAAATTTAACTCGTTTGGTTTCTGGTGTACTTTTAATAGACATGACTTTACATTGACTATTACTTTGTCTTAACAGCTATTATAGTAATTATAGTATTCGGTTGTCCGGAAAGTTCGTGCCGGTTGGGAAAGTCAGTTCGCACAGGAAAATTCTGTCATTCAATTATTATAAATTAAATCCGATATCTAATGTAAAATAATTAACGGCAGAATTTCCCGGTGCTAACTGATTTTCTCAATCGGCACGAACTTTCCACACAACTCAATATCTGTTTATAAGTTTAAAACCATGATTTCATTTCTGTTTCAGCATTTAGTACACATTTTTGAAAGTTAAATTAAATCTGTTTACACCGTTATTTTTCCTACCTTATTTTGAGCACTTCAGCAATTTACATTGCCTACGGATCTCCAGCAGGTAAATATTACATTTCGTTTAAAACATAATTTTCCACACAAAATTATCATATTAGATTCTGCATTCCGTTTGTTTAATCTACATCAATTTAAATATTAAAACTTTGTTCGTAAATATTGCAGAACTATCTGTGCAATATTTAAAAAAAAATGAAGTATATGTATAACAGCTCATAAGCAAATAATTTTAATATCTCATGTACTCTCTCTTTATATAAACGTAAATAAACGTAAATTTGTTTAAATTAATGTTATTGATGTTTAATGCACTAATATTTAAATGAGGTTTATTGTGTTTCACAAGTCTTTTGTAAACTGCAGTGAATGCAAATGGGTTAAAGAAATATACCGCATGCAATGTTTGCATTTGATGGATTTTAATGTCCGCTTACTAGCATAGTTCAAACGATAAATTACAAGTTTATCTAAAGATACTTTATTAAATATGCACACTCCGATCAATTAAAATTCAATCCCGTTTCCTTTTAAACGACATACTTTCATCTAAAATCAAAGAATCGTATAATGTAACAGATAAAACTTGATTAAAATTACCATATTCAGTGTTTTAAATTATAAGCAATGTATCAAATTAATTCTGATTAGAATTGAAGTTGAATGATAATTTCATGAGATAAACTAAATCTAAATTAGTGTAATGACTTACATAAATACAAAATTTTACAAAATGTAAATGTAGAAATTTTACCCGTTTGGTATGTAGTGTCCTAGTGATAGGACATGTCTTTATATTGACTATTATTTTGTCTTAACAACTCTTTTTCTCATTATCTGCATGTAGTAATTATTCAACATGTCTAAAATCATGATTCCATTTATTTTTCCACATTTAATACAAAGAAAAAAAAGTTCGCCTAAATCTGTTTACGCCGGCTTTTTTTCTACCTTAATTCCATCCTTACTTTTAACACTTTTGCAACTTACACTGCCTACGTACTCCAACAAGTAAAAATTAAATTGCGTTTAAAATTTTTTGAAAAACAACCCTCACCTTCCTCTCTCATTTTGATATCCTCTATTGTTTCCAAACCAAATATCACATAAAAGATTCTTTGCAATGAAGAGTTGCACGTAATACGGAAAATATACTTAAAAATAGAAAAATATTGCCCCAAATAACTAGTGTGCGTTATATATATATATATATATTTATATATAATATATATATATATATATATATATATTTATATATAATATATATATATATATATATATATATATATATATATATATATATATGCACACACACACACACACATATATATATATATATATATATATATATATATATATACATATATATATATATATACATATATATATATATATATATATATATATATATATATACATATATATATATATATATATATATATATATATATATATATATATAATATATATATAATTATAATTATTATTATATACATAATATATATATACATAATTATATATATATATATATGTGTGTGTAATAATAATAAAAAAATGTGCCTTCTTTACGCCATTTTCTTAGTCCTTATTCCAAATTATCACCATTATATTAAATTACTAAATATTATTTATTTTATAATTTTTAGTATTTCTCTGTCTTTAATTTATATCTTAAATCGCCTGTTTGGTTTAGTTTCATATCTTAGTCAAAATATTCTTTAAATCCCTATTCTAAAAATTATTCTAAATTGCAAAAACTTCTTAAAAAGCACTTGATTAAATTCCTTTTATTGAGACATTGAAATTTATTCTTTCAGAATATATTTATTCTTTACATTCTTTTCATTTTATTTAACCAGACAAGAGGCGCATGATCTGTGTGAATAGTAAATTTAACACAATGGAATTAGTGGTAAAATTTGTCCAATGTGTCAATAATGGCAAGACACTCTAGTTCTGTAATAAAATAATTCTTTTTATACCTTCTCAATCCTCTAGAATAGTATGAAATTGGATGTAAAAAACTATTATTATCAAGCTGCTTAAGGACTGCACCTACTGCCACCTGTGAGGCATCAACAAACAGATGGAGGGGTAATTTAGGGTCATAAATTTTCATAACAGGTTTAGCAATTAGGGCATCTTTTAGTTTTTGAAAAGAATTTTGACAATCTAAGTTCCATTCCCATATAGTATCTTTTTTGAGCAATTTATTGAGGGATTGTCTGATTTATGCATATTTATTAATAAATTTATGATAGACATTAACAGATCCTAAAAATCTTTGGAGTTCTTTAACATTTGAAGGTTGTTTTAATTTTTGATAGCTTCTATATTATTGTTAGCAGCAGTTAAAGTACCATTTTTTATCTCATAACCTAAGAAACCTAAGAAATTAATTGTATTTTGGACAAAGTTACACTTAGATAATTTAAGTTTAAGATTTTCCATTCTGCATAATTCAAATATTCTGTTGAGATGTTGATAATGTTCTTCCAACGTTGAAGAAAAAATAATTATGTCATCAAAATAATCTCAAGCAAAGTTAATTCTACCAGCTCCAAACTTCCTTGGACAAACATTTTGACAGAAGTAGTTAATGAGTACAATAATACACCTCATTCTATCACTAAATTCCCTCCTGCATACTTACTTTTGGCCAATTACCCTATAATTCCCCCTTCAACAAAATTATTACCCTCCTCTTCAAGAAGCCCTTAAAGTTGCTAAAAACGCACTGATGAATTTTATTGGAGAAGTAAAAAATATTATGATCGAAAGTATTTAGAACCAAAATTTGAGATTGGAGATCTTGTAATTTATGAAGAGTTCCAATATCCTAATACCAGAAAACTTTCACAAGTCTTTAGTGGTCCTTATCAAATCCTTAATAAGTTATCTGATGTAAATTTTGAAATTAATAGACAGATTCAAAATAAATCTGCTGAAATAGTACCAGTATCAAAATTACGTCTTTATTACCCTCCTGACCAATTAACATTATCCCATGAGAAACCACAACAAACTAATGTTAAATTTATAATTTCATCTTAATTTTATAATAGTCATAAAAAAAACTAACTTAATAAAATAAAATTACTGAATAAAAATTAATTAATTCTCATCTGTATATCAGTGTGTTCTTGAATTGAGCTCACAAGATCATCACTGTTGAGTTGCACTTGAGTTCACTTTTTGTGCAGGCATAAATTAGTTGATTTAAGTTAGTAAATTCTTATACCGAATTGAATTGGATTAGAATCTTATAGTCAATAATAGAGGTTAGGCTAAGTTAATTAAATTATTCTTAAGTAATATAATAATAATAATAAAAATTTAAACATTATTAAAATAAAAAGAAATAAAACTGGAGTAAGTTATATTGGAATAATCCATACGATATCTTAATAATGACATATTACCCAGCCTTTCTTAAGATGCTACAGTGTTTTATTTTCTACTATCACCACTTGAAAAATGAATAATAATAAGAGTGATATGACATACCAACCCAAATTGAATAAGAGTTATAAAAATTACTTCATTATATTACCGCTTACGTTTTCTTGTTTGATTATAAACAAGATACTACATAAACATCATCAAGTTGGATGATTGACTACCTCAATAAGGGTTCTTTCTCATGAATATTTTATTGTTTTTCTGTGTAAATTATGCATTTTTATGTGTGAATATTTTTTGTATCTATACTCTATAGTGATAATCGGGATTTTAGTATAGATAATAAGTATATCATGAGATATAAAACAAATACTTGGGAATTTACTGAAGATTGATGTGATTCTTTTGAATTTTATTATTAGTTATATTATTATTTAATTGATGTTGAAAGAGAGAAATTATATTAGTAATTACTATAAGATGAATTAAGTTAATGTTTGATGGAACTCAAACGTAGATGATATTGAAGTTAAAATTTACATGAAGTGGAATATGGCCATATACTCCACATATACTCCACATAACTCCATATAACTCCATATAACTCCATATAATTCCATACAATTCCTAACTTAACAGCTGAAATCTTACTATACTATGATATAAAAAACTCTTAAGAGGAATACCTGAGTTATTTTAAGAACCTAAAGACTGTTGTACAATTGGGTTCATAAGGTCTTCAACTAGTTCATAATTTTGTTTGATAAGTATTAATTTTATTATTTTACAGTTTTATTGTTATTGTTATTTATATTAATTTATTATTATTATATGTATCCCATTATTGTGTATTATTATTGT
This sequence comes from Maratus michaelseni, assembly GCA_963931845.1. Taxonomy (NCBI): domain Eukaryota; kingdom Metazoa; phylum Arthropoda; class Arachnida; order Araneae; family Salticidae; genus Maratus; species Maratus michaelseni. The sequence continues at coordinate 306,470,696 of OZ007587.1, read as the reverse complement.
TGCTATGGCAGCTAATGACAGCATGAACAGGTCATTGTTGATTTTTTTTTTATTTAAAGAGAACCTGTTGAAAGGATAGTTGTTATACACCTAGACTTTTTGAGAAGGAAGAGACTCTCAATTGGACTCTATATTATCAATTGTTATAGTTAGTAAAAATTTAAGGTATTAAGACATTGATGCAAAATTTTAATAATTACTTTGTACATTCTCAGTTACCAGATTGTGAGCCGAGTCCGTGTGGTATGTTCCTTCAATGAACTTGCAGGTCAATGACCTGCCAGTTCATTCGTCTTTTTGGGTGGGGGGATATGTAATAATAAATTTTTTTTTTGCCTTCTTTTCGCCATTTTCTTAGTCCTTATTACAAATTATCACCATTATATTAAATTACTAAATATTATTTATTTTATAATTTTTAGTATTTCTCTGTCTTTAATTTATATCTTAAATCGCCTGTTTGGTTTAGTTTCATATCTTAGTCAAAATATTCTTTAAATCCCTATTCTAAAAATTATTCTAAATTGCAAAAACTTCTTAAAAAGCACTTGATTAAATTCCTTTTATTGAGACATTGAAATTTATTCTTTCAGAATATATTTATTCTTTACATTCTTTTCATTTTATTTAACCAGACAAGAGGCGCATGATCTGTGTGAATAGTAAATTTAACACAATGGAATTAGTGGTAAAATTTGTCCAATGTGTCAATAATGGCAAGACACTCTAGTTCTGTAATAAAATAATTCTTTTTATACCTTCTCAATCCTCTAGAATAGTATGAAATTGGATGTAAAAAACTATTATTATCAAGCTGCTTAAGGACTGCACCTACTGCCACCTGTGAGGCATCAACAAACAGATGGAGGGGTAATTTAGGGTCATAAATTTTCATAACAGGTTTAGCAATTAGGGCATCTTTTAGTTTTTGAAAAGAATTTTGACAATCTAAGTTCCATTCCCATACAGTATCTTTTTTGAGCAATTTATTGAGGGATTGTCTGATTTATGCATATTTATTAATAAATTTATGATAGACATTAACAGATCCTAAAAATCTTTGGAGTTCTTTAACATTTGAAGGTTGTTTTAATTTTTGATAGCTTCTATATTATTGTTAGCAGCAGTTAAAGTACCATTTTTTATCTCATAACCTAAGAAACCTAAGAAATTAATTGTATTTTGGACAAAGTTACACTTAGATAATTTAAGTTTAAGATTTTCCATTCTGCATAATTCAAATATTCTGTTGAGATGTTGATAATGTTCTTCCAACGTTGAAGAAAAAATAATTATGTCATCAAAATAATCTCAAGCAAAGTTAATTCTACCAGCTCCAAACTTCCTTGGACAAACATTTTGACAGAAGTAGTTAATGAGTACAATAATACACCTCATTCTATCACTAAATTCCCTCCTGCATACTTACTTTTGGCCAATTACCCTATAATTCCCCCTTCAACAAAATTATTACCCTCCTCTTCAAGAAGCCCTTAAAGTTGCTAAAAACGCACTGATGAATTTTATTGGAGAAGTAAAAAATATTATGATCGAAAGTATTTAGAACCAAAATTTGAGATTGGAGATCTTGTAATTTATGAAGAGTTCCAATATCCTAATACCAGAAAACTTTCACAAGTCTTTAGTGGTCCTTATCAAATCCTTAATAAGTTATCTGATGTAAATTTTGAAATTAATAGACAGATTCAAAATAAATCTGCTGAAATAGTACCAGTATCAAAATTACGTCTTTATTACCCTCCTGACCAATTAACATTATCCCATGAGAAACCACAACAAACTAATGTTAAATTTATAATTTCATCTTAATTTTATAATAGTCATAAAAAAAACTAACTTAATAAAATAAAATTACTGAATAAAAATTAATTAATTCTCATCTGTATATCAGTGTGTTCTTGAATTGAGCTCACAAGATCATCACTGTTGAGTTGCACTTGAGTTCACTTTTTGTGCAGGCATAAATTAGTTGATTTAAGTTAGTAAATTCTTATACCGAATTGAATTGGATTAGAATCTTATAGTCAATAATAGAGGTTAGGCTAAGTTAATTAAATTATTCTTAAGTAATATAATAATAATAATAAAAATTTAAACATTATTAAAATAAAAAGAAATAAAACTGGAGTAAGTTATATTGGAATAATCCATACGATATCTTAATAATGACATATTACCCAGCCTTTCTTAAGATGCTACAGTGTTTTATTTTCTACTATCACCACTTGAAAAATGAATAATAATAAGAGTGATATGACATACCAACCCAAATTGAATAAGAGTTATAAAAATTACTTCATTATATTACCGCTTACGTTTTCTTGTTTGATTATAAACAAGATACTACATAAACATCATCAAGTTGGATGATTGACTACCTCAATAAGGGTTCTTTCTCATGAATATTTTATTGTTTTTCTGTGTAAATTATGCATTTTTATGTGTGAATATTTTTTGTATCTATACTCTATAGTGATAATCGGGATTATAGTATAGATAATAAGTATATCATGAGATATAAAACAAATACTTGGGAATTTACTGAAGATTGATGTGATTCTTTTGAATTTTATTATTAGTTATATTATTATTTAATTGATGTTGAAAGAGAGAAATTATATTAGTAATTACTATAAGATGAATTAAGTTAATGTTTGATGGAACTCAAACGTAGATGATATTGAAGTTAAAATTTACATGAAGTGGAATATGGCCATATACTCCACATATACTCCACATAACTCCATATAACTCCATATAACTCCATATAATTCCATACAATTCCTAACTTAACAGCTGAAATCTTACTATACTATGATATAAAAAACTCTTAAGAGGAATACCTGAGTTATTTTAAGAACCTAAAGACTGTTGTACAATTGGGTTCATAAGGTCTTCAACTAGTTCATAATTTTGTTTGATAAGTATTAATTTTATTATTTTACAGTTTTATTGTTATTGTTATTTATATTAATTTATTATTATTATATGTATCCCATTATTGTGTATTATTATTGTTGCTATGGCAGCTAATGACAGCATGAACAGGTCATTGTTGATTTTTTTTTATTTAAAGAGAACCTGTTGAAAGGATAGTTGTTATACACCTAGACTTTTTGAGAAGGAAGAGACTCTCAATTGGACTCTATATTATCAATTGTTATAGTTAGTAAAAATTTAAGGTATTAAGACATTGATGCAAAATTTTAATAATTACTTTGTACATTCTCAGTTACCAGATTGTGAGCCGAGTCCGTGTGGTATGTTCCTTCAATGAACTTGCAGGTCAATGACCTGCCAGTTCATTCGTCTTTTTGGGTGGGGGGATATGTAATAATAAATTTTTTTTTTGCCTTCTTTTCGCCATTTTCTTAGTCCTTATTACAAATTATCACCATTATATTAAATTACTAAATATTATTTATTTTATAATTTTTAGTATTTCTCTGTCTTTAATTTATATCTTAAATCGCCTGTTTGGTTTAGTTTCATATCTTAGTCAAAATATTCTTTAAATCCCTATTCTAAAAATTATTCTAAATTGCAAAAACTTCTTAAAAAGCACTTGATTAAATTCCTTTTATTGAGATATTGAAATTTATTCTTTCAGAATATATTTATTCTTTACATTCTTTTCATTTTATTTAACCAGACAAGAGGCGCATGATCTGTGTGAATAGTAAATTTAACACAATGGAATTAGTGGTAAAATTTGTCCAATGTGTCAATAATGGCAAGACACTCTAGTTCTGTAATAAAATAATTCTTTTTATACCTTCTCAATCCTCTAGAATAGTATGAAATTGGATGTAAAAAACTATTATTATCAAGCTGCTTAAGGACTGTACCTACTGCCACCTGTGAGGCATCAACAAACAGATGGAGGGGTAATTTAGGGTCATAAATTTTCATAACAGGTTTAGCAATTAGGGCATCTTTTAGTTTTTGAAAAGAATTTTGACAATCTAAGTTCCATTCCCATACAGTATCTTTTTTGAGCAATTTATTGAGGGATTGTCTGATTTATGCATATTTATTAATAAATTTATGATAGACATTAACAGATCCTAAAAATCTTTGGAGTTCTTTAACATTTGAAGGTTGTTTTAATTTTTGATAGCTTCTATATTATTGTTAGCAGCAGTTAAAGTACCATTTTTTATCTCATAACCTAAGAAACCTAAGAAATTAATTGTATTTTGGACAAAGTTACACTTAGATAATTTAAGTTTAAGATTTTCCATTCTGCATAATTCAAATATTCTGTTGAGATGTTGATAATGTTCTTCCAACGTTGAAGAAAAAATAATTATGTCATCAAAATAATCTCAAGCAAAGTTAATTCTACCAGCTCCAAACTTCCTTGGACAAACATTTTGACAGAAGTAGTTAATGAGTACAATAATACACCTCATTCTATCACTAAATTCCCTCCTGCATACTTACTTTTGGCCAATTACCCTATAATTCCCCCTTCAACAAAATTATTACCCTCCTCTTCAAGAAGCCCTTAAAGTTGCTAAAAACGCACTGATGAATTTTATTGGAGAAGTAAAAAATATTATGATCGAAAGTATTTAGAACCAAAATTTGAGATTGGAGATCTTGTAATTTATGAAGAGTTCCAATATCCTAATACCAGAAAACTTTCACAAGTCTTTAGTGGTCCTTATCAAATCCTTAATAAGTTATCTGATGTAAATTTTGAAATTAATAGACAGATTCAAAATAAATCTGCTGAAATAGTACCAGTATCAAAATTACGTCTTTATTACCCTCCTGACCAATTAACATTATCCCATGAGAAACCACAACAAACTAATGTTAAATTTATAATTTCATCTTAATTTTATAATAGTCATAAAAAAAACTAACTTAATAAAATAAAATTACTGAATAAAAATTAATTAATTCTCATCTGTATATCAGTGTGTTCTTGAATTGAGCTCACAAGATCATCACTGTTGAGTTGCACTTGAGTTCACTTTTTGTGCAGGCATAAATTAGTTGATTTAAGTTAGTAAATTCTTATACCGAATTGAATTGGATTAGAATCTTATAGTCAATAATAGAGGTTAGGCTAAGTTAATTAAATTATTCTTAAGTAATATAATAATAATAATAAAAATTTAAACATTATTAAAATAAAAAGAAATAAAACTGGAGTAAGTTATATTGGAATAATCCATACGATATCTTAATAATGACATATTACCCAGCCTTTCTTAAGATGCTACAGTGTTTTATTTTCTACTATCACCACTTGAAAAATGAATAATAATAAGAGTGATATGACATACCAACCCAAATTGAATAAGAGTTATAAAAATTACTTCATTATATTACCGCTTACGTTTTCTTGTTTGATTATAAACAAGATACTACATAAACATCATCAAGTTGGATGATTGACTACCTCAATAAGGGTTCTTTCTCATGAATATTTTATTGTTTTTCTGTGTAAATTATGCATTTTTATGTGTGAATATTTTTTGTATCTATACTCTATAGTGATAATCGGGATTATAGTATAGATAATAAGTATATCATGAGATATAAAACAAATACTTGGGAATTTACTGAAGATTGATGTGATTCTTTTGAATTTTATTATTAGTTATATTATTATTTAATTGATGTTGAAAGAGAGAAATTATATTAGTAATTACTATAAGATGAATTAAGTTAATGTTTGATGGAACTCAAACGTAGATGATATTGAAGTTAAAATTTACATGAAGTGGAATATGGCCATATACTCCACATATACTCCACATAACTCCATATAACTCCATATAACTCCATATAATTCCATACAATTCCTAACTTAACAGCTGAAATCTTACTATACTATGATATAAAAAACTCTTAAGAGGAATACCTGAGTTATTTTAAGAACCTAAAGACTGTTGTACAATTGGGTTCATAAGGTCTTCAACTAGTTCATAATTTTGTTTGATAAGTATTAATTTTATTATTTTACAGTTTTATTGTTATTGTTATTTATATTAATTTATTATTATTATATGTATCCCATTATTGTGTATTATTATTGTTGCTATGGCAGCTAATGACAGCATGAACAGGTCATTGTTGATTTTTTTTTTATTTAAAGAGAACCTGTTGAAAGGATAGTTGTTATACACCTAGACTTTTTGAGAAGGAAGAGACTCTCAATTGGACTCTATATTATCAATTGTTATAGTTAGTAAAAATTTAAGGTATTAAGACATTGATGCAAAATTTTAATAATTACTTTGTACATTCTCAGTTACCAGATTGTGAGCCGAGTCCGTGTGGTATGTTCCTTCAATGAACTTGCAGGTCAATGACCTGCCAGTTCATTCGTCTTTTTGGGTGGGGGGATATGTAATAATAAATTTTTTTTTTGCCTTCTTTTCGCCATTTTCTTAGTCCTTATTACAAATTATCACCATTATATTAAATTACTAAATATTATTTATTTTATAATTTTTAGTATTTCTCTGTCTTTAATTTATATCTTAAATCGCCTGTTTGGTTTAGTTTCATATCTTAGTCAAAATATTCTTTAAATCCCTATTCTAAAAATTATTCTAAATTGCAAAAACTTCTTAAAAAGCACTTGATTAAATTCCTTTTATTGAGACATTGAAATTTATTCTTTCAGAATATATTTATTCTTTACATTCTTTTCATTTTATTTAACCAGACAAGAGGCGCATGATCTGTGTGAATAGTAAATTTAACACAATGGAATTAGTGGTAAAATTTGTCCAATGTGTCAATAATGGCAAGACACTCTAGTTCTGTAATAAAATAATTCTTTTTATACCTTCTCAATCCTCTAGAATAGTATGAAATTGGATGTAAAAAACTATTATTATCAAGCTGCTTAAGGACTGCACCTACTGCCACCTGTGAGGCATCAACAAACAGATGGAGGGGTAATTTAGGGTCATAAATTTTCATAACAGGTTTAGCAATTAGGGCATCTTTTAGTTTTTGAAAAGAATTTTGACAATCTAAGTTCCATTCCCATACAGTATCTTTTTTGAGCAATTTATTGAGGGATTGTCTGATTTATGCATATTTATTAATAAATTTATGATAGACATTAACAGATCCTAAAAATCTTTGGAGTTCTTTAACATTTGAAGGTTGTTTTAATTTTTGATAGCTTCTATATTATTGTTAGCAGCAGTTAAAGTACCATTTTTTATCTCATAACCTAAGAAACCTAAGAAATTAATTGTATTTTGGACAAAGTTACACTTAGATAATTTAAGTTTAAGATTTTCCATTCTGCATAATTCAAATATTCTGTTGAGATGTTGATAATGTTCTTCCAACGTTGAAGAAAAAATAATTATGTCATCAAAATAATCTCAAGCAAAGTTAATTCTACCAGCTCCAAACTTCCTTGGACAAACATTTTGACAGAAGTAGTTAATGAGTACAATAATACACCTCATTCTATCACTAAATTCCCTCCTGCATACTTACTTTTGGCCAATTACCCTATAATTCCCCCTTCAACAAAATTATTACCCTCCTCTTCAAGAAGCCCTTAAAGTTGCTAAAAACGCACTGATGAATTTTATTGGAGAAGTAAAAAATATTATGATCGAAAGTATTTAGAACCAAAATTTGAGATTGGAGATCTTGTAATTTATGAAGAGTTCCAATATCCTAATACCAGAAAACTTTCACAAGTCTTTAGTGGTCCTTATCAAATCCTTAATAAGTTATCTGATGTAAATTTTGAAATTAATAGACAGATTCAAAATAAATCTGCTGAAATAGTACCAGTATCAAAATTACGTCTTTATTACCCTCCTGACCAATTAACATTATCCCATGAGAAACCACAACAAACTAATGTTAAATTTATAATTTCATCTTAATTTTATAATAGTCATAAAAAAAACTAACTTAATAAAATAAAATTACTGAATAAAAATTAATTAATTCTCATCTGTATATCAGTGTGTTCTTGAATTGAGCTCACAAGATCATCACTGTTGAGTTGCACTTGAGTTCACTTTTTGTGCAGGCATAAATTAGTTGATTTAAGTTAGTAAATTCTTATACCGAATTGAATTGGATTAGAATCTTATAGTCAATAATAGAGGTTAGGCTAAGTTAATTAAATTATTCTTAAGTAATATAATAATAATAATAAAAATTTAAACATTATTAAAATAAAAAGAAATAAAACTGGAGTAAGTTATATTGGAATAATCCATACGATATCTTAATAATGACATATTACCCAGCCTTTCTTAAGATGCTACAGTGTTTTATTTTCTACTATCACCACTTGAAAAATGAATAATAATAAGAGTGATATGACATACCAACCCAAATTGAATAAGAGTTATAAAAATTACTTCATTATATTACCGCTTACGTTTTCTTGTTTGATTATAAACAAGATACTACATAAACATCATCAAGTTGGATGATTGACTACCTCAATAAGGGTTCTTTCTCATGAATATTTTATTGTTTTTCTGTGTAAATTATGCATTTTTATGTGTGAATATTTTTTGTATCTATACTCTATAGTGATAATCGGGATTATAGTATAGATAATAAGTATATCATGAGATATAAAACAAATACTTGGGAATTTACTGAAGATTGATGTGATTCTTTTGAATTTTATTATTAGTTATATTATTATTTAATTGATGTTGAAAGAGAGAAATTATATTAGTAATTACTATAAGATGAATTAAGTTAATGTTTGATGGAACTCAAACGTAGATGATATTGAAGTTAAAATTTACATGAAGTGGAATATGGCCATATACTCCACATATACTCCACATAACTCCATATAACTCCATATAACTCCATATAATTCCATACAATTCCTAACTTAACAGCTGAAATCTTACTATACTATGATATAAAAAACTCTTAAGAGGAATACCTGAGTTATTTTAAGAACCTAAAGACTGTTGTACAATTGGGTTCATAAGGTCTTCAACTAGTTCATAATTTTGTTTGATAAGTATTAATTTTATTATTTTACAGTTTTATTGTTATTGTTATTTATATTAATTTATTATTATTATATGTATCCCATTATTGTGTATTATTATTGTTGCTATGGCAGCTAATGACAGCATGAACAGGTCATTGTTGATTTTTTTTTTATTTAAAGAGAACCTGTTGAAAGGATAGTTGTTATACACCTAGACTTTTTGAGAAGGAAGAGACTCTCAATTGGACTCTATATTATCAATTGTTATAGTTAGTAAAAATTTAAGGTATTAAGACATTGATGCAAAATTTTAATAATTACTTTGTACATTCTCAGTTACCAGATTGTGAGCCGAGTCCGTGTGGTATGTTCCTTCAATGAACTTGCAGGTCAATGACCTGCCAGTTCATTCGTCTTTTTGGGTGGGGGGATATGTAATAATAAATTTTTTTTTTGCCTTCTTTTCGCCATTTTCTTAGTCCTTATTACAAATTATCACCATTATATTAAATTACTAAATATTATTTATTTTATAATTTTTAGTATTTCTCTGTCTTTAATTTATATCTTAAATCGCCTGTTTGGTTTAGTTTCATATCTTAGTCAAAATATTCTTTAAATCCCTATTCTAAAAATTATTCTAAATTGCAAAAACTTCTTAAAAAGCACTTGATTAAATTCCTTTTATTGAGATATTGAAATTTATTCTTTCAGAATATATTTATTCTTTACATTCTTTTCATTTTATTTAACCAGACAAGAGGCGCATGATCTGTGTGAATAGTAAATTTAACACAATGGAATTAGTGGTAAAATTTGTCCAATGTGTCAATAATGGCAAGACACTCTAGTTCTGTAATAAAATAATTCTTTTTATACCTTCTCAATCCTCTAGAATAGTATGAAATTGGATGTAAAAAACTATTATTATCAAGCTGCTTAAGGACTGCACCTACTGCCACCTGTGAGGCATCAACAAACAGATGGAGGGGTAATTTAGGGTCATAAATTTTCATAACAGGTTTAGCAATTAGGGCATCTTTTAGTTTTTGAAAAGAATTTTGACAATCTAAGTTCCATTCCCATACAGTATCTTTTTTGAGCAATTTATTGAGGGATTGTCTGATTTATGCATATTTATTAATAAATTTATGATAGACATTAACAGATCCTAAAAATCTTTGGAGTTCTTTAACATTTGAAGGTTGTTTTAATTTTTGATAGCTTCTATATTATTGTTAGCAGCAGTTAAAGTACCATTTTTTATCTCATAACCTAAGAAACCTAAGAAATTAATTGTATTTTGGACAAAGTTACACTTAGATAATTTAAGTTTAAGATTTTCCATTCTGCATAATTCAAATATTCTGTTGAGATGTTGATAATGTTCTTCCAACGTTGAAGAAAAAATAATTATGTCATCAAAATAATCTCAAGCAAAGTTAATTCTACCAGCTCCAAACTTCCTTGGACAAACATTTTGACAGAAGTAGTTAATGAGTACAATAATACACCTCATTCTATCACTAAATTCCCTCCTGCATACTTACTTTTGGCCAATTACCCTATAATTCCCCCTTCAACAAAATTATTACCCTCCTCTTCAAGAAGCCCTTAAAGTTGCTAAAAACGCACTGATGAATTTTATTGGAGAAGTAAAAAATATTATGATCGAAAGTATTTAGAACCAAAATTTGAGATTGGAGATCTTGTAATTTATGAAGAGTTCCAATATCCTAATACCAGAAAACTTTCACAAGTCTTTAGTGGTCCTTATCAAATCCTTAATAAGTTATCTGATGTAAATTTTGAAATTAATAGACAGATTCAAAATAAATCTGCTGAAATAGTACCAGTATCAAAATTACGTCTTTATTACCCTCCTGACCAATTAACATTATCCCATGAGAAACCACAACAAACTAATGTTAAATTTATAATTTCATCTTAATTTTATAATAGTCATAAAAAAACTAACTTAATAAAATAAAATTACTGAATAAAAATTAATTAATTCTCATCTGTATATCAGTGTGTTCTTGAATTGAGCTCACAAGATCATCACTGTTGAGTTGCACTTGAGTTCACTTTTTGTGCAGGCATAAATTAGTTGATTTAAGTTAGTAAATTCTTATACCGAATTGAATTGGATTAGAATCTTATAGTCAATAATAGAGGTTAGGCTAAGTTAATTAAATTATTCTTAAGTAATATAATAATAATAATAAAAATTTAAACATTATTAAAATAAAAAGAAATAAAACTGGAGTAAGTTATATTGGAATAATCCATACGATATCTTAATAATGACATATTACCCAGCCTTTCTTAAGATGCTACAGTGTTTTATTTTCTACTATCACCACTTGAAAAATGAATAATAATAAGAGTGATATGACATACCAACCCAAATTGAATAAGAGTTATAAAAATTACTTCATTATATTACCGCTTACGTTTTCTTGTTTGATTATAAACAAGATACTACATAAACATCATCAAGTTGGATGATTGACTACCTCAATAAGGGTTCTTTCTCATGAATATTTTATTGTTTTTCTGTGTAAATTATGCATTTTTATGTGTGAATATTTTTTGTATCTATACTCTATAGTGATAATCGGGATTATAGTATAGATAATAAGTATATCATGAGATATAAAACAAATACTTGGGAATTTACTGAAGATTGATGTGATTCTTTTGAATTTTATTATTAGTTATATTATTATTTAATTGATGTTGAAAGAGAGAAATTATATTAGTAATTACTATAAGATGAATTAAGTTAATGTTTGATGGAACTCAAACGTAGATGATATTGAAGTTAAAATTTACATGAAGTGGAATATGGCCTTTTTACTGGCCATATACTCCACATATACTCCACATAACTCCATATAACTCCATATAACTCCATATAATTCCATACAATTCCTAACTTAACAGCTGAAATCTTACTATACTATGATATAAAAAACTCTTAAGAGGAATACCTGAGTTATTTTAAGAACCTAAAGACTGTTGTACAATTGGGTTCATAAGGTCTTCAACTAGTTCATAATTTTGTTTGATAAGTATTAATTTTATTATTTTACAGTTTTATTGTTATTGTTATTTATATTAATTTATTATTATTATATGTATCCCATTATTGTGTATTATTATTGTTGCTATGGCAGCTAATGACAGCATGAACAGGTCATTGTTGATTTTTTTTTTTATTTAAAGAGAACCTGTTGAAAGGATAGTTGTTATACACCTAGACTTTTTGAGAAGGAAGAGACTCTCAATTGGACTCTATATTATCAATTGTTATAGTTAGTAAAAATTTAAGGTATTAAGACATTGATGCAAAATTTTAATAATTACTTTGTACATTCTCAGTTACCAGATTGTGAGCCGAGTCCGTGTGGTATGTTCCTTCAATGAACTTGCAGGTCAATGACCTGCCAGTTCATTCGTCTTTTTGGGTGGGGGATATGTAATAATAAATTTTTTTTTTGCCTTCTTTTCGCCATTTTCTTAGTCCTTATTACAAATTATCACCATTCTATTAAATTACTAAATATTATTTATTTTATTATTTTTAGTATTTCTCTGTCTTTAATTTATATCTTAAATCCCCTGTTTGGTTTAATTCCATATCTTAGTCAAACTATTCTTTAAATCCCTATTGTAAAAATTATTCTAAATTGCAAAAACTTCTTAAAACTTCATCCGAATCCTGTAATGAGTCCTCACAGTTACGTCCGGCTAACCCTCCCCATACCTAATTTCCTAGCCATTGACGTTTAACTTTTTCCATCGCTCTCTTCATCGCCACACCCCTTTTTACAAACTATTGGATGGTCATATTCGCGCGTTCGTATTCCTACAACAATTTTTTTAGTATAAAACATACTGCATCGGACCGGACCGGCATAATTTTGCTCTAAATTGGTTGTTATAATAATATGCGGCTCCAGTGACCCCCTTCCTCAACTCAACATTGCATTTCATTTTGTGCATAGTGTGTCTATTTAAGTGTACCGTATTCTCTTCAATATCTGTTATCTCTTCGAATGTTAGCATCCTACATCTGTGATGACAACTTGTTACTCTGAATCATATAACAGATGACGTCTCTACTAATAAAGACATTGATTTTTCTGCAACAAGTCTTATTCTTAAACTACTGCTCTGGTGTATGTATCGAATTATTCGGCGGAATTCCTTCCGTGCCTGACTTTCGGCGAATCAATTTCCATACTTTTAAGGATGTGACGACTGCGTAATTTCCATGTAGTCAGTGGTGTCTACACCATAAAAGAATCCGGTAGTCACTAATGACATTTATTATTACCTGCAATACATCGCTATATATATATATATATATATATATATATACATATATATAAAACTTTATGTAAAATGTAACCATTGAAACATAAGAATTTGACCATACACAATGAATCACAATACCAAAGAGCCGTGTCAAATTACAATGTGTGTGTGTGTGTTACGGTCAATATGTGTAATCCGGTTATTATTAATAAAGACCGGATTAATCATATTGACCGTAACATACATATATATATATATATATATTACACTTTTTAAATTTTTATATCAACGCTCCTGACAAAATTGTTCCGTTAAATAATTCTTTTTTAGCTACAAAATAAAAATTACACAAAACTACATACTAGTATCTTTGTTACATGAATTATAATTAATAAAAAATAGACAAATGGGGCCAGGGATTATATATCAAATTACAATTATAAATGTGTGAGATATTGCAAGAAAAAGAAAATACTGATAATATATATGCAGGTAACATTCAATAAAAGATTATCCATGCATGGAATAATATTAGTGATGAAGAATTCCAAAAGTTTTATACAAGCAGTACTAGAAATCTTCAGATTTTTATTGGAGTTGAGCAAAAATACTTTCATAGTTTAATATGTATTCATCATTTTTATTATTGTTCTAGGATTTAAAACTACATTTGTGTCTTCATACGTTCTCTCTCTGTGTAAGACTTTAATTAGATGTATTTGTGGTAAGTTATTTTAGACTTTTTCACATGCTACTTCTCTAAAGAATGTCATCAGTAATTTGCGAATGGTCCTTCTATTTATGAAATTAAGTTTTATTAATTAAATAAAGTTTTAATTAGTACGAAAACTGTTATAAGAGAGCTGCTTCTCTTTAATGTAATTCAGTTGACTTATAAGTTACGGATACGTAGTCTTTTGTAGTGAACTTTGCAGAACAAAAAGGTAAAATTAAATAATCAGATTTGTCTAGTAGAGTCGTATGGAATTTTAAAATGTATAACCTTTTTTAATTTTCTGGATATATTTTTCATTCCTATAAAGTTTGTTCGCATACCTTTGTTTGAAAATGTTGCAATTTATCATGCCTAATGTTTTCTTTCAGATAATAAATTAAGCTTGCACCAACATTTATGATACGCCCTTCATATACAAAGTGTTGCCGAATTCGACCGACAAATTCAGAGGGGTGATTGTAGTCATCAAGAGGCTGTAAAATTACCATAGAATATGAGGTCGTAAACCATGATTAGTTTGATAAAATTGCAAAAATATGTATGAAGTATGTGACGTTGAGTGTAATAAAAAGGACCATTAATAAATAGAAAACATTTATTTGATGTAAAGCAGGATCTAAATGCATTACAGTTCAAAGTTAAGAAAGAGTTGACGAGACGTTTTTATAGGAATTGTTCAAAGACGAAGGTGGATTGGACGCGACGGACTTGTTGTTTCGCCTCCACGATCCACGCACCTGAATCCCTTGGACTTCTTCTTCCGGGGTCACCTGAAATAAGTTGTTAATCAGACGCCTGTCGATACACTGGAGGATCTGACAGCACGGATCGTCGTCGCTACAGCAGACATCACCAGCACACCGCTTATGTTTGAACGCGTCCGGCAATCCTTTGTACATCGGTGTCGGCTGTGCAATGACGTTCGCGGTCGCAACTTTGAACTATTCTTATAAAACTGCCTCGTCGTCTCCTTTCTAACGTTGAAATGTAATGCACAGTATTCCTGCTTTACGTCAAATAAATGTTTTTCAACTTATATTTGTCCTTTTTTTCCACTCGACGTCACACTCTTCACAGCTATTTTTGCAGTTTTCTCCCACTAAACGTGGTTTGCGCCACCATGTTCTATGGCCATATTTCATTTTCTTGATGCCTACTATAACCCCTCCGAATTTGTCGATCGAATTCTGCAAAACTCTGTTTATATCATATATACAGGTATATATATGGGTGAGAGCAAGAATAAACAAAAAAGAAAAAAAAATGCATTTTGTATAGATAAATTTTTCTATCAAGAGATTCGATATTTTCACTTAAATATGGCAATTGCCGTACAGTAATTGGATTATATAACAGTTATTTTTTTAAATATATAACATATGTTGTTATTGTAAAGTTTAGAAAATTCGACAAATGAAACTGTAAATTATGTAATAAGTACCAACATAAAAGTGTTAGAATGACATACGTATTTACTTAAAATGAATCGAAATAAAATCAAAGTTTACATGAATCATTCTGTTGAAACTTATATGCATTTTGCTCAGTAATGTAACTGTATTTACCCACAAGTATTATGAAATATGTGAATATTTGCTGTAGAACCACGCTTTGAACTAAATTTTCGAAATGCAAAAGTGCATATGCAACTATCTGATAAAATTAATTAAGACATATAATGTGCATATGTTATTTGAATACATAATAAATTAGCAATTATGCTTGTTTCTTATATAAACAACATTTATTTAAGTAGACTGAATTTGAATTAGTACATTTTATATATGCAATTTGAGTGGAAGTCAATATCAAATGTGCCGGTCTCCTTTTTAGCCGAATATGGTAAATCGCTTAAATTTATTAATAAAGCTGATAAGAACAATAAATAATCTTTATATTAAACAAAAAATGTATCCACTGTATACCTAAAGTGGATCCAAACTCTTCTGAGCAAGAAAGGAGGCGTATTTTGATTATTAGTGCCAATTTGAATCCCCACATTTTCTTCATTAATAAATGTTTTAAACTTTACCAAATAATACTTTTCAGTTTCTTACGCAAACTTTCTACACTAAAAAAATCAAAAACATATTTTATGCAATCGAAAAATAGTTAAAACACTTTGCATATTATAAGCAATTTTGACATCATTTCATTTCATTTAACATTCATTTTTATAATTAAAAAGGACTTTACGTTGCACACTTAACATATAAATACTCATCAAACACTTGCTTCCAACGTAAAATTATTTAATAAATATGAGTTACTTTTAAACTACATATATATAAAATAAACCTCGACGTTTCGGTTAATCTTTATAACCATCATCTGGAGAAAAAACCTTCATAAATATGAACAGCAAAAATTAAAATGTGTTACATAATTGAGTCACAATATTCAATCTGCCAAGACGCTCAAATAACGGAAAATTATAACAACATATTCAAAATACGCCTGGTGGCGCCCTCTATGAATCAGAAATGTAACTGGAACTTATGTTCAACGGAATTAACGTTCATTTTAAAATGCATTTCCATATGGCAGGAACCGAAAATGATGGGATATCGTTGCAAATTTCATGTTTTCTTAGTGAAATTTCTATAGATTCACGGATGTAGGCTTTAAAGGTATTGTTTTGTCTGGAAATAACTTTGACGTTGTTAAAATCAATAAACCTAACCTGTCCGTTAGCAAAAGTTCTTGATAAGGCAGTGGAAAATTTATTGTATTTCAAATCTCTCTTATGTTCTTTAAGTCTCTCTACGATGCTTCAAAATTGCAGCCTTTTTGATCGTTTGTACGTCGGGCATTTTTGGTTTGTTCAGGAGAATTCTTAGCAGAAGAACTTAATTATATTATTAATGTAGGTATGAAACATGGATATAAACCGCACATTATTCGTAAATTAATTGATAAATACAGGGTTACAGTAGTTTCTTCTCCTAAAGTTAGTCAGGTTTACAGAAAAATTCCATATATCCCCATTCTTTTTGAAAGATTAAAGAGAGTTTTCAAGAAATATAATATACAACTGGTGGCATCCAATTCTTTAACGTTGTTTAATTTATTGAATAGAAGCATTGACCCATTATCAGCCACTTGTTTATCTGGGGTATATGAAATTCCATTTGAATGGACCGATGGTACAAATTCTGCATATATTGGTATGACAAAACGTCGCATCGTAGAGAGACTTAAAGAACATAAGAGAGATTTGAAATACAATAAATTTTCCACTGCCTTATCAAGAACTTTTGCTAACGGACAGGTTAGGTTTATTGATTTTAACAACGTCAAAGTTATTTCCAGACAAAACAATACCTTTAAAGCCTACATCCGTGAATCTATAGAAATTTCACTAAGAAAACATGAAATTTGCAACGATATCCCATCATTTTCGGTTCCTGCCATATGGAAATGCATTTTAAAATGAACGTTAATTCCGTTGAACATAAGTTCCAGTTACATTTCTGATTCATAGAGGGCGCCACCAGGCGTATTTTGAATATGTTGTTATAATTTTCCGTTATTTGAGCGTCTTGGCAGATTGAATATTGTGACTCAATCATGTAACACATTTTAATTTTTGCTGTTCATATTTATGAAGGTTTTTTCTCCAGATGATGGTTATAAAGATTAACCGAAACGTCGAGGTTTGTTTTATATATATGTAGTTTAAAAGTAACTCATATTTATTAAATAATTTTACGTTGGAAGCAAGTGTTTGATGAGTACTTATATGTTCATTTTTATAATTCGAAAAATCACAAAAGCGATGTAAAATTTATGAAAACAGCAGTAATATTCGTAATAGGAATTTCATATGACCTTTATTAATGTTTATTTTGTAGCAGTATAATAAAAGAAAAAAACCATAAACAACAATCCATAGTTTTACATTTCTGATACATACAATATATTTTGTAATTAAATGGACATAAAAGAATTTTTTAAGAAAAATCTATAATTACTGAAATTTGTGAATTCCAATTAAGTGAAAGTACAATCGTTTTGTAAATTCACAATATATGCCTTCATGACTAATGTTTGAAAATAATTTTAAAAAATATTTCTAAGTTGTATTTCTTAGTTAAAGGAACACTTGGAAAATGTACAGAGAGTAGTGCTGGTTTAAAAATTTTGAATATTTCGTTTTTTGACATGAAAAAATACATATACAAAGACAATAGATTACGACTGAACTGTGAAACAATGGATTGTGAAAGAACATAAATAGAAAGATTTTTTTTTCATTACGATGAACATTATTGACACCCCCTTTCACTCTTTTTTTTTCACTTCCGATCTGTAATTTTTATATCATAATGATTTCAGGTTTCAAACAAAATCTACATTGACTTTAATGACAATGAAATATGACTAGATTGATGGAATATTAAAGCGAAGTTTAATACTGAAAGGAATGTTAATAAATACAAACACATACAGCGGGATTGGGTTTGTCATATATATTTCTGAATTTGTACTTTCTCTACAATTCTATCTTTTAATGATATATATTAAACATGATTGACTTTGAAAATTAAGTTTAATAAGATGAATAAGATGCTTACAGTGGAAAAACATTTGAGATTATTGTCGTGTTCCTGTACTTTTTTTATTGATGTTACAGAAGATATTGTTACAAATATTGGAATTAAAAATTACATAAAATAAATGAATTTTCATAGAAATGAGTGTATGAACATTACTAATTTTATACACGATATTATAACATGATAAATTCTGCTTATTTAAAGAATAATCAAAATTTTCGACAATGTTGTATCATTATAGTATAAACATATTAACAAAACGATACATAATATAAATATAATGTTTTAAAAATAATAAAAATAATATAAAGTTGCACAATGATTTTTATATAGAAGGCTGGGATAGATTTCTAAAAGTTACGAAGGTGATAGAATCAGTCTACTGATAACGCTTTTTCTTGCCATGAGAATGGATGAAAATACTATTTTACAATAAAAAAAATCCCATGAAGTCAAAATGTCTCAATTCATTTGAATTTCTTGAAAATGGAGCATTTTCAAACAGTGGTAGAGAAAAGGAACAAAAATGCTTTTTTGACGAAAGTATTTTCAGGATATTTCTAGAATATGACGAATGCATACAAGATAAATAAATCAATGCTGCTATAGTACACTCCCAAAAATAATTTCGTTGAAACACGTAAAGGTACATATCTAATACAAATACTTTGATTTAATAAGATCAATAAGATACTTAATGTACTCTTTTTCAGAAAACAACAATTTGTGAATGTACCTTTGAGATTACAGTCGTGTTCCTGTAATTTTTAACACTTTCCAACATTGTTGAAGTGTTTATGAATTCGGTTTGTCTGTCTGTCTGTATGCCGTCCGTTTGTCTGCCGTCTGTCTGTCTGTCTGTCCATGCTCTAACTCACGTAAATATACTCCGATCATCATGCAATTGATATATATTATTAAGGTGTACTGTGGCATGTTCAGTATTGAAAATTAAGTGTACAGCCCTAATAGTTTTTCCACAGGTACACTCAAAAGAATTCTGTTGCATTGGCGTCTATGGGGAAAAATCATTTGCGGTTTATTTTAATGGTGTTACACAGTTTCAAACATATTGAAATTGATATATATCACTGACGTGCATTACAAAAGACTAATTATAGAATGTGGTGTGCATATCACTTATAGTTCCTTTACGGGGATACTCAAAAGAATTCCGTTATATTACGGACTATGAAGAAAAATAGTTTGCAGTTTATTTTAAAAATGTTTCACTATTTTAAACATATTGAAATTGATATATATCACTAACGTGGATTACAAGAGGCTTACTATAGAATATTGTGTGTATAGCTTTAATCGTTTATTTACAGGGAAAGCATTCGGTTAAAGTACTGCTTAGTAATAATAATTGCTGATAATGCTTTTGCAGTTGCTGAACGCGTTTTTAAATTTAACTCATTTTTTGTCTATTATTTGGTGTGTATAAATTGTATAGATTGCATACAGGGCAGAATAAAATTTCTCGAGTACATTTCCGTTTAATGCCAGAAATTACAGAAGGGACATTTTAAACTGTGCTACGCGTTTCCTAACTGAACTAAAATTTAGCATTCTATTTAGTATTTATACATATCTATAGATCATATACATGGTTGCACAAAAGATCTCGGATATTTTTTCGAATATTGTTAGTAATTCCTGATATTGGATTTTTAATTATGTTATGCGTTTTCAAAATTGTTTAGTTAGATATCATCTTACACCATTTGGTAAAAATTTGCAAAGTTATTTTGGAAGTGTTGGAAAGTGTTACATAATCTATGCGTGACGCACGATTTTTCCATCTTGTTTTAATTGATGTAAGAAAAAGATGTTTTTACAACTACTACAACTAAACAAAATAACACATAAATAAATTTTGTTACTAATGAGTGTAAAAGCAATATTAATTTTTATACACGATATTATGTCATGATGAATAACGTTTATTTAATAAAATAATCGAAATATTCTCCAACGTTGCATCATTATGATATAATCATATTATCATACCGATACATAATGTAATAATAATGTTTTTAGAAAGGTACAAGTAACATACAGTTACACAATACCTTTCAAAGTGAAGACTGGGATGGATTACTAAATGTTACAAAGGTGACAGAATCGGTCTACTGGTAACGTGTTTTCTTGCCATGAAAATGCATGAAAACACTATTTGGCAATTTAAAAAAATAAACCATGAAGCAAAAACGTCTCATTCTATTTGAATGTCTTGGAAATGGAGTATGTATAATATATTCGTAAACTTTTCAAAAAATGATAGAGAAAAGGGACAATGTTTTGATGCCTTTTTTGATATAAATATTTTCAGAATATTTCTAGAATATGACGTTATATAGCAAAAACAAACATAAATACTTCTTAAGAACAGACATTCCCAGTTGAAATTGTTTTTTAAAGAAAACCAGTGAAAAGATTTAAATAACAGTATATATGCTGAAATCGTCTCGTTTAAAAACGCATTTTTTAAATCACATCTATGAGATTAGTGCGATAGTATTCAGAAACATGAATACATATCTATACGATTTTGACTGCAGCTGTATATTTCATATCTGCACAACCGACGATTTCATAAATTGAAAAATTAATTAATAGTAATTATTCGTAAAAGTCTCGTTGGATCTGAAATTAATAATAATTATTCTTAAAAGACCCATTGAATCCAAGTGGGTGGGTGTGTGCGTACATAAACGGTTTAAAGCCCAAACTCCTAATTTAATTTTCTCATTGAGACCAACACTTATTAATTTTAGTATAGCATTATCGATATTCTAAAACTTCATTTTCATATTTGATGCGTGCGTGGCATCCACGTTATTTCATCATTATATTTTAGATATAAAAATGATATTTTAGAAACTCAATGCATATAAGATAAATAAATCAATGCTGCTATAGTACACTCTCGAAAATAATTTCGTTAAAACACGTAAAGGTACAGACAGAAATTAAAAATATGAAACCATTTTAAAATGGATCACAATTTATGTATTTCTAAAATAGGTGTAACGAAAGCGCTCGGGACTCCGACGGATGATTTAACAACTTAGAATGGTTTTAATGTTTTAGAACCTTTTTATTTTACACCTATTTTAGTAGTACACAAATTGTGATCCATTTTAAAATAGTTTCATATTTTTAATTAATACAAAAAGGTGAATTTAAGTTCCAATTTTAGAATATTTTTTTCTAGTACAGACAGCGTGTTGTCGGAACACCCTCGTGATTGGAAGATACTTTTCTGTTATTTGCAAAAATTTCTGTCCTGTGACTGAAGAATTTCAGAAAAATTGGACATTCGATTGGCGAATGTTTCGTGTTTTGAAGGAAAAATTCATACATAAAAATTCCGTTTCTAACACGAAAAAGTAGCACACAGTACAGTTCCTGGAACATACATGTGATATGGCGAAATCGTAGCTTTAAATTAAAGGCTTTCAGATATAATTTACGTTAGATTTTTGAGTTTTTTCCAATTTTCGGGTAAATAAGCCAATCAAAGGAAATATTTGGGTTTTAACAAAAATTAAAAAGTAACGGAAAAATCAGTTCAATTCACGAAGTTGATTTGACAGAGTTAAGATACATAAATATCAGTCCCATGAACATATATTAATGAAAAATTTGGGGTATATTTTTCTTCACTACGAATCTAATTAGGTAGAAAAATATCAGATTCCCACTCACAAGTTTGGCAAGCTCTCAATTTTTTTTTTTTTTTTTTAAATTAATAAAAGTAAACTTTTTAAAATAGCTTTAAATTCAGAAAATTTTATTTTTTTCTGCTTAACGAAATATCTGTAATGAATTTAAATTGATATAATAAGAGATATTCCATAGTTGTGGAAATAAATGGTAGAAAGTGGGGAAAAATAGGGTTTATTGTAGTTTTATTGGTACTATTTTGGCATTAAAATAACAAAACAAAAAGGTTAATTTGAATAATGACGTTGAGACAATTCTTCCCTATACGTAAAGTGCTTTCTCTGGTGAAAATGGTGTAATTTAAATCATTTATAATTAAAAGTACTGAAACATTATTGTATGATTAATTAAAAATAATGTCATATTCTGAGAATTTTCAGTTCATAAGCTCATATATCTGATGCCAAATCTTCGAACGTCAGCATGCTTTCACTTCTGAATATAACGTAATAGAGAAATCATATTTTTATTACGAAAATTGCAATGATTTATTGTAATTGCATTAGAATTATGTTATTGTAATGAAGTTCTTAAGCATAGTTTTATGTACCGAATTGTTGAATTAAAAGTACTATTAATAAAACTGTAGTTAATAAAAAAAAAAAAAAAAAAAAAAAAAAAAAAAACAGGCTTTGGAACAGGAACAAAAAATGATTGTAGCATCTAAAATTCAACATTTGAACTTTTATTTCAAATAAATATTTCTAATCTAAATGTTATTTAAATTTCTAAATTCCTATTTGTATACTTTCTTAATATTTTAAAATCGTACATTTCTGCTAAAACAAACGTAATATATGCATTTATTTACATTTTTGCATTATTACCATTATTAAAAAGTATAAAAAAGATTTTAAGAAATTATTTAAGAGTAATTTTAAATAACTGAACAATTTAAAATATTTTTGAAAAAAATCCTGCTACAACAGAAACGTTTACAAAAGTTTGGTATAGTTTTTTACTGCTATGTTTTTTAAATCTCTCCCAGAATTCCTGAAACCATTTATAAAAGCCAAATAGAATGCCATGAAAGCGATACGCTTAAATTAATCTAGAGATATATTTATAGCAAGTAAATACATTTTACTATAACACAATTTAAAAAAAAGTGTAATCATATTTAAATTATTAATAGCACGGTTAGTTTGAAATTAGAATATCAAACCTAATATTTTTAGCATACTATACGTAATGTAACAAATTCTAAGCCCTTAAAAATCAATTCCTTATTTAAGAAAAATCTTAAAACATAAAAATATAACAGTCATTCAGTTGCTTCTAAAGTTGTAAAGCATATAAATCATGAAATTTTATTTCTTGGAAAGGATTTCTTTTTTTATTTCTTTACACAGCACTTTTTATTCATACAGTGAGGAGTATATCTTTAAGCACTTTCTTTTGAAGTTATTTGATAATTAGGGACATGCTTTCTGAAAGATAAAAGGAGATTTTGTTGATCTTGTTTTTCATTCTTTCACTAAATGACCTTTGCATTTCTTAAGTAGTGAGTTAGAAAAGCCAAACTAAATTCTAAACTGTTTAAATGGAACTAATGAAGATGTAATATGCCGAAAACATATTTCTTTTTGTTGTTTCAAAAGGTAAGAATTCATAGCTTTTATTTTTCTTCAAATTTCTTCTATTTGAAATGTTTTTAAAATTATAAAAAGATTGTAGAATTTCAAAAACTTCTAACTATGCATTTAAAGTAACTAAATACATATCTTTTGGTTATTAAAGCACGTGAAAAGAACTGCAAATAAATCCAACAGCCATATAAACGAGGAAATCAAATTAATATAGATTTTATTTAAAGAAAAGAATTTGAGTCCATTTTTATCCATACAATAAATCTATCAAATATGTCTGAAATAATAAGTAAACCCAGCGATCCAGTTGATTTTTTAAAGAATATTTTCGTTATTCGAAAAAATAACACTGGGCACAACTTTGTATAAACGGTCTTATACCGGGTATCATTAAAGTCATTTCATAATTCAACAAGAACGAAAAATCATGAGTCAAACATACACTATGAAGCATTTTCCAACACATCCAGAAAACTTTAATGAAACTTCAACGTTAAATTAGGCGAAAAAAGATATGTAGTAAACAGTTTAGGAAACCCATATATACCCATTTAAAAATCTATTTTTCGCAATTACCTTCCATTGTCAAAAAGGTGGTCGAATTATATTGTTCAGCCCTGTATATGATCTATAGATTTGAAAATATACGACATAGCCCGATAAAATTTAGTTTAGTATGAAAGCACGTAATGTTTTTTTTTATATTCATATTTAGCTATTTCTACTATTAGACGGAAACATACCTGAATTCACATTTAGCAATTTTCGCAAATCCATGGAAATGCACTCAAAATTTTTTGTACAGCTCTGTATACTATCTAAAGACAGACATACACACAACATATTAAGCTAAAAATTATTTCTTGTAAAAAAATCATAAGGCAATTAAAAACTCACTTCCTTAAATTACCAACCATAAAAGACAATGTATCTTGTTTTGCGTATTCCTGTATAAGAATTTATTTATAATATCCATAAACTTCTATTAGTCTACTAAATATAGTTCAGCAGTCATATGCGTAAAACTATTAAAAATCCACTGAACCAATTCTCTCCCAGAGTCAGTAATGTTATGAATTTCTTTTTGTAGCCATGTATATGACCAACAGCATTGATACACACACCGTAGTATGCAAAAATTTTGTTAAACTTAAAACCGCAAACCAAAGTTGAAAAACACACTTATCACACATAAACTGTAATTATCGCATTAAGACTATAACCGAACTCTTTTGTGTGAAACTGTAAATGAACTATAAAAGCAATGCACACTACAGCTATTAGTGAACTATTTATAGTGCAACTCAGTAATGTCTATAAATTTCATTATGTTCGAAATAGTGAAACATCATTAAATTACACTGCAAACGATTTCCTGCCGTAAAACATTGTGTAACAGAATAATTTTGTGTGACTGTGTAAGTGAATAATAAATGCTTGCACCCCATATTATACAAAAAGCATTTTTTAGTGCGCTTCAAAATTGTGTATTAATTTTATTAGGTTTCAAGTGGCTTAGCATCATCAAAACGCATTTGAAAAGATTTTTTCTTATTGACTCTAAGTAAAAGAATAATTTTTACTGTCCCTGAAAATAAACTATATTTGCTACACACTTCATTTTCAATAGGGTTCATGCTATAGTAAACATTAATAACATACAAATATTTTAGTTCAATTCAAGTATATTTAATGTAGTTAGAGCACGGACGGATGGATATACGGACAGACGGACAGAAGACAAACCGAAGTCATAAACACATTTCAACTAGGTTGGAAAGTGTTATAAAAACTCAAAACAATTTTTTTTGCAGTTCCATTTGCGCCGTACGAATCTAAATTGTCAATTTCGCCGTAAGGGTCAACTAATGAGATTGTATGTGGTAATAAAAACATAGTTCGAATTTCTATCGATAAGTGACGCAATTGGGTTCCGCATTATTAAAAGATAAAAAACACTAGAATACTTAACAGGTATTTTACAGTTTATTCTCAAGTATATCTAATTTTCCGTGAAAGGGCTTGAAAAAATTATAGAATTGAAAGATCTATTTTAATAACAGTATTTTTTAGCTTTATACTATAATTTATTTATTTATCAGTTGCCATAGGAATATATTTTGAAGGTAGTTGCGATGTATTGTGTATTTTAACACTCTGAATTGCAATGTGTATTTCTCTGTATTTTTTTTAAATGCTAAAACAACATAATTAAAAAACTTAATTCCGTATATGAATGTAATTCTTGAGACTATTAATCGTTACTTAATGTTTTAAAACTACATTACATTTGTAGAATTATATTAATTTAACTAATGCTAGTATTGCAGTGAAACCTACAGCATAGTGAGCGGATATATCAGTTCACGGCGGTACGAAGATTACTGTTCCAACTTGCTTACTTCGTTATTCGTAGAAAATGAGGTGACATGCCAATACATGATATTATAAAATTTATATAATATCATCACTACGTTATATAGTCATTTATATAGTCAAGTGATTTTCAAATATACAGTGATGAAAGCTTTGCGCCATAGTCATACACAATTAAACTTTAATAGTATTCTTTGCATTATTCAATTACAGAAATTTTAAGATTTAAAAAAGCGAATGAAGCTATTAAAATTTAGTGGTGACAATCAGTCCACTGTTGCGTAGCGCTTTTTTGAAACAAATCACTCGTCGTCAAAAGAATTAAATTCGTAACAATTTCAAATTACATTAAAATACAACCACTTTGAACAAAATAGTCTATTCTTACAAATTTGATATTCAGGCATTACGTTATTGGATACCGGTGGAATATTTAAGCCTATAAAAGATAATTAATAAAATAGTATATACTTTTGATAAAAAATTATTTAATCATACCATTGTGCAAAAAACAAATAAAATTATGCATGTAGTTAATTAAATTCATTAGCAAATGTAATGCATAACATTTGTAATTCAGGCATTACGTTGGAAGAAATCGATTGCATACTTATAAAGCTTATAAAAGAAATTTATTAGTTTGTATAAACATCTTTTGTCATAAAATATAGCAAAAGTAAAGGCTGATTAAACATACCCTAAACGTTCAATGCGTCGGAGGTCTTAAAGCTACACAGTGACTTACAGGACTGATTGCAGTCAGCATGATTGTGTCACAAAAATCACCTGTGCTCTTCATTGGAAGGTATCTTAAGCCCCTATTTTTTTTCAAAAAAAATCCAAAATTTTCCAAAATATTCAGAAGTTTCCTCCTGAATATTATGCAATCACTAAAGCTTGGATGACTAGCGATATTTACGAAGAATGATCGATTGATGTACGTAGTTGAGTGGAGCGAAATATTTTTTTCTTTCAAATCAAAATTGGCTTGTGTGGGAAAGTTGCTCTGTCACTTCCTCACTATGAATATACAATATCTTTGAAAAATATTAACATTACTCCTGCTCCAAGGTTACTAATATTTCGTAAAAACGCGAATCTTACGCATTTTCCCATTTTGGAGCGAAATGTTTATTCCAATTGAAGTGGGCCGGTATGAAAAAGTTGCTCTGTTTCATTATCATTTTGAATATAAAATATCTTTGAAAAATATTAATATTTAGTACTGCTCCAAGGTCATTAAATATTTAGTAAAAACATAAAAGTTGTGCATTTTCCCATTTTGTCAAACATATAAACTATTCAAATACTACTAATATTAATTAAATTTAAAAGGATGATCCTTAAAATACTATAATTATTTAGTTATAGCAAAATTGTATAATATTCAAATCAAATTCAAGTTCCTTATACTGCCTCAATGACTTCAAAAAATTAAAAAGATATGAAAATTGGGTAGTTATAAAGCATAATCAAAACAACAATATTTTTATTTAACCTTTGTAACAAAATGTTATTTTAAATTATCCTTACAGATTAACAATAATAAGGTAAAAATAATTAACTATTACAATTTACAACCAATACAATTACCACTTTCTTTATAGTAGTCCACAATGTTTTTTGCAAAATTAGACGAGCACGGCGAAAAGAAAGATCCAAGTTAATCAATATGTTCGTTTATTTAGAAACCAGGTAATTTGGTTTATAATTTGATGGCCGTAAGGAAAAACTCTTATCATGAGAGACGCATGGCGAAAAAGTGTATTTGAGGACCACATAAGCTTAATAAAAGGTACCAAGTTCTGAGGCACCTCCTACTTTCAATCAGCCTCTTGCAATCCTCAATTACCTCAACTACCTCTTACAATCAGCAAATGCTTTAAGTGAAGAAATAAAAAACGTTTTAACTATGAAAAATATTGATACCTGTAAGCTTGTGGAAATTGGCTGTGATGGAACTTCAATTAACACAGGTTACAAAGGAGGTGTCATGCGATTTCTAGAAGATAAAAAAATGTCACTTCAGTGGCTTGTTTGTCAATTACATGCCAATGAGCATATCTTACACAATTTGTTTGAGTATCTGGACGGTACAATAAGTGGGTCTCAGCGATTTACAGGATCTATTGGAAAATCTCTAATTCTGAACTACTTCCCCTTGTACTTTTGAAGAGAATAAGCTGCACTTTGCAGGAAATTACTAATGAAAAATAATTAAGCACGGATCAACTCTATATTTGCTAGAGATATGTGAAGCAATTTCTTTCGTATCGTGTTCGAAAAAATCGTACAAAAGCAATCTATGTAAAATTGTACATTCTAGATGGCTTACAATGGCAAATATATTTTTTAGGCTGTATTTTTCCTCAACTTAATCGTCTGAAAATTTGACGATTCTGAAAAGTTTTATACTAAAAGTTTATGCGTCTTATAGTATCAAATAAAAGCTTTCATGTAGTTTCAGAGATAAATATTAACACCAAATAATTATATCATTACATTATTTGCCAAAGGAATTAAAGACAATAATAGATTCTGTAATTCAACAAAATGTTGCTTTTGTCATTCGAAAAATATTTTGGTTGCCATGATGGCTGATGATAGGGTCAACGTAAGATTGTTGGTACTACTCAAAATAATAAAATTCGAAAGACAAGAAATGATTTCCGTAATTTCAAATTACCTCTGATCAATTTTGAAGCCAAATACTACATCGATGTTATAAACTGGGTTAAAGTGACAGTGACAGAGCCATCCTTAACTAAGTTTCTTAGACCATAATATTTTTACAAAGTGTAACCAAAATCCAAATGCAAAAAATAGATGTTGGCATCATATATAAGATTGCACTATTAAACTTGGCACGATCAAACGACTCAAAAAAGTATGAATCTCATTGAGAAAGATTCTTTTGGTATTTGTGGTCCTTTGGGATGCGATGGGTTCATTAAAACTTGTCTGGAGTATCGCAAACCGAAACCAAAACACAGTATGCACTACTATAAAATTTCACTGTTAATGCTTGTAAATTGTAATAGCACATTAATTTTCCATATTGTTGTTGATCTTTAAGAATAATTTCAAAACTATTTTCTTCCAAACGTTATATCAAGAATACATCACAATTTTGTTGTTTTGATTATGTAACAGAATTTTCATACATTTTACACATCATTGTGGAAACCGGAATTCGATATAAATATTACATAATTTTGCTATAAATATATAATTATAATATTTTAAGGATCATCCTTTTAATTTTAATTAATATTAATAGTATTTGAATAGTTTATATGTTTGACAAAAAAAGGGTAAAGTCGTAAAATGTAAAACGTTCATGTCTAGAAGAAGAAAAATCTGTATTAACCACAAGACCGGTATTGAAATAAGCTATTCAATACCTGAAAAAGGAGTTGCAGGTTTATAAAGCAAGTAATAATTGTGAAATGCAGGCAAATATAAAATAATTTGAGTTATCCCTTTTCAACATGTTCAAACAGAGAAAGAAAAAGTTATTACTTTGATGCTTAATGTATAAATAAAGGTACGTACAGTCAAAACATTTTCAGAATTTCTTGCCTGTTTTGTAAAATGCGTATCATTTATTAAGTAGATTTAATGAAAAAAAATCCTAATACATTAAAAGCACATAATACTATTCTTGACTTGTCTCGGTTACATTAAAATGTGTAATAATACTAATAATCTTTTAAACATTCTAAATTACCTACTCACGAGTTAACGAAATATTTTCGTAGTCCTAACGAATTCCTAAAAACGATGATCTACTGTATGTTATTACAAATAATAAAAATACTTTTTTCAACATTTTGATGAAAATAAGAACATTATAAGCACCTTTAATTTTTTTTAATTTTATTGTACATGTGAATTTATTTTCGGAAAGTTTTATAATGTAATCAACATTATGCAGGCTAAACATTTGACTACGCGTCGGGATATATACAGGGTCTGTTCTGAAAGTAGTAGGACTGATTTTAAAAAAAATATTCATGAGAATAGTACAAACGATGAGAATTTTTCAAAGTAGCACCCTTCCGCATTTACACACTGCTGCCAACGAGTTTTCCAGTTTTCGTATGCCTCCAGGAACGCTTGGACGGGAATGCTGTTTAACTCCCTCGTCACGGCCTGTTGAACCGCCTCTACCGAGTCGTGATGCTTCTCCTTGAGCGTCGATTTTATTCTCGGGAATAGAAAGAAGTCTGGCGGAGCCAAGTCGGGGCTGTAGGGGGGATGAGGCAGCGTTGCCACATTGTTCTGGGCAAGATACTCCACTACACGAATCGCTGTGTGGCTCGGCGAGTTATCATGGTGCAGCCGAACTCAAAAACTTGGGTTTGAGGAATGTTCAATTCATCAGCAATCCATTCTGATGCTCATCCTACGATCACTGTTCCGTAAATTTTTCTCTTGTGACACATTTTCCTTGGTCTTGATGGTCGAAGGACGTCCGAAGCGGTCGTCGTCTTCCACTATTTCCCTACATTCTTGGAACAGCTTGTGCCACGGAAAAACACACGATCTACCCATGGCAGCATCACCGTAGGCCTCCTTAATCATATCGTGAGTCTCTTTGCCCGTTCTACCAAGCTTTACACAAAACTTGATCGATAATCGCTGCTCCAGAAAACGCTCCATGATTCTCCGTTACGAGGTGTTTCGACAGGGGTTCACAGTACAAGGGACCTGCTCGCTTCAACGGCCGAGAGCCAACTGCCGATTTTTTCCAGCATTCCCAATATACCCCTCCACCGATCGTGCACGCGCAGATCGCCTCTCGTCCACCAGTTCACTCAGGAAAAAATCAGTCCTACTAATTTCAGAACAGACCCTGTATGTCCTAGTGGATTATTTTTTTATTCTATTTTAATCATTTTTTGAAAAATAATCTGTGCTATACACTTACAATAGGATATTTTCAAGAGTGCTGGTAAAATTACAAAGGAATTTACTGTAGCAATTTTCATAGATATTAAAAAAGCGTTCGACAAAGTTTGGGTTATATTATTATACAAACTTATTAATTACAACTCCCCCCTCCACCTTATTTATCCATTTTCTCTTACCTTCTGGTTATACACTTCAACATAAGAGTTAAGGATAAGCTATCCAAGAATATTTTTCCCAATAAAGCAAAATCTCACCAAATTATTTAATATCTTCATTATTGATATGTCCTCTACCTCCACACTAATTTGTCTAGATGCGCAGACGACATTTGTCTATTCTCTGTACATCAAAATTGCAGGTGTACAAACATGACAATTATCCAACACCTTAAAACCATTTCAGCTTTGTTGAAAGAGTAGAAAATTGCAGCCAATGTTCGCAAAATCCAGGCTATTCTATTTTATAACTTGAAGCAGCAAAACATAAATAAACATAAAAATAAATTTAACTACACTGATCTGCCATGGTCCTCAAGCTGTAAATACCTTGGTATTATTTTAGACAAGGACTCATTTTTAAATTATACATCCACACTACGCATAGTAAGTTTCGAGAAGGTAGCAATTAATTATTCAGTTTACTGTCTCGAAACAACGATTTAAAAATAAGAATAAAATGTTATTGTACACTTTCTTTTTACGCCGCATTCGGACTTACAGTTGTCGAGTTTGGTCATATTCAGCCAAACATCATATCGAATAACACATACAAGCATACAATTCTACAATTGAGTTAAGTTATAATATGCGTCCTTATATTCGAAATTTTAATATCTATAAAGAAATAAATTATCCTAGAATCAGTGATTTTATCCAGAACTTAAATATTAATTTTCATTTCTCGTGCAAGAAAGTGCCAAGCCACATTTTTGGTGAAATAAATCTAACACTGTAATCTGTTGCTTAATATTGTAAATTATAATATCCAACATATAATTTGTTTCTAATGTCACATATGTGACAGGTTTTGTTTTTGTCCCAGATGTTTATGCCCCCAATGAAGATAGCTAATTTACAAAAAAACGTAATACGGATATCCTTAAGTAATGCCATACTGTTATTCAGAATATCTCAAATGTTACTAAGACATTGGCGAAAAAACCTTAGGTCATATATCTTGATTTGAGTATTTGATCAAATTTTCAAATTTAAATATCTCAGAGGTTCAAAAATGTGGCTTAGCACTATCTTGCCCCGACACCCTGAATTGTCAGAGAGTCAAAATGGGCAATATTTTAAATTCCCGTCTTTAATTGTTTTAATCAACTGTATGTTTTGTTGTATTTCTGTAGGATTTTTTTTTTTGCTCTTAAAAGCTTCTATCTCTCTTTGCTAACTTTTTTTCAAGTCTTTCTTTTTCACTTTGGTCACATCTCCCTGAATACTAGGCCTAGGCTCTGACACAAAAATGGCGGATCTCGTCGTTAGATTATTTTCGGCGTTAGTACGGTCCCTTTAATTTAAATACCAATGAGTTTTTTCTGCATTATTTTTTTAGATTAAGTAAGTCACAGAAAAGTTTTAGAAATTGTTGGTGCATAAATTTGGAAGACCGCACATATGCTTAAAAAATCAGCCTACAGCAGCAGCTACTTTTGTGTTCGCGTATAGGCCTAGTATTCTCGAAGCGGTGTTCTGGTTTGATATGACGTAAGCTGCAGATTTCTCCTAACTTGACTCATCAAATGCTGAAATTTGAGTGGCTGAACCTAGGATCCGGCCACTGGCCAATATAAGGAGCATATTCGGCAGCTTTCAGTTTCAGTTCTGAAGGCTTTCGTCAATGTTTCTTTTCTGACCTGATCTACAAGCTACTTAAATTGAAAGTTCCACCTGCGCACATTCGTGTTGTTTTTAATTAACTTCGCGTCAGAACATTTTATGTCCGCTATGGCAATATCTTTTCTACACATCTTCTGGTTAAGGCGTGCATGTTTCCGGGCTCGAAATTGGGTCCCCTGGCTGTACAAGCCATACATTTCTGATATTCCTGCTTCTTCAGATACATTACTGGCTATTATTGAGGATGAAACTACTGCCATGACACTTGAAAAGGACTGTCATATTATGCATGAGCATCTGCAACACCATATCTGTCAGCTAGAGAATGTTTTCACTATATTGCGTATCAAAATTAATTCTATTAAATCTAAAGCAATCATTTTATCCCGTAATCACCCCACTCTCACCCAATTTATTTTTAAGGATATTTTGTCGGCTTTGGTCGTGAGGTTAAATATCTGCGTTCTTTTTCTGGGAGAACATTTTCGCTTTGCGCTAGAAAATCGAATATAGCGTCTAAAATTTTATAATACTAAACGGACTTTTCTCACTTTCTGTATAGTAATCAGATAGGTATGGGAAATAGGATACTGCTGTATAAGACGGTGCTCCGTCCCATACTTCTCTATTGTAGACAGATATGGGGCTCAGCGGCTAAAGACAACTTACAACAGATTCTAATCGTCCAGAACAAGTTTCTTAGAGTCTTTGTCCACGTTTCTTGGTATCGTAGGAATACCACAATTCAAAAATATTGAAAAATACTTCCGATTCGTACAGTGAGAATTCTTGAGATAATATTCCCACCCTTCCAAATCCTGCTCTTCACAATATTGCTAGTTATGATGAGCGTGTCCATAAGAGATGGCCTCTGGTAATACTTCGTTTTTCTGAAAACATTGCCCCGAGATAATATTCTCAGTTTTTAAGAACAGATAGAGATTCCGTTCCTGGTCGTTTATATTTGTTTTGCTTATATTTTGTAAATACTTTATATATTTTTTTCTTCGGTTATTATATTATTAATTGATTATTTCTTTTATTTGTAATTTTTTTAAATCTGAACTTTAACTGATATTTTCTTCATTTTATTTTGCATATTTCATTTTATGTAAGGTGCCTTTAAATGGCTTTTTTAAAATCTGAGTTCCTTTATCATTCCTCCTTTACGCGTTTCCAGAGCTAGGCTTATGGACATTGGCTATAGTCTTGAATTTTTCTTGTCTGTAGGTTTATATCAGAGGTATGGAGTTACAGCATCGGATACTTTTCTTCCCCATCTCTTCTAAGTCCAAGTATCTGCTCCGTTATGTTCCAATCAGATTTATAGCAGAAGCTTTAGACTCCAATTTGGGCCTTTTTCAAAGACACTTCCACCATCAGAGTTGATCGAGTTCAACACCGGGCCTCATAACCACTGCTTTTAAGCCGACACATGCTTTCTGTGGCACAACATCATTTAACAGAGCAATACGATTTTTTTTTACTTTCTCTATATCTGTAATATTTCCTCACGCACTTTTTTACTAGTATTTTATTCTTTTATTTTTAATTTCTTTATTTATATACAAAAATACAAAATAAAAATTACCAAAAACACATTAAAATGTTTTATAAAAAATGTAAATATCTCTTGTTTTATATATTCATTACACTTTCTTCCTTTATATTTATTTGTAATGCTTTCCTAAATATCCTTTTTAGTTCATTTTCCCAGTCTCCCTTGTACACTTACTTAAATGTCTCCCTCCCCACTGCATACCACTAACCTCTATCTGTTATTGTGCCGGGGATGCGTGACATTGGTCACCGGCTCCTCGGACGAAATTATTTTCGATGTTCTAGAGAAAACAAAAAAACAAAAACATTTTGTAATTTGTGGTATGATTGAATATAAAAATACTCATCAGACATGGCCCGTCATGAAAGGTCTAAAATTCCAGTTACAAATTTCAATTAACAATAAGCATATTTTTGCAAAAATCTTTTAACATTTAAACATGCAATACCAATTAAATTCATTTTTACGTAATATAAATTCTAAATACTAAATTTTAAATACTAAAATCATTTATCCACAATGTCTAACAGAAAAGTAATATTTCTCAAATATGCATTTGTTAAATGAAATAGTCAAGTGTCAAAGGATTAATTATTGTATCAAAATAACTTTGGAACATCTCATCTGCAAATGTATTACTTATTATTACAAGAAGTTTTGAAATATATATATATTTAAAATTAATTAAAAAGGCTTAAAGTGCATTAGATTTATTTAACAAGAATCTATTTTACATGTATTCGAATAAAAAATGTTGTTCTGATTATTATTTTCAATTATCAAGAAGGATATTTGGTTAATTTTATGCATTACTTTGCAAATATTTTGGCGGAAGCTAGAAATATCCTCCAAAAATAAACTTGTTAGAGTTTATATGTCTCATTGACTTCTATATTTATGTAAAACTTTATTCAATTTCTTAAAGTTTTAAGCGATTCCTCGAAAAGTACTTATTAATGAAATCAGTGATAAAACAATTTTAGAAAAAAATAACATTTGCCTATAGACGAAACACTGGATTTTTTTTAAAGTACTTGCAATTAAATCTTCTAGAACAAAGAGCATTTTGTTTTCGGAGTAGATTCTTATTATAAACAAAAGCATAATTTGATGAAATACAAGTAACTGTACGTAATTAAAAGAGCCTTTTGGAAAAACATAAACATAATATCATGTTAGTATATTTTATATATTATAGCAGACTTCAAGAGGAATTGTTTAATAAATGCTCATATACAAATCGAATTTTTTTTTCTGCATAGTTTGAAGAAAATTGTTGCGCACATTGATAGTGGTGAAATATACCGGTACCCTAATTTTTAATGGTATGAAATGAAGTAACATAGCGCCGGAGGATACTGCATACATTACCACAAGTATTATTAAATACAAAATTTAGCATTTAATCGTTGAACGTTATACGATTAAAAAAGTCAAATTCAGCATAAAATACAACTGGTAGTAAATTGATGCAGTCTCATTTTACGCTATGCCACTGATTCATTTATAACAAATTCATGTGTGGCTCTATGCATCACATTTTAATTAAAAATTGTCACCAGTGATATAACGTGGAAAACTGCTGTCTGAAAAATTAGTACACATGTTGTAAAAAATATATAATTATAAAAACTTTAATTACAAGCTTAAATATAAATTGTGAAAACACTCAAAACTCGGAAACTTTTATAAATATTGAAGATGTTTTAAAAATATATGTAGAATTTAAATGATTATGACGTTACGGATAACTGCGGTCCGGAACATCTTTATAGAGAGGAGGGACTAATGTTGGAATGTAACTTTTCCAATGTAGGAGCTTTAAAATGCGTTGGATATTTATTTTTAAAGCCTTCCTTCAGCAGACGCTTCGGAAACAGACTCTTGTCATTTTCGGAGTTTGTTGATGACCTTACAATGACAATTTACGATGTTGTTACTTGTGAAATTTTTGAATAGTTCCCTCTGCTTTAAACTTATCTCTAATTCCTGCGAATGTAAATCACGTGTGGTAATTAGTTTTGCAATACTTTACTAAAGTGTCTCTGCATTTCAGCTATGTTTTCGAACTACCTATCCAACAACTACATAACATATCAGGTTACATTGCCTTTCTTCGAAGCTGAGACTGGTTTCAACCGTCATTTCAAGATAGTTAAATCTGAAAAGAAAAAAGAAATGTCTTTTATTATCAAAGAAATTACGTACACATTCTTTGGAACACCATATGTTATTTGCGATAACATTGAAGTAATTGTATTGCGTAATTTACAATTGTATTCAAATCATTTGCACAGTTTACGTTCATTTGCATTTAAAAATTAAAATAAATAGCTCTTGGGTATTAATGTATGTCAACAATTTACATTATTCAACTTCAGAAAATGCATTTACACGTTTACACTAAAATCAGTAATTCAATTTTTAATTGTATCAAATGCAGTGGCATAGTGTTAGGGGATACTGAATTCCTTTAACCAGTATTATTAAGTACTAAATTTGTCCTTATTTAATCGTTGAATGTTATTTGAGTAAATAAGACCAAATTTAATACATAGCAATAACAAGCGTAGTAAAGTAATGAATCACCTCCTGACACTATACCAGTGATTCAAATGTAAGAAATGTATGTGTAACTCTATGGGTATCATTATAATAAAAAATGTTGCCAGTAATACAAAGTATTTATAAAATTCAAATAGATGTCCTAAAAAATAGGATTCTTTTCAAAAATTTAGAATTCGAATAACGTTAATAAAAAGCATAATTATAAATTGAAAAAATACTCAAAACACTGAGCAATTTATTTGTTTTTAAATATACTATAGGTTTAGAAAATGTATATACAATTTAAATGAATATAACTTTACGGATAAAAATGGTCCGGAACCTCATCATAGAGAGAATGGACTAATTTTGGAATGTAACTTCTCCAACGTAAGAGCTTTAAAACGCGCTGAGCATTTTATTTTAAAAGTCTTAATACACCAAACGCTTACCAAACAGCTCTCTTGTCATATTGAGAGTTTGTTGATGGCCTTACATTGCTTGTGATCATTTTGAACAGTTCTATCTGCCTCAGATCTCTAATTATAGCGATTGTTATTCACGTAAAGGGATTTGTTTTGAAACACTTTCCTAAACTGTATCTGCATTTCAGCAACGTTATCGAATTATCTGTTGAACAACTACTTAACATATTAAGATACATTTATTCTCCTAAAAGCTGAGACTAGATTTAGCCATTATTTAAAGCTAAATAAACTTTAAAGAAATGAAAACACGTCTTTTTTTAGCAAACAAATTACGTATATATTTTTTGAAACACCATTTATTATTAATAATGTTTAATTAACATATTGCGTAGTTTACAATTGTATTCAAATCACTTGCACAGTTTACGTTCATTTGCAGTGAAAATTAAAATAAATAGCTTTTCCGTGTTACTATATTTCAAAGATTTACATCATCCCTCTTTAAAAAATCCATTTACACGCATGCACCAAAATGCACTTGATTTTAATAACCTCTGAAAAGGTATTTTGCGTTCCTCTTCCTTGTAATAAAAAATACATTTAGAAACCTCCGAGTCATAAAAACCGGAAAATATTTCATAAAGGCAGAAATATTAAACTATTAACTGTCTAACTATTCGTCTTTCCGTTGCAGTTAGCATATTATATGGAATATGCGGCGCTCGAGAAATATTTCTTTATATATTTTTTTAATAAAGGTATCTAATAAATCTTCCCAGCCATAAACATAACTGCAGGGAATCTACTTTATTGCTCTAGGAAAATATATTTTCCTTCTAAAATTAGAATATCTCTGCTATCTGCATACTAAATATATGGAGAACGGTCGACGCAGGAAGAAGCTTACAATTAAAGAGAATTATTTTTATTACATCTATCTTAATATCACTCTCGATGATTGCGATTTTCTATTCTGTCTAATATAGAAATTTAGTATCAATATCCCCTGTCGGGGTAATTTCGGTATAAAAGGCTAATTTTAGTATAAATTAAATTTTTATTTTATAAAACTTATCATTATTTGTTTACAATTATTTGATTCATAGCATATGTTTATACCATGTATCTCATTGTTTCGGTGTGTAAAGGTATTGAATAACCAAGGTTACTCTCTGGGAAACGGGTATCTCTTTACAAGTCTGTGATAAGAAGCATCAGTTTTAGAAGCACATTATTATAAAACCACCTGATCTACAATTTTATAATTCAGGTATTTTTACATTACATTTATTTACAATATTTTGACTTAAATATTTAATATTAAATAGTAATATACATATTTAAGATATATTTGTAATTTTTAGAATGGGGAATAATTTGGGTATACAGTCTAATTTTAAAACCTATAAACTAACGTAACTGTTCTTTTTCAGACATATCTCGCATGTATGTAAGGAAAACACCGACGGGATATGAGGGGGTTAGAATGACAGTGGAATAAGTCAAACTTTTGAAAAATATACATAACTATATTTTCAGTGAACGTATATTGATTTCTATTCAGTGTGACAGTCAAATAATTCATAATTCACTTAAAGAGTCGGTAGAGAGCAAACAAAGTTAGACCACTTAATACTTAGAGTTAGACCCAAGATTTAGAACCAAGTTAGACCACTTAATGCAGACAATGTGACAAGTTTCACAAAACCTTTAATTTCTCAAATTACTAAATATTGACTTACTCCTCTGCCATTCTAACCCTCTCATGAAAAGTTTCACAAATAGTCTGTAGAAAATGCTAACAAAGCTTTCTTTGTCTATGCTTCAGCAATCAGCTCAACCAGCTTATACTAGATTCAGACATAAAAAATATTTCAATAATAAACTTATGAAATATCTTCTTTATTTCTTAACATTCCCAAATTTAAATATAGAGAGGTACACATATTTCTTCATTAATACACATTATACTCAAGTTGCCCAGTTCACAGGGTAATATAAGTATAGCTAAATTTGTATTTATTTTTAGACATTAAAATGGGCAATAAATGTAAACACTACTTATTTATATTACTGGAGAGTACTGTTGCTAAAATGAAACCTAAAACAAATCCCATTGTTTGTAGTATCTGTATGATTTTTAATTTACGAACATGGGATATTTATACCCTAATTACTCCGAACGGGTATATATGAAGAAAACAATTTTACGATAAATTAAGTATTAAACTAATAAGATTATATTGCAACACAGATTAGATTTTCAGTTTTGTATTCTAAAACATACATATAACAGAAGTTTTCTTTTCAATTTTTCGTAATAAGGTTACATTATTTGCATTGGATAATAGAGTATTTGTCTGAAATTATATATAAACAAAAGTTCTTCTTTTATTACATTTCAAGTTTGGTGGATCACATTTCAGAAATCTGTGTATCTGTTAATTAATTTTGTTATTTCCATGGATATGATATTTCTAATAGGTGGGCTGTGTAAGAAAGATGTGATTTATGATACAACAAAATAAACTCATATTTTACAACTCATAAAGGCAACTGAAAAATTTCATGTCAATTTCGTAGAAGCACGTAGTTAAAAGCTAATAAACATTTCTATAAAATCTTTAAACTAGTAACGATATATAAAATAAAACATTAGACTTTAAAATAAAAATATGTATAATGTAAATATGAATGATACCAAAACTACAGCTTTTCTAATTCTGTAAAATTCATTTTTCTGACCCTAATAGCATCACCTTTAATAACTCCACACGTCCTTGGATAGGTGCTAATATTTATCTGGTGATTTCTTAGACGAAAGACTTAACTTCAAATAAATTCTTGATATTAACCCTTTGCGACGAACATTGTACAGTTGACAGATAAAGTGCTCAGAATCCTTGATTATTCCTACCAGTAATTGGTTAAAGAGAGTTTTTAAGTACCTAATCAAAGAATTTCTCTGTTTAAATAAAACAAAAAAATCAATTTAAAAGAAGTCGGTGCTAAAATAATAAGAATTCTGCAAAGGACAGTTGCGGCGAAGGGGTTCATTAAAAAGTTGTTCTTATCCTTAAGAAGATTACTTATTTTATAAAACCTAATTAATACACTGTTAAAAATTTGCAGCAAACTGTCCAGTCATTTGAACGTTATTATAGAAAACGGTTATATAGCCGTAGTTTAACTCGATTCTGACCACATTATTGCCCATATTATTGTCAGAATAGAGTTAAATTACGGTTATGTAACAATGTTCTATAAAACCGGTCAAATGACTGGATGGTTTGCTGGACAATTTTATCAGTGCACATCTTATACTAATAAAAGAAAGATGTTCGTATATATGTGTGTATGTAAGTGAGTATGTGTGCGTGTGTATGTGTTGCCGATGGCTAGGATGTGTATATTCGACTGTCAGGCAATACACTGTCAAAATTCAATTTACAATGTTTATATCCCTTCTATACTGATTTATTCCTATAAAATCAGGGGCTTTACCCACGAAAAAATTTTGCAAAATATCTTTCGTATCCATAAAATGAACCATCAGAACCAATTCCAGGTACCTTCACAATTCTACAATTAGATGAAATTACTTAAAAAATCAGTTTCCATATCACAAAAGTTAGTAATAGTATCATTCTTTTATTCTACACTACTTATTTTACTGTTAAATTATTTATTTTTTAGCTATACACTTTGCAAAATATTAATCTTCAATGTAAAAAAAAAAAAAATGTTTAACAATGAGGTCGTCATCTATGCATTTGAAAGCAAAATACATTAATTAAACATTACAAAATACATTAAATTACACTTGTAATATGAATCAACAAATAAGTAACGCTTTATGCTACAGTTTAATTGAAACCACATAATGATCTAAATAAATTCATGGATAAAATATCAATCTCCCTTTTAAACCTGGAAAAGGATTTTGGTATGTACAGAAAACATTTAAAATTGTTTAACTATTCAAAAGCTTGCCCTTTTAATAATGACTGTCTTTAAATATATATTTAAATATATATATTTTTTTTTTCCTTTTGTAAGATTCAGAAAAGGCATTTCTATTATTTTTTTTGCTGTCAGATAATATTTTGTTTTATCCCTTTAATTTATTTGATGGAGTTATTTAAACTGATGTAGAGCCAGCAAAAGCAACATTCGACTAATGAAGAAAATATACAATCCCTTAGTTTATATTTGCATTTTAAGAGAATATGAACTCTATGAATTTCTTCTTTTATGTGGAAGAAAACAGCGTTAAAATTAGCGATAATATAATTCTTTTGTCATTTTCTACTCTGTAAGAGAATTTAAAGTACAGAAGTGTTCGTTTCTATAAAGAAGAAACGCTGCGTCCTCTATAAATGGATGATTCTTTGGCACATATATGATATCCGCACCACGCCCCCCCCCCCCCCTCCGCGCCAATTTGGCAAAAACTGTTTGTTGTTTTTTTTTACTTTTATTTTTTATTTTAATTCTATAAATTATCTTTGTTATATATCAATATTTATTTATATCAAACTATCATTTATTTATCGTATATAAAATTTTGTGTAAGGTAAACCCTACGTTTTTACAAATGGTGCATAAATATTTATGTAAAATTAAACTTTCAAAATTCATCAAATTGACGTTTCAGTCAACTTTTATGACCATCCTCAGAATATGATGTTAAGTTAAATACACTTAGAACATTCTAGACATTCATCTAGAAATATAATTCACACAACTCAACTCAATTCAAAAACTGTGAATTATATTTCAAGATGGATGTATTTTGTTTCTAAGTGTATTTAACTTAACATCATATTCTGAAAATGGTCATAGAAGTTGACCGAAACGTCAATTTGATGTATTTTTAAAGTTATTTTACATAAATATTTATACACCATTCAGTAAAAACGTGGGGTTTACCATGCACAAAATTTTATATACGATAACGTTTTGATGGTCTATACAGGTGCCCATTCTTATCGTTAACCAATAGGTAACTCATAAGGTAACTCAGTAATATAGGTAACTCATTTTTAAGGGTAAAGTTCAAATTGAAAAGCTTTTTCAAATGTGGTTATTCGTCATATGAAAATCCAATTACGTCAAAATAAACACTTTTTAAAAAGTTAAGAAATTCAATGTTTTATACTATCCCAAGATCATGTACGTTGTATTTAGTAAGACGTTTTCCGTGCTCTAGCACGTAAAACAGTTAAAAATATGCTCCTTTACGACCGACTTATAATACTTTGAATTTTGTTTACGTTCCGCGTTTTCTGGCACTATAAAAACAAAAAGGTTTTCAGTGCAGGAAAACGCTGAAAATTCATAAAACTGAAAATATCATAACTTGGTAAATTTTTGTGCTGAAGAAATAGGATGTTTACTGTTTTACGTGTTAGAGAATGGAAAAAAAATGTCTAATTACAACTTATAGGACTCAGAAACCTTATAAAAATTTCATTTTCGTAACTCTAAAAGAAATAACTATTTTAACGTAAATGTTTTAACATATGATGAAGAACAGAATTAGAAACAGTTTTTCATATGGAATTATAATCGTAAAACTAACAGTTTATGAATTCGCTATTGATTAATAATAAGAAGGCAGAGTTCGTTGATATATATCAATGGATATAGATCATGATATCTATCATGATATATATCCGATATTTATTTTCAAAATATCAAGATATTTTATATTTTCGATATTTTTATATTATTTGATATTTATTTTCAAAATATCAAGATGTTTGTTATTTTCAATATTTAATATTTATTTTCCAAATATCAACTGTGCAAGATATTTTTGATATTTTAAGTCAAAACAAGTGTAAATGAAATTTTCAACTGATATTGACTGTTCCATTCTGTAGATAAAGAACATTTGTCTCTGGCAGTGATTTTTCTAGCTAAAGAAAAAACAAAAATCTTATCCAAGCTTTGTTTGAAGTTTTTATTTTTAAATGTAGAATATATAGGACTAATAAGTATGTGGGGCATAACTAATTCAGGACAGATATAGAAAGATAAACTGTCTAATTTAGATAATCAGTTCTATGCAGCTTCATTAGAAAAGAATCCATTTCTGGTTTTGGTGTTGTTTGTACAACATGTTAGGGAATAAAAAATAAATAAGCTTACATTTATGTTTAAATTTTTCGATAAAAAAAAAAAAAAAAAAACTATTTTGTATTTAATTTTTTGTTTTATAAATTTCTGATTTCTTGATAGTTGATACTGAATCTTATAGTTATATATATATATATATATATATATATATATATATATATAT
The DNA here is from genome assembly GCA_963931845.1 of Maratus michaelseni. NCBI lineage: Eukaryota > Metazoa > Arthropoda > Arachnida > Araneae > Salticidae > Maratus > Maratus michaelseni. The sequence continues at coordinate 306,426,782 of OZ007587.1, read as the reverse complement.
ATATATATATATATATATATATATATATATATATATATATATATATATATATAATTGTATAAAGCAAATTGTTTCTGTTTTATTGATGAGTTGAACTTCTATTTTGTTCAGAGTGAAAAATAAAAGAAGAAAAGGGGAAAAAAAGCATTTTTAGTAATTGTTTAAGTTTTCATGTTAAGTGCAATATATTTTAGTTTCTAATCTATATTATGCTTGAAAATGTTTATTATCAGCAGTAAGTTGACTATTTTGAAAATATCGGATATATATCGAAAATATCGGATATATATCAAAATATCCGATATTTTTGATATTTTCGAAAATATCATGATATTTACAAACCCTGAGAAGGAGCATTCTGCATGAAAAGGTAAATTACTTCAGAAACATAAAATTGAATTAAGTTGATAAGATTTATTTGTATAGTAATGATTCGCAAATTTAATTAAAATAAGGTATTCAAATATTGTTAATCGAATATTTTAAAATATCATTTAAATATATTATTAATGCTTGTAAACTATTACCACTGCCCCATTATATAATTAGTTAGAGCATAAATGTAAATAGTAAATGACAAAATACGCATGCTATACTTAAAGAAAATTGAGATATTTTTGAAAATTTAGTTTTAATAATTGCTTTCATGAATGCAAGTATGTTACAAATGGTGTTGGTATCGGAATAAAATAAAGAAATGATGTAGAGGTCGACTAAAGAAAGACAAAACATTATGGGAATAGATTATATGCGGCGAAACATTTACGATTTTAAATCAATCCGTTCGAATAAAGAAAAGTAACTGAAAGTAATTTTGAAGAAGTTTTTTTATAATTACATAATTTGGATATTATAAGGAATGTGTTTTCTACATTTTCTTACGAATAAGGATGTATTTTAATTACATCTTTAGAGTATTTATGTGCAATATTTGGCTATAAAGATCCCTTCATATTATTAAATTCATCTCTAAAATTACAAAATCTATCTTCATATTATTTATCCCACTCACATTATTAAAAATAAAGAAATTTATTTTCTGAAATTTTATAAAATAAAGAATGTATTTATCAAATGCATTTATTCTCAAATTAAAAAGTTTTAAATCTTAAAATACCTCAAAATTTCCATCTTCAACAAATTGAATCGAGAGTAATCTGTGATTCTTAAAAAAGTATTAAATAAACTCAGAAGTGTTATTTTAGCTATTTACGGCAAATTGCGAGCCTTTCCAAACTTTGTAAAAATTTAACCTTCTTTACAAGTCATTAATCTAGATATGCGCTTTTATTCAAGAAAATCAATTCAATTACAAAGCTTTTATTGAGAAAAATCACTATACCTTTCACTCTTTCAGTATTTTACAGTAAGCATTGGTGGTTTGAAAATAAAGCAAATAAAACAAAAATATTTTAATATTATTGAAATATAATAAAAAAATATTCTTTAAATTATTTTTCAAAATAAAATAATGGTGAGGATGTTTCAATGACGGAAACTATTTATTTGGACTGGAAGATGTCATTATTAACGATAAAACTAAATATTGGGCATACTTAGAAGTATTTATGCAGCAAATAATATTTGTGTAATCCATATAAATTCGAGTTTCTGTCTCTGTTTTTCAGAATAAAACACCCATTTCAATGTTCATTGGACTATTTAAACGACGTATAGTTAAAAATATCATTAGAATTTTTTTGGCAATGTGTCTGTCTGCTTTTTTGTCCGAAATAGGCTCAAAAATGGTTTCAAAACAAACTTTAGACTTATCTGTGTCAGATAGAGAATCTTTCTGGCTACAATTGGCAATGGGTCGCTTTCCATTGTGTAAAATATTTTTTTTATGAAAACACTTAAAAACCGGGAGAATTTTGCAATTGATCAATATCTTAATTATCCGAAACTCGGAAAAAATTTATCAATTTTGGCGAATCTTACAGGCAATAAAAAATCTAATTAAGATTCATAGATGGTAATTATATTTATAATCTGTAGTTTGTCGGATTCCGATATATAAACTAGTTGTTTTTTTTTTTTTGGGGGGGGGGGACAGTTAAAAAACGAAAAAAAAATAATCAATTAACCAATTTTTTTTAAAACTCGGGAACTAATTGATCAATTTTAAGGAATTTTACAGCGACTGAAAGGTCTAATTAATCACGTTTTTTTTTTGCTTTGATTTATTCATTTTAATTTTACAACTGGATTAGGAAGTATTTCCCTCAAAAATTTGAAAAATCTTATAATTATACATATTCAACAAATCGGGTTGCTACGCAAGTAGTTATAAATAATATTGTCAAAAACGTTTCAAATTATTTCATTTCTATGTATTTTGTTATATATTGCGTGATTTAAAGTAATTACAAAAGTTAAAGTCGAATAAATCGAATATCAAGGAGAATAGTATAGAAAACTACAAATATTTTTAGGATTTCTTTAGTAAAAACTGTTTTCATCGCTAACAACTGGTGCTTCAATATTTCTTACAGCCGGTTAGTACAGTTCATCGTAAAAATATTTTGCTGGTTATCTCGTAAACATTTTATAATGATTATTATTTTTAAAAAATCTCTATTAATCAATATTTTATACTTATTTTGATTTAATTATGCTTACAACTATACTTAAATAATTTGTGTCAATTTTACATGAAATTTGTTTAGAAAATTTATACAGTGAATCTAGTTTTTTTAGTAAAAGTTTTAATACTTTAAATCTAAAAATGCTTTAAAACATTACACATTTTCTGGGCAAACTTTCAATAATAATAAGCCTTTTAATAACCTAATATGACAAGCCAGAAAACAGTTGAAAATTACGAGGGTTGTAAATTAAATAGTGGCAACTTAACCTTGAAACTCACAGAAGGGCGGGCATGCGCAAATAGGATATCGGAGCGGTGAGGTGGCGCTGTTGTCGATGTGTAGAGTGCAAAAAACAGTCAATCTGCTTAAAAGGGTAGTTGTTGTGTGGCGTTAAAGTGAGGAGTTTCGTTTCCATCGCTCTAAAACATGTTTTCAAAACCAGTCTCATTGCGACCCGAACGAAATGCTTGAACCCATCGTGCTACTGTCATATACTTTAAAGCATTTGTGCCACAGGCTTCCATTAATCCTCGATAGCATTCTGTTGCATTTTTGCTACGGGCAACCTCGATTTTAAGCCACGACCGCTGATCACCTTTTGAAAACATGCTTTAGAGCGATGGAAACGAAACTCCTCACTTTAACGCCACACAACAACTACCCTTTTAAGCAGATCGACTGTTTTTTGCACTCTACACATCGACAACAGCGCCACTTCCCCGCTTCCATATCCTATTTGCGCATGTCCGCCCTTCTGCGAGTTTCAAGGTTAAGTTGCCACTATTTAATTTACAACCCTCGTATAATAGAATTAAAAAAAATAATACTATAATGAACGTTTGAAAAAAAATATGTGAGTGCGTGCACGTATCTTACTTTTGAGTACCACTATTCAACAACAACAACAATATATTACTTAATAACATAAAAATATTCTGCTATTAAACAAGAGATAGATCACTATTCAGAAATAGTGGCACTGAACAATAGCAACTGTGCGAGCCTTGCACATATTTTGCACACCTTTCATGCTAAAATAACCCTTTTTAGTGCATTGAAGGTTAATGATGCACGAAAGTACTTAAAACTGCAGTAAATAAATATAAAAACCTATAACGTCATTAAAGGCATATTTAGCATGTTTTATTGGCATCTTTTGACGTTTTGAAAAATGTGTATTGCAACTAATAGGAAATACATTCATCAACTTCGTTATTTTGAAAGGGTTAATTATTAGTTCTAGTTTAAAGCTATTGTTTCTGAAAGTTTAATATTTAGTGTATTGAACAATTCAATATCGCTTGAAATAAACGTATACGTAATCGTTTTCTGTGAGAAGAAAACGAAATAATCACGTTGAAATATCCTGGGAATATTTAGCTTTTATGATTGATTAGACTGAATTATTAAAACAAATGTTTTTATTTTTATTTTTAGCCGGAGATGTTTTGGATCTTCATGTAGGTGATAAATACCATGCAATAAATCTAAATTATTCATTTAAAATCATTTTTGTTCCATTAAGTATATCAGAAGAGAAAATGCTAATTGCAGAAAATTTCTTTTATCCGGCAATATTGTTTTCTTTACTTGAGAATCCTTTTTTCCCTTCATAATCGTGCTATGTACAATAGTTAAGAGAATAGTTGCAGCAATGAGTAAAAAGATGGAATATTGCAACAATATTACACACTGCAAAAATGGCAAATGTATTCTAAGAAAAAATAAATCACAAACGCATATATGTACAGTAACCTCTTCCGAAAAGAAAGAAAGAGAAGAAGGAAAAAAAACATAATTCCAATAAGAGTTTTTATCACTAGAAACCTCAGAAACGTATTTTTGGGATTTAAAGAATCATTTATGAAAGCAAAATTTCTTTTGATGCCACAGATTTTCCGAACCATTTCCGAGTATTTTTTATAGATTAATAATAAGTTTTGTCAAATCAGAATATTGGTCTTTAAGAGGCTATACTTATTCTCAATTACTCATATTTAGCTGCGTAATTGAATACACTCATTCAAAACTATCAAAATAGTATTATCTTTAATGTCAATGTTAATGCTGTTAATTTTTCATGTTCGTTTAGATGTTTAGAACACACGTGTGTTGAACATGAAAATGTTTGTTAGCGAATTGATAGCATCGGAAAAACCTATATTTGAGATTGAAAAAACGGGTTAATATTCTATAAAAATTACGCAGAAAAGTTTTCAAAAATCAGTCGCAGCAAAATATATATTTTTTTTATAAATGATTCTTGAAATCTCGAAAATATAAAGATTTATTATATTTCTGAAGATAAAAAATGATTTTCAGAACCGTGTGTAGCTCCGTTAAATTTTTGTTAGCTGTTATGTTATATTTTCCTAGATTTAAAAAAAGGAAAAAATATTTTTCTTTTTTTAGAGTGCAGCAAAAAAGCATTAATAACTGCGTCATTGCGTCAGTGAGCCGGTTTAACATCTTGTTTATATTATACATTACTAGCTGACTCACCCGGCTTCGCCCGGACCCGTGATAATAAATTAAAACAAACCTCAAGTTTGTATTTTATATTTTTAACCCGATTTTGTATAAAATTATTTTTTAAATGACATTTAAAACGACAATGCTTATTTATTCACCAATAAAATAGTGTAATTATGATCCATATACTTACTCATTGATAAAATTTAAAAATTCATGTATTTACTTTTTAATAATTTATATTCCATTAAAATATTACTTAAGAATTATTAACATTTCGATTGTTCACCCTGTGGTGGAAAGATGAACTAAAATCTCCTAGGTAATCGAACTGAAGTCGAATGAGCAAAATTCCGTCTCAATGGGGCGCATAGAACGCGAGATAAAAATGCGCTCTCTGGCGGTAGAAAGTGGAACTAAAATATTTAGGGCTATCCACATCAAGTCAAATGAGCCAAACCCCGTCGTAATTGGGCCAATATAACCCGAGATACTCCTGTAGTTCACCCTTCGACCGCCAGGGGGTGCAATTTCTTCTATATGAAAATCACTGAAATCTGTAAGGCTATCGAATTCAAGCCGAATGAGGCAAATCACGTCTTTATCGGGAACATAGAACCCGTTATAGGATAGCGCCACTAGCGGTGAAAATCGAACTAAAATATTTAAGGCAGTCGCTATCAAGTCAAATGAGAAAAACCCCGTCGTAATCGGATCCGTAGAAGACGAGATGATCTGAAATGAAATAAAAAAAAATATGAAGTTAGTATTCAAAAAGAGTGGTACATACATTCGTTCACTTTAATGTTATGGAGGGTGATTATTAAGTTAATTATAATGTTTGAAATCAGTTGCGTTGAAATTGGAAAGTTAGTTGCTGAGTTAAGGAAACGGGGCATAGTTAGAGAAAAAAACCTGGATTAGGGGTAGGGGGAGAAGAGATGAGACTGATTTTTGTCAACTAATTAATTAAGATTACCGGACTACTTTTTCAAAGACTGAGAACCGTAGAAAAGCTTGAAACTTTTTTCAAAAATTGCTGAACTTACTATTCGGAAATGGTGGTAAGTATCCATACATCACAAAAATTAAACGCTACTGATGAACCTAAAAGAGTTCAATTTGTTAAATAGAATTAGTTCTGTTGAAATCGGGGCAAAAAATATGTATATATTAAATATAATAAAAAATTGTGTCAAATAACGATAAACTCGCCGCTAGGAGGCGCGGTTCACTAAAAGCCATATTTATTAAAACGTCACCGCTTCTTCCCCAACCCCGCGAATAATAAAAAAAATACAAACATCCCTATTCGCAGCTGGTAACGTTACTTCCTGTTATCAAAAACCTTTTTCTATCTTTTTACCCCCAAAAAATAAAAAATATATAAAAGTAAAATAAATAAATCATTAAAGAAAAATTAATTATCAATTTCGGTTCTAATAATGCGATCTTAGGGGAAATTAGATATTTAGATTCCTTGTTATGAAATATGCATAAATGCATATTTCTCAAATCGATAAATGCAATTAAAAAAAAAAAAATTATTATCCTAGTATAATAAATTGTGTTTTTTTTTTCTTGCTTCCAAATTGACAATTGACTTGTTCAAAGATAGGTGTCTCGACTTGAAAAATTTTAATTGATATCTTGAAAAGTTCTGGTTAGATTTTTTTCGAAATTGGATTTTTTGAAATAGATATATTTTTTTCACCCCTGTATCCCAATTTTTGTGTGAATAGAGCCATTATTTCGTTATTTCGATGTCTTTCCGAAAAGACATAGTTGAAAGTGAGTCTGGTAGCCCGGCGTTTTTCGTCTAAACCTAAAATCATTCTTCGCCCTCACAACACAGACCTCAGTTTTCAGTTTTCTCTTTTCTTTTGCACCATTTTGAGAAAATGACGGCATTTGGTAACGATGGTTAATGAGTATTAATTAGTATATTGGGTAATTATTAAAATATTCAAATTCTGAGTCTTAGGAGCATCAGGGCAGACCAAGGACTACCCTCACCTAAATTTCTAGGTGCGCTATATATCGCTAGTCATCGCACACACACAAACACACAGAGCGAAACTTTTTTAATAGTATAGATAATTGTCGGGGTTCAGAAATTTCGTACAATCTTTTCGACAGTAAAAAATTCTAGTTGCCATTAACCCTTTAATGGATAAAGCACTTCAATTTTTAAAATGTTGAAATAAATGATTGACACCGAAAATTATGAACAAATGTATGTGTATATAACAAAAAAGCAATATTTTACATACGTAATAAATGGAAAAAATTTCTGTTAAAATTCTACTGTCATTGTTGAATTTCGTAATTAAAATTTTGTGATTTCGTGGGGAAACCAATGTCCGTTAAAGGGTTAAAAATATTTACCTTCTTCTCTTTCCCGTCATTGCTTTTCAAAACGCATAAAATTGTTTTATCAATTAATTACAAAAAAAAATAATAACAAGCTTAGTTTAAAACTATTAGTTGCATAATTTATAACAGTGCATAATTTAGAAAGGTGATAAACTTAGTTTTTTAATGAAACTTTTCAAAATCACATATATAGATCTAGAAAAATTAAAAGGCGAATTATCCGGAAAGTGTGGGAAATGCTGATTGTCAAATGCCTAAAATGTGTGTGGAGTTGCGCTACAAAATCTATATCTGATGAGGGAGAACTCTATAAAATTGTGAAGCAGTAACATCTTGTTTTTTTTGTTGTTTTTTTGCCTATTTTCCTGTCGAAGTCAGTCAAATAATTGTCATTTTATTATTTTAAACTTTGCATTTGATGAACTTATTTTGCCCAACAAATTAAAAATAAAAATAAAAAGTATTTTTGTTTGAATATAATTTTTAAGTTTCTTGCTTAATATTTGTAATGTTTCAACATTTATAATGAGACATCTTATGAACAGTGAAATTTAACATAGTGACTAAGATGATAAAATGATAGAATGGAAAAAAAATATCGAAATGAAAAATAGAATTTGTAGGCAAGTAATTACTGTAAACAAGTTGATTTTATAAAAATACATTTATTTATATACATAAACCAGCTGGAATAATAAAAATCACTACGTGCTTATAAAATAAATCCTAATATGTGAAATATCAAAACTAATTAAGTTTGTAAAATTACTCAAGAATTATTACGTAATATGCATTTTTTAAAATAAACCATTCTCCCGCGCTAATATTACGTAATCGGAATCAGCAGCCGTATAGGGGGAGGAGTTAATTACGATCAAACTTTCTATGATAAGTATTTGAGGCTAACAAACAAACAAAAAACCAAACAAACTAAACTCTTACTTTTCTGAAGTGCAATGAATGATTTTTTTTATTTCATTTTGCAGCAGATGATCTTCCAAACACATATAATTATAAAATATTCTTGAGTAGGTAATGTGGTCAAATAATTAAAATTTCTCTCTCACACGTCCTTTCCACCAAAATTCTATCAAAGACTGGAAACTGAACTCCCTCTTGAAAAACATTGGTAAACAACATAGTACCAGAAACTTGTCTACAAATCAGGGTGCCCGATAGCACGGTATGATAGTGTGGCACCATGGGGCCACACAGACGCTATGATAAGACGCCAAGCATTTTATCCGAAGGGAAAATATTTAAAAAAATGCATATATTATTCTTTAATTTTATTGAAATTGAATTGTTTTGAAACTTATTTATGTAAAGGGCTATGTTTTACAGATTTACTTAAAATGAATTACTTATAATCAGTAATATGTTGCTATTCTAGCGACCGCATTTGTCTTGATAATTGTATTTCCTGAGAAAAGAGTTGATATTATTTTATCACGAAATTTGGCGATTTTTCCGAATTTCCTAAACATTGTATAAATAATTGAATCAAGATGTTTGGAAAGCAAACATATTCGCCATTGTACCATCAACGCTAATCTCAAAATTGACACTTGACATTAAAAAATAGAGACAAATACTGATGTATAAACAGACTAAATAAAGTTCAGAAAGACATAAATGAAAAAAAAATATATTTGTTACAGAATTATTTGTTGAGACATCAAAATTTCAATACCAAAAAGAAAAGCATTTTCATTTACTTTTCTTTTAAAGGAATTTCCCAAATGTATAAGACATATGCGTTCTTAATTTTCGTATATTTAAACATTCTTAATTACTTTTGGATTATCATTCAGAAGAATAATGAAGCATTTCTTTAAAACTTCTGTCATTAACATGAAGTGTATCTAGGTGAAACAAATTACATCATTACACACCTGTTACTAATTAGTTAAATAAGGAAGTTTTACTTTTGTGCTTAATGACAAAACTCTGTTGTAAAATATGCAGACGAATATTATTTTCTATGCAAGTGAAGTTGTATAGAGAATTTTTAAGTAGTAAACATCTGGAATTTAGAAGATTTTGAATTTAATTATTTTCTGTAATAAAATTAGATTAAAAAATACCTCGCCAAGTTTAATATTATTAAAATTTTTATGTAATGTTATAATTATTTACATTTTTTTCCAAAATAAATTCTTTGAAAATTACATACATGTATACATGTTATAATTTAAAACATAAAATTTTATCGTCCTTTTCTTTGGGCTATAACATAAATCTTGATCAAAAGACCAAACAACAGATATCACCGTCAGCTGGCAAGGTATTTGAAATGTTTACTTCTTTAAAATTACATTTTGGAGTTAGGTACTAAATATTATAGTTAAACTAATCTTGAATATTTATAGTTAAATACAATATAGTATTTATTTTGTAAAACATATCATAGTTTTTTATAGTTTTTCGATGTTTTATTCCAGTATAATATCGTAGGTAACTATCGGAACTTTAAAAATTGTATATTTCCTCAATTATTTTCAAAGTATTGATGATTAATACACTGAGAGATTGTAGAGATTGTATTTTCTTGATTCTATATTGTCTCAAATATTTATGGAGAATATTCATAATTATAAAAAACTTTCTTCAAAATTGCAAAAACTTTCTTCAAAATTGCAAAAACTTTCTTCATTTCAATAGTGGGAAAAATCATTACAACATAATGATTTTTTCCGCTGTCCAAGGATTATTAAACGTAGAAAATAATATTTCATATTCGCAATTTAGGGCTATTTTAGTGTATATAAAAGTAGTTTTTTTTATTCAAAAGTTTAATTCTGCGATTCTTTCTGATGTTGAAGGCGTAATTTGTATAACATTATATAATATCGTTCAGTAGATGGAATGTTTTTAATAAACGTTTGTTTAAAAAAGCCTAGAGTAAAGCTTGGAATAACTTTAACAGAATAAAATACACTTAAATTGACAACAAGTTAACAAAGCCTATTTTAGAAGCGTTTTCAGATGTAATATATTACATGTTAATGATGTTAAAAATCGAAGTTAATTTTTTAAACTCAATGATGGAAAGCAACGAATGCATCTGATATGGCATGTTTGTAATGATACACATTTTCAGCTGTGCCGTTGATACAGCTTTTGTCAGTTTATATTCGATCACATGCTGACGATGGTCAATGGAAAGTAATTAAATGCACTGCAAGCGTCTTAAAATATTTGAATTTAAGCATACATTCTTTGTAGGTTGATATCAAAATGGAACGACTTTTCCCAATAGATAGAAAACAATTTAGACAAGAATTTGAACCTGGGACCTTAGTTATACGCGCCAAACCACTACCTCTTAGCTACCCAGATTATATCCAGCTTGAAACAATTCGGACAATTGTTGGTGTCACCAGAACTGCTACCCGGCTTCTTTTTACTGATGACACAAGTGACTAAATTGTTTCAGAAAAATGTGTTGAACTTTGACTACCACCTACAAAGAATATAGTACTTCGAATTGAAATCTCATTTAAATATAATAAAAATGCATTTTAAAAAGTACCTGCTAAATTAAGAAAAATAAAATCTAAAACATAAAAAAGTACTCAAAAATTATCCATTGTGTATAAATCTGATTAATTTCGATTACATTGGAGTTTTTCTAAACACAAAACTGACCAAAATCAGAATTAATAAGACAGATAACAGAAACGGTAAATCGGAACTGTTTATCTATAAATAAAAATTAGATATATTATTTTAATTAAAAATACAAAACATCATAAAATCAGAAACGTAACGGAAAAAGTAATTTTAGATTTACATTGCATTAAATAAAATTTTAAGTAATAACTTCATTATTATATAAATTTTATATCTTAGAAACAATTATAAAAATCAGTGGTAAAAATAATAAGGCAATTAGTATATAAATTTACCTGAGAAAAAATGTTGTTATATAAACGCAAAAAAAATGCACATAAGACTAACCAATACTGTTACTGTTACGTGACACAGAGATTCATTCAGATGTGTCGACGGATTTATATGTATTATAGTGTTATATGTATATATTTTTGTATGCGACATCTACAGAGTAGCTTTAATTTATGTGCACGTGTTTGAATTGCTCTACAAGCGAAAACATTTAGAATATTTAAAAGAAATTTCGTATTTATAATGTTTAGATTCATTCAGAAACAAATTCGGCAATTAAAAGGTGTATTCCAAACGCCACCTATCGGTAATTGGACATGAAGGCTCACATATTGTGTATATCGTGTGAGACTTTTTCGTATGGTATAATAAAAAAAATCTTTATAAAAATCAAATATGGACTTAAAATGATTTATTTTTCTTAACATTTTCTAAAAAAATCACTAATAATTCCACTTATTGGTAAAATATTAAACTATTTTTTATTGCATAACTTTTCTATGCATACGCTAAACAATATAAAGGAAAAGCTTTTAAAATATCCATAATACTTTTGCTTGTAGAATCCTTCAAACACCTGCACATTAATTAAGGCCACCCTTTATAATAATAAAAGTTAAAAATAATATAATATTACCGATAAGCGGCGCTGTATATCATTAAATAAAGAAATGCATGAAAAGTAAAGTTTCATACCAGCTAAATTTTAAAATCAAATATTAATACTTTTGCTTGTAGAATCCTTCAAACACCTGCACATTAATTAAGGCCACCCTTTATAATAATAAAAGTTAAAAATAATATAATATTACCGATAAGCGGCGCTGTATATCATTAAATAAAGAAATGCATGAAAGGTAAAGTTTCATACCAGCTAAATTTCAAAATCAAATATTTGACATGCATGACGTTGTGGGAAAAAAAGAATGCGCTCCCTGAATAATGTGTTTTTATCAAAATGGTAGTAAATATGGCACTGCTTTGAAATAATATCGTCGTCTCAAAGGATTGACAAGAGGACTGACGTCTGTGATTGGTCTAAAAAGATGGTAAAAATTTTTTGAAAATTCGGGAGAACTTGCAATCAATGTAACTAGAGGAAGGCGCGCATTGAAAACTGAAGCTTTGAAGAAGCAATTCAATCAGATTATGGAGATCAATATTTAAGCGCCAGAAGTGTGGCTATAACTTTATGTATGCCATGGGCGACGGTGCACAAAGTCTTTCGTTAGATTTAGAAACTTTACCCACACAAAATTAGAATTTTACAGAAATTAAAACCTCAGGATCCAAAGCAAAATATTGACTTTGCAATTTCAATATTTGCAATATTGATAATGATGAATCATAGACACGTCAGATTTTGCGGTCTGATGATGGACATTTCTCTATACAAGGACACGTCACTGGATAGAAGTGTAGGATCTGGAGCTCATTATAATGAACCACTGCATTCAGAACGGAATTTATTATAAGGTCCTTTTTTAAAAAAACTGCTTCTTCTAAAACTAAAGGAATGGTTCGTGCCATTGTAACAAGTTCAATTTACCGAGCAATTTTGAAAAACTGTCTAATCCATGATTTCCATGATAGAAGCTGTTTAAACGCAACCGTCTTCATGCAAGATGTAGCTCCTCCAATAAAAGCTGTGCCAGTCGAACAACATTGATAACCCTAAATAGATTTTTCAAAAATATTGAACATGCATTTTTCCATTTTTCTATCCGATGTATATTTCTCGAGTTATTCGACCATTTCCAGAGTTTTCATTGGAAACGATTCTCAATCTATGTTTGTCCGAAGAAAATGTCAAATACAAAAGTTACGTATTTTCTCCCGTAGAATCCGAATATGCAATAAGAAAAAAAGGGGGGACGGTTAACATTTAAGATTATTTTCCCAAGGAGGCAGAGTTGGAGGGGCGGCGTTGATATCCCTAAATTAAAAAAAAATATATTTAACACATATTTTCCGTTTTTCAATCCAATGTATTTTTCTCGAGTTATTCGACAGTTTCCAGACTTTTGGGACACCCTGTATGTAAATTTTATTACATTTAACAAATAATCTAACTAATAAGATTTCCAAGAAATATTTTTAGTAAAAGAATTTTCGGTAAAAAACAGAAGTAATAACGAATTCATTAAAATTAATGTGGCCCGACACCAAAAAAAAAAAAAAAAAAAAAAAATTATTTGTAATTTTTTTTTTTGTAGATATGTATATTCATATATAAATAGTTAATTTCTTAAATATTTTTCTTTCAATTATAAATTACTTTTTAAAAGTAAAAAAATAAATATTTTAATTTTAGCTATGTTATAAATTGACATATGTTCTGAAAAAAAAGGCACATTGCATACTGTTTTCATTTTTGAATACGAAAAAGAAAAAAAATATTAATTTGTCTTTTTAGTTTACACAAATATTTATTAAAAACATATGTAATAATATTTAAAACAGACGATCAGATTTTATGGGTGTTTTTTTTCACCTTCGTCAAATTTTTAAATTTGAATAAAACAAAATATCCCGAAGACAGTTCATAATCAATTTATAACTAAAAATAATTGCACAAATTCTCTGTATTTCATATAAATTTAGGTAGATTATCGTTAGTTATATTAATTAGAATCTTGAAGTAATACAATCTGGGATAAATAGATTAAAATTTTAAATACTCTATAGAAATTCACAGATTGTTCAAGATAAAAAGAGAATGTATTGATCTAATTATTGTATTTACACGTAGTATTCATTTTTGTATTATAAAAACGATAGAGTATGTTTTAATTCTAAAAGTAAAATCGTGAGATTTTCGAGATATTTGTTACCATGAAAACTCCAAAAATATACAAATTTAATTTGTATTACAAAAATTCAAATTTATTCCTTCATAAATACTTTCACTTCTGTAGTTATATATTATAATACTAAAAGTAAATAGACATTGAAAATCTTTTGATTATTTTTAATGTCTTGAAACACACGTGTGTACAAACAATTAACTTGTTTTCATTTCATTTTATTGATGCAAATTTCTATTTTTGTAAATTTTGCATATGTACGATTCATAGAAAGTTTTTTTTTTTCAAATTGTACTACAAATAAAAAATAGAAATATTTTTATAATGTATTGCAAAACACTGTGAGAAAAGCACTTTATATACATTTATAACTGAGATTTTGAAACATATAAATGGTTGTGCACATATTGTGTTTTACTTTAACAAATAATCAAAATACATATCCTGTTAAGAGCTACAAAGTGAATCTCATTCTAAAATGACATTATTAGGTAAAATGCGTGACTTTGTAGGGATTTTTCTTTTAATAAATGTTTTTTTTTCTTTTGAAGATCTTGCTGCATAAATGCTTAAATTTGAGATTGCGCGAAAATTTAATGACATTGTTCATTAAACAAGAACTGGATAAATATATTCCATCATGTTTTGAACGTTTTAATTTCTATGTTTGATACTTAAAAACTACCTTATATGTTAATTACTATACCCGTATTCAGTATTGTAGTTTGTTGCGAAAGTACTACTCGTAGAAAAATCTCTCTCGTTATCTTAAAAATAAATTCATAATGATTCTTATTGATCTTGCTTACTGATCATGATTGCTTTGTGAACTACATATATATGATTTTGTTTTCTTTAAAGAATAATACATTCAGTGTAAATAACAAGTAAACTTAAACATGTGAGTAGCTTTTAAGATAAGAGTGCAAATATTAAAAGAATATAGCAAAAATAGAAGCAAGTGCCTTATTAGCAGAATTTATTCAGAG
This sequence comes from Maratus michaelseni, assembly GCA_963931845.1. Classification (NCBI taxonomy): domain Eukaryota; kingdom Metazoa; phylum Arthropoda; class Arachnida; order Araneae; family Salticidae; genus Maratus; species Maratus michaelseni. Next base: position 306,411,638 of record OZ007587.1, on the reverse strand, counting down.
AGGTCAGGAGTGAGTCAGATTAGAGTCATTGACTTTCAATGTTTCGGGTGTGGGTTGGATTCCGGTTGAATTTAGATTTTTTCAGATCGGGTTCGGTTGACCCGATTTCCGAAATGAGAGTCCTGAATATTTTTCAATTGAAAAATTATATATTTGAAGATTAATATATATTCCTTGTTATACAAAAAATCATATTACAGCTGTAATTGTGTACTACGTTTCCATAATTGTATTTAAATATGGATTTATTTTCATTACCGTTGGGTTCGGGGTTGTGTCAGGTTTCAGGTAGCTGATTTTTTTTTTTTTTTTTTTTTTTTTTTTTTTTTTTTTTTTTTTTGTGTGTTCGGATGTGGTTTCCGGATGACTTTAAGTAGACTTTTCTTTTTCGGGTCGGGTGCAACACGACCGCTGAAGTACATAGATTAAAAAATTTGTCTATCAAATCATTGAAGTTGGGAATTGTTAATAATTAATGCAGCATATCAATGCATTGTTTCCTTATGCTTTCAGACATATAAATTACAGGGCGTTTTCATTACGAAATGCACGAAGAACTACGAGTAAAATGTTTGCATTTAAATAATTCCATACAGTATCAACATGTAAAGTTACAAAAGTCAATAGCTTATAGTTATATTTTTGAAAAGCAGTTAATATAAATGTGCATACATTAAACAACTTAAAAGAAGGAAAGAAAAATTATTGTCTTATTGGCTGATTTTATTCAGAGAGGTCAATTGTGTTTAACAGTAATACAATTTCTGATCGGGTTTAATTAGTTTCATGATGCTCGATTTTCATTATTAATATGATTTTTTTAGTACTTACATAGATTGTTTCCTCATGTATTTGCTTATATATATATATATATATGTGTGTGTGTAACTTACATTCATTTTCAATTCTAACATTCATATTATATTTTACGTTAATTTTACATACTAACATTCATCTTATATATTACATCCCTATTGTTACATAAATGTTAACGTACTACTACAAATTGCAATGCATAAAATAGATAAAAGAACACGCGAAAGTTTTATGACTTATGAAGAGTCTCTCACAAACCTAAACATAAAAATAATAACCTCTACAATATTTCCTTTTAAAAATCGGAATATATCTCTTATAAACGACACAACGTTTTCCGCCAGTTAAAACCCCTAAATTCAGTTATATTTCCTAACCTTTAAAAACAAGCACGGCGTACTGAGAATTGCACGGCGTACTGATCACCATTCTGTGAAAAAAAAATAGCTGCGAATTTCAAAAAGGTTACATGATTAAAACATGCGCATCATTTATCCTCTTCTAAAGAATCTTCCTCGTCCAATCAATGTTTAAAATTCACCCTCTTTTCCTCTCGTTTTCATTTTTATTGTTAAGTCACCACTGGCACACGGAATATACCAGCCGTGTATATGTGTAATTTATTTCATTTTCTTTTTGATTTTTTTTTTTAATATATATGTGATTTTTATTACTTTTATACTATTTTTAGAAATTACATTAAAAAAGTACCAGTGAACCCGTGCGAGGATTTCGCAATGCAGTCTAATATTTTTTAGCAATATCTGATATTTTTTAGATGAAGGTTTAAAGTTCTAAAGAAAAATATAGGACTAAAAATATCTGCAAACAACACTAGTCAAGCCAGGATATCATCTAATTTATTCCATCAAAGTTACAGTAAAAACTGATCGAAAACAGCAAAGGAAAAAAATATAGTATATATATCAATCGTATTTTAACAGCATTAGAAGATGACATCATCTGTTACGAAAAAAAAAACATAGAATAAAGAAAAATAAATTGAGCATTTGAATTTCAAATTTGCTTTTTAATCCTAAATATAAAATAAGCCTCTGCAGCAACAATGATCCACTTTATCTTTATTGTACTATTTTCTTTTTTAGAATCATTGTTGAGCACGATATAATGCGGTATTTTATTTTTGTGGCATCATTGATTTGAGAAAAACCTTTCATTTCATTTATGAAAACACTGCTGATTTAATTTTTTATTAATTGCAATTCTTAATCAAAATACCATGTTTTTACGAAACGTGAGTGTACTAATTCAGAAGCCGTTTCAAAATCCTTTGATACTGCATCTCATTCACCGTTCTGCGTTTTTTATTTGCTTAGAAAAAAGGAAAGTTAACAACTGAAATAATATATAGGATTTCATCGAAAATTGATAGGACATTGACGTTTATATACGACGCGTCTGTTTTTATTTTTCTACAAACAATGCATGTTATATTAATTATCTATAGATTAGTTTTTGTTGTTTGTCAATTTGATGTTTTATTTTATACTACTACTGGACCGTCAAACAAGGATATCATTAAAATTTCCTATTTAAGCCTTAACATGCCTTGGCGCACATATAACACGACCCGTCTTTTTAGGTTTCTACAAACCGTCCGTATTTTTAATTTTTAATAAATTGTACATTTAAATAGATCATTAAAGAAAGCATTATCCTTCATAGTCGAGTATTCAAACATTTTTTCTACAACAATTAAAATATTCATTTGTATTCAGATTTTTTTTAAACTTTTGAATTAATATAATATTTATAAATTGTTATTGATTTGTTATATACAAACTTTATATTTAATAATAATAAATAATACATGTAGAATTTTAAAGAGCTTATTTTCAAATTACTTGTTTTGGTAGGACATCAATAATTCAATTAATAATAAACGAGTTTACTAATCTGAACTTTAAATTTTAGTATTTTTTTGCTTTCATTTTAAAATTTAATTTTGCTTTGTAATATTGTTTTAATATTAGTTCCTTCTAAATGTTTGATTCAATACATTTTACAATGAAAATAATGAGAAGATTTTTTTTCACATTTTATAGTAGATAGAAGTGCAATGAAATCACTTATTAATCATTTTTATAGTATTATATAGTATGTTACAGTGCATTTATTAAATGTAATTTGTATTGCGGTATTTCATACTGACATATACACATACTTAAAATAAATAAAGTAATGAAAACGTACTGTCATTATTTAAATATCTCCATGTAAATTGGCATTAAAGCATTGACGAATTTATCTGAATGTTTAATGCTCAACCCATTTCTATTTTTTTTATTATTCGTGTAGCATTTACATTATCACATTCCGATACGAAGAACAAAAGTGCGAATTTGTTTAATATCAGATATTTTTGAAAAAAATAAATGAAAAATTAATTTTTCCAGTATACGACCATGTAAAGAGAAATAAAAAGATATATGCTAGTTTGATATTTAATATTTTAACTTCATTAAAAGTTTTTATTTTATACGTGCGAATTATTAAATATAATAAAAATAGGAAAATAAATTGTGGTCACTCGTTGAAAAAAACATTATTTTGAGATTTTGTTTTTTAATTTTTTGGTTTGAAAGATTAAAATTAAGAGTTACGCAGAAAAAAACATTTATCCGGTATTAAAGACATCCCAAAAGCAAGTACAAAATCTTTCTGTGTCTCTTTTGGAAAAAATACTATTGAAATATTTTCAATATTATAAATATGAATGTGACAAATTTCCGAATAACGGTCGTCCCTTTCTCAGTGTGAGACTGTTAATATACAGGAAATCGGATAGAAAAAGATAATAAGACTGAAATTCTTTTAGATACATTTCTAATGGACAAAAATTTCTACACAAAATAAAAAAGAAATTACTTTAAACATAATTATTAAAATATCTTAAACAGCAAATTAAAAAATAATAATAATATGGTACGTTTAACGAAGTTGATAAAATAGTTTAAAATACACATATTTCAAAGTGCAAAAAAAAAAAAAAAAGAAAAAAAAAAGAAATAAAATATGTGGAGTATGCGCTTAATGATACTTAACTTCGTTATTTGTTATTGCCATATATACACCCTACTTCGATCATTAGCCTCCATTTTGTTTAGTTAATTGATGATCAACCAACAATTAATTCAGATTTGATGAACGGAGGCAATTACTTACAGAGTACTATCGCAATCTATGTATAAATATGATTTTTTGCATATATATTTTTTCAAAACAAAGCAAATTTATAGAAAGTTATTTATTTTAAAATGAATATTCTTTATGAAATAAAGCTATAATTTCTGTCAAATTTAAAAAGAATTATTAAACGATAATAATGACTCAACTATCTCAAACAGAAGTTCAAAAGAAGAGCTAATTAATAATCTGGTATAAGTGATGAAGTTGATAAATGATTTTTTTCTGCTAAATTATACATGTTTCAAAACGTTAAAATATGTCAATAAAATATGCAAATTATGTGTTTAACAATTTTTCATATTGATTAATCTATTTACTGCTATATATACTTTCTAATTTTATCATTAATCTTGATCGTAGGTAGGATACAAACATAAATATATTTAAATTTGTAAAAATTCTCCAAAGTATTTTTTTTTTCTGATTGTATTGAGTCTATAAATAAACACTCAATGTAAAACGAATTTTTTAAGGAAATTTTATTAACCATTGGGAAAATGGTTGTTGTTTTCGGTCGAGAATGAACCTCTTGACGTCGTCACTTTATTTGAAGTTTTCATTTTATCTGACGTCGTCACTATTTTTTTTAAGCGTTTTTAAGTGTTTTTAACGAAATTCTGTCAATTTAGAAGAATTTTTAACAAAACTATGTAACTTTAGAAGAATTTTTTTTTTTTTAAAAGGCAATAGAAATGCATAAAATAGTTACAAAAATAATAAAGTTACAAAAAGGATAGATGCAGATTATCAGATATGAAAAAAGGCCGAATTCACAAATTGACGTTGGATGAAAAATCGTCTTATAAAGCAAAAAAAACGTGGTCTTCAACTTTAATTTCCTCAAAATACCTTTAGCTCAGACATCAATCTAATCAAGAGTTAAAGTTCTTGTAGAAAGGACCCGATAAAATATTTTTGTTTCTGTTTTCATTACTATATAGTAAATCTGGTTCTTTCGTGTTATAGCGGCCCCCAAGGATGAATCGCCAAGCGACCCAGATTTATCGCTCAATTATAAAGCATGTATGACATTATAATAATATATGATATATATATATATAACATTTCTGGACGTATGTGGCCAAGTTATAGTCATATATGTTGCATATATGATGTATATATATGACATGTGTATATGATCTATATACGACATATAAGACGTAAATAATATGTGTATAATGACGTAAATGGCACATATAGGAGTGTTTGGAATATGGATATGCGAATCCAGGATGCATATATAATTTTTGCGATGATCATGGTGAAATCATAACTGCAACCTTGGCATAGTCATAATTGTGGGGGCAGCTATAACACGAAAGTAGGTTTTTTTTTAAGCTTTCGGAACATTTACCCAATGGTTATTGTAATTTGTTAAATTACATATTTTTTCTATTTTCTTTAACTTTTGAAAAATGAATAATAATTGTTTAGATTATTTATATTTTTTCTTACGATAAATATCTTTCAATGTATGATATGGTGTCAGTAAATTACGTTAAATAACTCATTAATAACATTTCAGGTTAATAATTCGTTTATTGCTATCTATATACGCTGGCTAATATGATCATTCATCTAGAATGTAAGTAAAGTAGACACAGGTTTCGGTGCAATCGTTAAACATTTCCAAAATGCTTACTTATACGTAATAAACAGATGAAAGTATTTTGAACAAGGTAAATTATATTTAATGGTTGGAGTAACATAGTTGAGATTTAGTCCAACAGAGAGAAAAATGCCGTTACCAGGACTCGAACCTGGGTACTTTGGCCTAGTTGAAAATACTTTCATCAGTTCATTATGACCTAATTACATGGTATAGAGGAGTTTCTGGGTTATTTCAGATTCATCATGTAGAAATGCTATAATTATAGCTCGGATGAATGAAATTAGCGCTGCAGTTTGCAGCCTTGTCAAACAAATAAGAGTGAAATATGCCAATCGTTGGATAGCTCAGTAGGAAGAGCGTTGGCATGGCAAGCCAAAGTAACCCGGTTCTAGAGCTTGTCCCGGCATTTTTCGCTCTGTTGGAATACATCTCAACTATGATACTCCAACCATTTAATATGTGTTTACTTATACGTTTTACCTAGATATTTATAGTGTTTATTATAAATAATCATTTGACATAAATCAAAAATAATCATTGTTCTTTTTTTTTATTATTTACGGTATTCAGAGGTTTCTCCAATTCAAATATCTTTCATTGTTCCCAATATAAACAATATTTCAATAATGATGCTTACATGTAGAGTTTCCTTTCCTTTTTCTTTTATAATATCCAAAGTTTTTCGATTTAGTTGCAGCTGTTTGAGTGTACTCTAAATTATCGCCAAGCTCGATACAAAACGAGTACGATAGAAAAACGAGTTCTAATTATGGTTTTGTTTAAATATAAAAATCTTAATTTTCACTGGTTTTCCTGTTTGTTTACCGTCTTTAAAATTAAGCATTTATTGTAAATCTAATGAAAATACTTTATTATTATTATATATATATATATATATATATATATATATATATTGTTGTGAGCTCGGGGTTCGTAAGGATTGATGCCAATATATAAGAACAATCAACAGGTTTTATTTACTATAAACAGTGCAATACGATCACAAATATCTTCTGAAAATTACAAGATATTCAGTAATCTTCAAATCTGATAACAGCACAGCAAAATTTCACACGGAACAATATAGCGTATTGTTCAATACGGCGAATCAAACACAAAATCGCTCAGAGAAACACAGTTCTCAATGCAAAAGCCTCTCCTGCGTATTCAATCGCATTTGACAGAGAACTAACTGAACTGGACTGGTGGAGGTCCCTTATATAGGCTTTAAAGATAACTGTAGAATTTTCCAGAGCCTTCAGATGCTAGAAATTACCAGAAAGTGCTTTAACTTTCGATAGAAAACCTAGGCGAGAAAGGATCCCAATGTACAGGTATAAGGCGGGGTGGTTGCACAAAAAGTCGTCAAATCCGTCGCCAACTTGGCGACATTTGGCGATATATCGCCAAATTTGGCGACAAAAATAAGTCGCCAAAACCATCGCCAACTTGCCGATAAACCCATTCCTTGGCGATTTTCCATAGACTTCCATTATAAAGATGAGGGTGCAAGGTTGTTTTCCTTGCAAACCATCTGAGGCCTTTAGCATTGAGTTACATGATGCTCAATAGGAAATACATTAATAATACTGCAATTTTCACAATAATAAAATAAACAAATGGAATATTTACAGATATATACAAAATTCATAGCATTGCCCCCCTCTCAAGGACTGCACGTCTCGGGCAGTTCAACCTTTGATCGGAAAGCAAACCCGTTGCCAACAAATGCTATACTATTCAAAACACGTAAAGCAAATATTGAAAATAACAATTAAACACATTCATAATGCTGAATTATAAAGCATAGACACCATTACATACAAGTATTTAAATAATAATAACAATAATAATGATAATGCTAAGCAAAATAAATAATTACATTAATTTATATACAAGACCATGGTCATACTAATTTACATTATTTACATTACACTACTTACAATCAATGAACTAAGTACTATGGCCATAGTATGGAGCCAGCCTGTCGTAATGAACGACTCTAGGCTTCGAACTTGGTGACTTTCGGATCCGAATTACGACATCGTTCAGTCTGTTTAGGACTGTATAAGGACCGTCCCAGTGCGATTGCAGTTTGGGAGAAAGTCCTTTACGTCCAGTCAGATTATAAAACCAAACCTTGTCACCTTCTTTGAATTGATGTCCCGTGGCTTTCGTGTCGTACCTGGTCTTCATCTTCTCCGTCTGTATATTGAACCGCTCTCGAGCCAAGTTGTGGACGTCTTCAAATCGTGCCTGGAGATTCTGCACGTATCCCTCTGGCGATGAAGGCGCATCTGGAGGGCGACCAAAAACCAGATCACAAGGTAGACGAAGATCACGACCGAAAAGCATCTGAGACGGGGAATAGCCGGTTGTTTCATGGACGGCGCTGCGATAGGCGAGAAGAAACAAGGGAAGTTTTTGGTCCCAGTCTTGTTGGTTTCTTGAGACTAGCAGTGAGAGATTGTTGAGGATGGTACGATTAAATCTCTCAACCATGCCATCCGATTGTGGATGTAAAGGCGTCGTCCTAGTTTTGTCAATTCCGAGACGTTGACAGAGACCCTCAATCACAGCAGATATGAAATTTCTCCCTTGGTCAGAATGCATTTGAAGGGGAACTCCATACCTTGATATCCACTGGTGTACCAAGGCATCCGCAACCGTAGAAGCTTCTTGATCAGGGATGGCATAAACTTCAGGCCATTCCGTGAAATAGTCCATGACAACAAGGAGATATTTGTTGCCATCAGCACTTCTTGGCAGAGGGCCTAGGATGTCAAGGGCGATGCGTTCGAAAGGTGCTCCTACATTGTACAGATGTAGTCTTCCTCGGCTACGTTTCTTTGGTTTTTTTCGAGCTGCACATGCATCGCAAGATTTGCACCATCGTTCGACGTCAGCTCTCGCTTTTCCCCAGAAGAAGCGCTCTCGGACTCTATGTAATGTTTTCATGACTCCAAAATGGCCACCAGTGGGACTGCCATGTAATTCCTTGAGGACCTCTGGTATTCGGGATCGAGGAAGTACCATCTGCCACCGAGATGTCTTCCCATATTCCGATTCGAATTTTCAGAACAGGACACCATTCCTGACGTGGAGAGAGTTCCAAAGAACCCAATATTGCTTCGTCGTAGGACTGTAAGTCGAGATGTCTTTCCAACTGGGCTTCGTGCTTGAAGATTCTAATAACTCCAAGATTGGTTTGATCTCAGAGTCTGCCATTTGATCTTCTCGAATCTTCTCATCACTCCAGGGATCTGGTGGCGTCAATAGTGAAGTCTTCATCTGGCGTATGACATATTCGGGATTATACTTGCTATCCGCTCTGGAACAATAGCGACAGCTCTCGGGACACGGTCTTCTTGATAAGGCATCAGCGTTTCCATGCGATGGGCCTTTGCGATGCCTGATGTCAAAGTCGTATTCCTGGAGCCGTTGTATCCATCTGGCTACTTGGCCCTCTGGGTTCTTAAAATTCATCAGCCATGTTAGGGATGCGTGATCGGTACGAAGGAGAAATTTCCTGCCATAGAGATAGTGATGGAAGTGTTCTATGGCTTTCACTATGGCTAATAACTCCTTACGAGTGACGCAATAATTCCGCTCTGGTTTCGATAAACATTTGCTCCAGTATGCTACGACTCGTTCTTCGCCATCTATTTCTTGGGAAAGTATAGCGCTGACACTTTCATGACTGGCATCCGTGTCCACAATGAACTGTTTCCCGGGGTGCGGATAGGTAAGGACTGGAGAGGATGTGAGAGCTTCTTTCAGCCGCCGGAAGGAATTCTCGCATTCTTGTGTCCATAGAAACTTCTGCTTGCTTTCAGTGAGCCTATGCAATGGTCTTGCGATGTTGGAGAACCCCTGGACAAACTTTCTGTAATAAGTGCATAGTCCCAGAAAGCTTCGCAACTGATGGACATTTTCCGGACGCTTCCAGTTCTTTACTGCGGACACTTTTTCAGGATCTGTTCGAACACCTTCAGAGGAAATGATGTGTCCTAGATAATTTACTTCCCGTTGGAAGAACTTGCATTTCAAAGGGTTCAGCTTTAAATTCGCCGCTCTTAGCTTCGTTAACACTTTCCGAATATTTTCTAGATGTTCTTCAACGTGCGGCCACCAATGATGACGTCGTCTAGGTAGATGAAACAAGCTTCAAAAGTCAGGCCTTTTAACACTGTCTCCATGAGGCGCTCGAACGTTGCTGGAGCATTGCAAAGCCCGAACGGCATAACTTTGAATTGCCAAAGTCCTTGTCCAGTAATAAATGCGGTCTTCTCTTTGTCATCAGGATGGATCTCTACTTGCCAATATCCACTCTTCAAATCCAGTGTGGAAAACCATTTATGCCCTGAAAGACTATCTAGCGTGTCGTCTATTCTTGGTAGAGGATAGCTGTCCTTCTTCGTGATATCGTTAAGTTTACGATAATCCACACAAAACCTTGTGGAGCCATCTTTCTTTCGGACCAACACGATGGGAGAGGCCCACGGACTTGATAACGGTTCGATGATGTCACTATCCTGCATCTCACGTAAGAGCTTAGAAACCTCTTCTTGTTTTGCGAACGGCAAGCGTCTTGGATGCTGTTTAATCGGTGGATGGTCGGCAGTATCAATTCTATGACGTGTCAGAGAAGTGCGACCTATATCATTCTCGTTTTGTGAAAACACATCCTTAAATTCCTGGAACAGTCTTTCTGCGGCATGTCTCTGCTCAGGAGATAAATTCTCATTTCGTCCAATTTCAGGTGTTAAACTTGTAGACGGCTCCGACAACGTCAAGCTCGGGTCTTTGCAAACACAGGTGACTGGAGCACAGGTTGCAAGCACTTCACCCTTCTGGATAATTCTAGATTTTTCACTTACATTCGCCATCCTCACGGGTATCACATCTCTCGACAGGTCTACCAGCGTTGATGCTATTAGCACTCCCCTTGGGCTCTTCTCAGGATATCCAGTCAAGCCATACTGGAAAATTCTTTCGTTTCAAGTTAATCCAGGTATCATCATTTCGGTTCGAGGAGGGGTGATAACATCTGCTTTGGCTGTGATCCGTTGAATGGACCCGGACTCATTTCCAAGTTTGTCTATAGTGACAACTTCTTGAGCAGAGCGTAACTCATTATTCTTAAAATCCAGTGTAAATCCATGCTCTTTTAGAAAGTCCAGTCCGAGTATAAAAGTGTCTGAAATATCAGCTACATAGACCGTATGATGGTAAGCGGCGTTCCCAAACTTTATTTTCAGTTTCATTCTTCCATGTATATCGATCTTATCTCCGGTCACAGTTTGAAGGATAACACGTGGCGGGGTCCAGGAGAGTTTTTCTTTCAGCCGCTGAGCTAGATCTTTCCGAATGATGGTCACATTGGCTCCTGTATCGATGATCATATTACAGGGCAAATCATTCACACTTCCGACTAGAAAAACTCCGTTCCCGCCACAACTTCTTGCAGAAATTTCACATACTTGAAAATGAGGCTTCTCAAGATCTGGCAACCTCCACCCCGTGAGATGACCATTAATCAGTTTTCTTGCTCCTTCGTTCGTGGGTGAGCTATTACCTTCGGTGTTGGGTCGTCTTGGGCAGTTGATTTGGATATGGCCTTCTCCACCGCATCTACAGCACTTGAACTTTCTGTAAGGTTTGTTGTCCATCAAGGAGTTTATCTGTCTCATCACGTCCTTCATCTGCTGCTGTAAACGCTCCACAGCTGTATCCGACGTCTCAGGCATGTTGGCTACTCGCACAAAGTGCCTATCTTTCCTTGTAGCTTGCTTGGCTGCCTCGAATTTCAGGGCATAAACTAAAGCCCCTTTTAAGTCATTGAGATCTGCAATCCGGAGTTGTTTCTGGATCTCAGAGTCACGCACACCATCTATAAAATGTTGCAGAGCTAAACTTTCTCTAATTTCAGTCGGACAGTCAGGATAGGCAAGATGTGAAAGTCTCTCGACATCCGTAGCAATCTCTTGCAGGGATTCAGTGGATTTCTGCTGTCGAGATTTGAGCTGGAGTCTGCTATATTCCTTCATGCATTTCTCGCCAAAGCGCAATTCTAAGGCACTGACGAGCGTTTCAAAATCCGGCGGTTCATTTGCAGGCAAAGTCTGTAGGACGTTGGCAGCATCAGCTCGTAGAGAAGCAGCTAACTGGCAAGCCTTTGTCTGGGAATCCCATCCATTGGCGTCCGCTACGATCCCAAATTGTGTCTTAAAAACTGGCCATGAGTATTTTCCTTCATAGGTCGAGAGCTTAATAAAGGCCCGAGGAAGCATATCTGGATACTTGATTTCTTCGGAATAGTTTCCGGCAGTTATCTTCTGTTTCTTGACTTTTTCCAAATCTTTTTTTACATTCTCTATGCTTTCTTCAACGGTCTCGGCGATCTTTTGAACTTTTTCTTCTACTCTTTCTTCTACGGTTTTGGCTGTCCTTTGAATTTCTTCTACCTTTTCTTCTACGGTTTTGGCTGTATTTTGAACTTTTTCTTCTATTTCTTGAAATCTTTCTTCAACTTTGTTTTCCACGCCGTCAATTCTTTCATTTAAAGATGTAATTTTAATATCTATTAAATCTTTCAACTCACCAAGGTTGGTTGACATTCATTTCTTCTGACATCTCCTTCATTTCAGCCTGATTCTCAGTCATTTCCTTCTTCATTTCTTCTTTCAACTCAGCAAGGTTGGTTGACATCTCAGCCTGATTCGCAGTCATTTTCTCATCCATCGCTGACATATCTTTCTTCATTTCTTCTTTCAACTCGCCAAGGTTCGCAGCTAATTTCTCCAATAATTGTTTCAGTTGACCCTCCATTGCTCTGGTGATCGGCATTCAACCCCACTCCTGACACCAAATGTTGTGAGCTCGGGGTTCGTAAGGATTGATGCCAATATGTAAGAACAATCAACAGATTTTATTTACTATAAACAGTGCAATACGATCACAAATATCTTCTGAAAATTACAAGATATTCAGTAATCTTCAAATCTAATAACAGCACAGCAAAATTTCACACAGAACAATATAGCGTATTGTTCAATACGGCGAATCAAATACAAAATCGCTCAGAGAAACACAGTTCTCAATGCAAAGCCTCTCGTGCGTATTCAATCGCATTTGACAGAGAACTAACTGAACTGGACTGGTGGAGGTCCCTTATATAGGCTTTAAAGAGAACTGTAGAATTTTCCAGAGCCTTCAGATGCTAGAAATTACCAGAAAGTGCTTTAACTTTCGATAGAGAACCTAAGCGAGAAAGGATCCCAATGTACAGGTATAAGGGGGGTGGTTGCACAAAAAGTCGCCAAATCCGTCGCCAACTTGGCGACATTTGGCGATATATCGCCAAATTTGATGAAAAAAATAAGTTGCCAAAACCATCGCCAACTTGGCGATAAACCCATTCCTTGGCGATTTTCCCATAGACTTCCATTATAAAGATGAGGATGTAAGGTTGTTTTCCTTGCAAGCCATCTGAGGCCTTTAGCATTGAGTTACATGATGCTCAATAGGAAATACATTAATAATACTGCAATTTTCACAATAATAAAATAAATAAATGGAATATTTACAGATATATACAAAATTCATAACAATATATATATATACTACAATACATGTTGCAGCGTGAAATTAAAGTATCCCTATATGTAACGCTCTGAAGGGACACGAGGAAATGATTCACGATATTAAAAAATTGTTACATAAATGTCAGATAGAATTATTTTTTGGCAATGCGATCATTATCATGTGATTAATATGGAATAAGACCAGTAGCATAATGCACCCATCCGATACTGGACATAACAAGGCTATAAACCGATTCCGCTTTTTGCAATAGGAATAAGAGAGGCTGGAGCAGGTCTTGTCCACAATCTAGGGCCGACGCATCATCTCCCCCAAATAGTCTGTGGCAGTCCATACCTTGAAAACTAGCACGAAGCGAGTACTTCAGGAATATTATACCGTTAGCTCAAATCATGGAAAGCCTACAGCGGCGACCACTTGCTTCTCACCGGTGGACAGCTTTCACTATAAATAAAAACTATCATACGAAATGTTATCACGTTATTATTATTTTACATTATAAAACCACAAACTTTCTATCACGCATATATGTGTATAACATCCATGAGTAACTACAGAATTTACCCGGCAGTTAATAATAATACCGTTAGACCTAAAGGGAGATCGTGACACATTCTTTAATACTTTTTATTTGCAGTGGCATTCCTATGTATTTTATGATAATGATCACAACGCCAAATTTAACCCTATCGGCTATTTTTGGAAGTAAATTTGTATTGCATTAATCATGGTCTGAAATGTACATCATCCGAATGTGGAGACGTTACGTCCAAGGGTTGATTTTCCCGGGTGTTCAAAATAGAAACACCTTAATTAAGGCAACCCAATACTTCAAAACATAATTAAGTAGGTAAAACATGTGAAATGTGTCTTTAATAATGCTGTAATGAAATTTCTAAATGCATTATTTTCTATTACAATTCATATGTTTCAAAGAATGTCAATATGTCGATAGAAAATGGAAATATATCCTTAATGATGTTTTACGTTCATTAATTTTTAACTGCTCTATACATACCTACTTTGATATATTTTAGCCTTTGGGAAAATTCTAAATGTTTTCGTCATGTTTTTCCTATCTTTTTTAGAGCCTTTATAATTAAATACTTATACTAAATCTAATTTATCATTATTTGGATTGATATAGTTTTAAAGAATACTGTCACATACTATTTTCACAACGTTTTAATAAATGTATAATGATGTTAATAAATGGGTTTCATTCTGTTAGAATAGATATATATGTTTGAAACTTAATAAAATATCGATATATTCGAAATATTACTTTAATGATATTTCAAGTTCATTAATTTGTTTATTGATATATATATATAATGTACATCCATTAATATCCTTCCATGTAAGTAATACAGAGTTCTACATAATCTTTTAAAGAACCTCAGGTTGTTTACTTCGAATAATTTACGTAGTTGTTGATGTTAGTATTTCTGTCACTAACACCTCATACCTTACAGTAGATTTTGCGACATACTCTATCGTTTTAATCGCTACTACAATCGTGCCGAAATATCGTATAGTTTTAATCCTTATTTCATAAAATACGGCAATCAATGTATAAAAAACAAAAATTAAATTAAATTTATTCGAATATAATTTGTAGTCTCAAAATGGTCAAAGTGTCTCGCACCGTATTTCCAGAACATCGTAGCTAATATGGATAATGGCCATTCCGCACAGTTATACAAGTTCTCTTTTCTATATTTTTATGCGACTATAAAAAAAATACTTATATTGTTTCCTAAAAAATCATTATATTAAATGGAACAAAAGTAATTAAAATTGTTAACTGTACGCTATCGTAAAATGTAAGGAAAGAAAATTCTCAAAACATTCTTCTCAATTAATTTTATATTGGAATTACTCATGAATATTGAAAGATTTAAAGATTAAACACCATTTTGATTATTCTAATAATAAAATGAGAAAATAAAACATTAAAATATATTTTAAATTGAATATAAAACTATGTTTAATATATTGTATTAGTTTTGAAACAAATATATTAGTTAAATAGTGTGTATATTTATAAGAAACACTTTGGTAAGTGTCTTACAAAAACGATATAACTATAAATTTAATTGACAACATAAGCATTTATGGTTTGCATAAATATTTATCATTACACAGTACGATGCTTTTTTAATAAAATAAATTTTCTCGTACATATAAATAAAATAAATCCAGGTTCTTATTATGGATATTTTTATTAATCCTTTATTATAATCCAAAAACACTGACAAGGAGACCGCCAAACATGATGCGCACAGATTTTGATGATTTTAAAGTATGTTGTAGGGGTCATACCCCTAACTATTCAGGTCAAAGGTTTCCTTCAAATGGGCTTTAGTTTTCGAGACATTTCGGGTTAAAGTTCAGCATGCGTTTCAAATACCCATTAGTTCGCAATCTTGAACGCGGTCTTCGTGGCTCTGTGCTAGCGCGCGCGATTTGTGAGCCGGAGATGAGGGTTTTGTCCTCTCATTTTTGACTTTTTGGTTTTCTTCTTAGTCTCCGGCTATGAAAATCTTGATGCCATCCTGAATAAACTATCGTATTCAGATGAAAAATGGACAGTTTACGGTGATAAGAAGGTGATTTCTATGTTGCTTGCTCGGCAGAGTACACGAAATTTCTCTGTTTTCTCTTTGAATGTTGCATTGCATTAAAAAAGAATGGCCAATCAGGAAAACACTAGATACTCGAGTAAAAAAGTATTCAAAGGAAAAATCTGGTTAATCCAAAAACGTATTACTTCCGCAGTTTCTTATAAAATTAGGTCAATTTGTTAAGGCCAAAAGAAGGTGAATGCTTCAAATACCTATCTGATCAGTTCCAGAGTTTATCCGAAGCAAAACTGAAGGAACGTTTGTTTGACGGATCAGACATCGGGAAAACGATGAAAGATGAAAATTTTGATACTAAAATTAAAAGAAACGATAGAAAAGCCTGAAAATATTTCAAATTAGTTATCACTGGGTTTCTTGTAAACACAAAGGACCCAAACTACAAATCTATTATAGAAGAGATGGCAAACAATTTCAAGATTTTAGGCGGTAGTATGTGCTTAAAAGTTCCTTTTGTCGATTGGAACCTGGACTATTTTTTTGAAAATTTAGGTGCACTTAATGAGGAAAAAAGTAAAAAAAAAATCGCCGTAATATAAAGCAAATGGATAGAGGATATCAAGGGAGATGGAATGTCAGCATGATAGCCGACTACTGTTGGAAGCTACAAATAGATAATCCCTGCAATGTTCACAAGAGGAAAAGTGGTAACTTTGGATGTAAATAAAAAACGTTAGATAAGGACTTGTATTTTTCTACAAATACTTTTCAATTACTTGAACTATGATAAATGTAATTTATATAGATTAATGAATTAATGAAATTTAAATAAAATGTCAAAATTTCCATGATTTGAACTGTTTCCTTCAAAATATGCAATCACTTTGTGAAAAATCCTTACGTGATAGAAAAAAATGGATTTTGTTTTTGGAATCAGCACTAAAAGCAACATCAAAATAAGTCACCAAAATTAAAACAATTTTCAAAAAGTATCTATTTGCAAGCCTGTGATTTGTGGCAGAGTTTGTTAGAAATGAACACAAATTTTTCCTGTACAGTACTATACGGAGAGAGAAAATTTGTGGAATGATTTTTAAATCAATGGTCTAAGTTTTATTATGTACTATGTTTAATGACACCTAACATATTATTTGTACAAATAAAAAACAATTTGTACATATAATATGCTGACACATTTGCAAAAAAAATGTGTTATACTTAAAGCTATCAAAAAGTTTAAATTTACCCTTTTAAAAACTTCATATACTTTTCAAAAGAACATTTCTAAGGAAAATCAAATTTTTTTCCGTATGAACATGAGCGGGTCTTCGAAAATTTAAGAGTTAGTATTCTTAGTGTATAACAACGCAAAATTGACATCTAAAATATATTATTATTAATAAAAATTAAAAAGGTTATCTACATATAATAGTCATTATTTGCAGCATTTAAAGTGCATTCAAATAAGTGAATAATTATTTTTTTTCTCTTTTCGTTTTTAGCTTTCCTCTTTTACCTTTTTTTTTCCTTTTCTTCATTTTGGCTCTTTATTTCTCGTTATAAACGATAAACAATTTTTAAATGTTTTTCAGAGTTCTTTGAGTCTTTGTAAAAAGGAAAAGAAACACAAACAGTAGTTTTCTGTAACACTAATAAGTTAATGAAGCAAGTTTGAGACATAAAAAGAACTTTAACATCGTTTAGGAACAAGCACAATATATCTTTTGTCAGCATTTTGTAAACAAGAAAAAAAGTTTAAATTACTGCTCTGGCTTTTTTCCAAATGAAATTATAAGCACTAATGCTCAAAAAATGAAAATATCTTTACGGAATGACAAAATTATTTCTACCTTCCTCTTTAGTCGTAAAAATTCATACCATTCATAAGAGAACGATAAAAGTGAACAGGGTCTGAAATTGCATTTAAATTATTCGTAAACTCTAAAGATGTTAAATAAATAGTTTAAAACAACTGAGTTTTATTTATTTATTTTTGATGTACACTTTTTTCATTAGATATAAATAGAAATATCCGTTTAATTTAGAAGAATGCGATCTTTATTGTACATATGTTTTTCTTTGTTAAAGAAAGATAATATTCATAATAACAGGGAAATAATGTAAAGTGAACCTCTTTTATAACGATGAAAAAATTATTACAGAAGTTTTTCGGAACAGTGCTTGAATGAGCCGCGATTGTCTGTAACTTTGTCACAGTTAAGATATAGTTGGCATTTTATTAAATAAATATATTTTTTAAATATTTAATACTGTGCTCTTTTAATTCAAAACTATTTTGTTTTGTAAAAATTTAATCAATATCTGTATAAAAATAACAATGTAAGATTGTCGCAGTTAAGTAATTTTTTAACATTTACAGTGTTTAAAATCTAAATGAGGCGACCAACGTACCTAAATGTTACAATGTATTTTATGCATGCCAGTTTATTTTAAAACATTCCTTTAATAGTCACCAACTTTTGAAATATTTAATAAAAAGTTGAAATACATAAATTGAAATTTGAAACACTTATTATTGAACTACATAATGTAATAATACCTTAATTTAATAATAAATTAATTTAATAATAACCTAAATACATAAAATAAATTTATGATACATAATATTGAATATACGAGGTAGGGTCAAAAAGTTCCCGGAATAGGTCAATTACAAATTATTAAAAAATAGAACAATAATTTTACCTTATTGGCCTTCAAAGTACTTTCCTCCTGCATCCACACACTTCTTCCACACGTTCGTATAACTATTCAAAACACTCCTAGAATCCATTTTTCGAAACGTCCTTCAGTAGCTTCGTCGCATTTTCGATCATCTCATCTGAATTCATAAAACTGTGTCCCTTCAATTTCATTTTCAGTCGTGGAAACAGGTAAAAATCCACTGGGGCTAGGTCGGAAGAACAAGGAGGGTGTTCCAGAGTGGTAACACTGTGTGTGGCAAGGTAATTTTTCGCAATCAGAGCGCGATGTGGTGGAGCATTGTCGTGTATAAAAACCCAATCATTTGTTGCCCATTTTTCAGGACATTTTCGTCTGATTGCATCTCGTAGTCTTTAAGGATCTCCAAATAAAGGTCTGTATTGACAGTTTGGCCTTCAGGAATAAATTCGTAGTGAATGACGCCCTCGTAATCGAAAAACACCTCCAACATCACTTTCGCTCGGCTTTTATGCAAGCAAAATTTTTCCTTTCTTGGTGATGTTTTTGCTGACCTTTACGAAAACGCTTATGCCATGGTTACCGTATGCTTTCTGCAGCATCTCTAGTATCTCAGAAGGCAATTTCGCGAGCAAAAGGCATAATTTGATGTATGCACGCTGCTCTAAAGATGAAATTTCAAAATCCGACGAATGAACAATTCGCTTTGTCAAAAGTGATCTGCAGCTAACGCGAACAGTACCGGAAATGAATTCCAGATGTCTGTCTGTTTTCCAAATCAGTGCTGCCAACCTTCAAAAAAGATATTTCCCCTCCAACGAACACCTGCGTGAATGTAGGCGACCATTCCGGGAATTTATTGACTCTACTTCGTATTATAATTAAATAATGAATATTTCAAAATTCATACTTTAAGCACTTTAACTTTTACCATGCAAAAAACTGGAAGTAAATAATGAATGTCCAAATAACATAAATGTTACCAAATCAATGTTTATTACTCTCTATATAAAACAAATATTTTGCAATTTCAGTTTGTCTATAACTCATTTTTGCTT
The DNA here is from genome assembly GCA_963931845.1 of Maratus michaelseni. Lineage (NCBI taxonomy): Eukaryota > Metazoa > Arthropoda > Arachnida > Araneae > Salticidae > Maratus > Maratus michaelseni. The sequence continues at coordinate 306,392,070 of OZ007587.1, read as the reverse complement.
ATCATCGCCTGTGTAAGCTTCAATAGTATTTCCTTTACGTTTCTAGAAGGTATGAATATAGATAACTTTGAAGTTTAGGCTTCTTTATATATTCAGCTGTTACCATACCTTTAGTTACAGATTGTGTTAGGTACTGATTTCGAGTTTTCACTGTTTTCTGTATTTATAACTCTGTTTTAACTTTTTTACTCTTTAAATGTTCTCTCTTTTCCCATTTTTGTCTCCGTTTTTGCTGTTTCAATTCATTGTCATATTATACTTTTTTATAAAGTTTGATTCTATTACTTTTCATTTTTCGGGTTGTATTTTGATTTGTTGGCGAAATTATTTTTGGCAAACAGCTTTCAAAACCCTGATCTAGATTAGCCTCAGTAAGTGATATTTGTGAGTGTTATTCCCTATTTGCAATCCAGACAGTTCTTGAATAGAAATTGACCTGTTTTTAACCGTTAATTTTTTTTAAAATATGCATTCATTGTTTGCAAAAATTCGAAATCTTCATCAGTTATATTTCTATCCAATGTTAAATTTGTTTGAAAATACACATCACACGCTATTTGGGAAATTGTGTTAAAACCTTAATGAAGCTTAATTCGAAAACTAATGCTGGAAGAATAGTATAAATTAGTTGTTATGTCTAGGGCTCTACAAATAGTGAAAAAAAACGGTATTCAGTTCAAAAATTTAGTTGCAGAAGAAAAATATTTGCACCTATCCCTCCCTCCTTCCCCTTACCGTTATCAGTCTTTTCCAATTTTTAAATTTAAACGGATATTCAAATAGCACATATTTTTTTATTATGAATTGATTGAAAAAAAAAAAAACAACAATTCTGAGCATAGTAATAACATGTTTTAAATTGCCTTAAATCTTCCACTCAGTTAATTAATTGATTTAGAATTATAATATAAATGAGATCTTTTAACAAATTATATAACTCTAAAAAAAGTATTATTAAAAAATTTTAAATGAATGAATTTTGCAATATGATAAGAAAAATAATTGTAGTTTACAAAAATCATTGTTTTGCCTCAGAAAGATATAAAAAAAAATACACAAAATATTAAACTCTATCATTAAAATGTCAGATGTAAGTCATTTCACCTATGATAAAAAGTTTCTGACATGATTCTTGAAAATCTGCATTTTTAAAATTTCTGATTCTTAGCTTAGCCATGTTAAATCTTCCGGTCGCCTTGTAAAATATTTTCCAACCTAGCGACTGCACGTGTCGCACTTGTCAGTGCTCTAATCATCATTAATAGCGAAACTCTCATCGGCCAAGTTTATTGGTAGGTATATCTCGTCTAGAATTATTTATTTCATTTAATTCATTTTCCTGGATTTGTAATTTTTTCTAGCGCTGAAGAGCATTGATTGAACAGCGCATTGATTGAATAGGAAAATACCTGGTTTTTTAAAACAATTTTAATTTTAAGTGAATTAAATCTACACAAGAATTTTCAGAACTTCAATGATATGAGAGTATTGAATAATTTAGTGAGCGAATGTCTTAATTCTTTGCTTAAATAAACGCCGCTATTATTGCGTCATATTTTTTTTTTTTTTACAATTTCAAAGAAATGTATTTTCGTATTTTCTTCATTTAACACACATATTTAAGTAGTTGCCGAAAAAGCACTATAACCTGATCATGTGTAAATTCCTGATTTATTAATTCAACAAAGCTTCATTAATCACAATATCTGCATAAACACCATTCTAATACAGAATTTGAGAATACCACATAAACTTACATCAGTAAATCTCGTAAATCCTTCCAGATTTGACGAATACAAATCGTCGCTAATAGATCTCTGAAAATGCTATAGCTTCTAAAAGAAAAATGTTCTTCTAAACTTTATAATAATCCGAGAGGCAGCAACATTTTTTACTTAACCGTTTTATACAAGCAGATTTTCAAATATGTAACTAACTTTACTTAATCAATATAAAAAATAGTCAACAGCTTTCATAACTGTTGTAGATGCGGTCTTGTTGGACTAAAAATTCCTGAGTCAAATAGAAATGAATGGCAACCTGATTACAAAAGATCGCCACTTGTGATTGTAAAATCCTTCAATCTTTCATAAACGAGTAATCCATTTTAAACTTAGAAAATTCGATTGTTTTTAGAGTCTGTGAAGTCTGGAGGGAGAGCCCCCTAGTATATAAAAATTTAATTTTGAAATAATTTTAAGGTTCTTTGCATGTTGGATGCGGAACGTGCAGCGCATTGCAAGCATAAAAACCTGATTTAAGAACCAAGCAATATAAAATTAATATAAAACCGTTATGTTTAAAACCCGAAACAATTAAAAATACTTTTCTTGATCTTTAGCGTATTTTGTATAAAATGTAAATATGAATCCTCTGAAACAACACAGGCAAGGTATAATTTGGTTTTTATGCTATTTAATATTGTGAAAATGTGTTTTTCCAGCTTATTTTTAAAAATTTCTTTCTAAGAACAAACACAAAATTATTAACTTATTAAAACTTAAAATTATTAACTTATTAAAAGTATGATTACTTTTTTACACATGAAAAAAGGTTTTTTTATACAATTTATGTTTCTAAAAGATAATTTGACTGCGCAAAATAGTAAAACTGATTCAACCGAGCGTATTATTACATAAGATATCAAAATGTTTGAAAAACAAATTTTTTCCACTTATTAAATTAAATGTTTATAGTGATAAATTATTTAATGTTCTTTTTAAAACAGGGTTGAAAAGTTAGAATTGAAATAAAGTGTTATACTTGTATTTATTGAGGAATCCATACCTAGTTTTTCATTTGACTGTTATAATTAAAACAATAAAACTTAAAACGATTCGCATTCCTGTAAGGTTTATATAGACAGAAATCTACATTTCAAAAGAATTATTTGCATCTTATTTGCATTTTCCCCTCATTCTAACTTCAAATAAAACGTTATTGGTGATTACTTCTTAATTTATGGGAGAAGATCTTTCTTTTATTACATTTTTCTTTTTCTATGTTATCATTAAATCATCCGATTATATAAATTGGGAAAACGGATTCAACAAAGAGTAGTAATATGCCAGGTATAAAAAAAAGACATTAAATGAAAGCTTCTTTCTACTATATACATTTTAGTAGTGCACGGTATGGAAATGGAAAATTGTAATTTAAAAAAAGTGTATAAAATTAATACCGATGAAGTAGATGTGTTTCAGTTATGTTTATGACTCGAAATCTTTATTATACACCATCATTAAACGGAGTTTTAAAAATAAATGTTACTGAACACCAACAAATACTGCGTAAATTTCTGCAGTAAGTAATGCAAATTTTGATTTTTAAATTGATATTTTACTTGCTGTTACAAATTTAATTTAGTTTTAACAAATACTCTCTCAGGAATCGAAGCTGTAGTGCGTAAAGGTACATGTTATATAAAGTATTGCATACAATTAATAATTGATTGACACTGTATAATATTAAAAATTCATATAATACAACACTAACAATACAATAAACAACTTACAATTGGTTAAAAAAAAAAAAAAAACATACATTTTAATCACCAAATTCTACTAAGAAAACGATGATAGTCACTCGACTGGAAATTATATCTCCCTTCAATGTGTGTTATAAAAAAGCTTAGGGGGGTATCTTCATGCTGAAATTGTACAAAACTCTGAAATTTGCAATATTGAGACCTAATTTTGACATCACCATCTGGCGTGTTTGCTAAAATTTATTTTAGAATACCAAGCGGGAATTCATTCTGTCAAACAGTTTAGGATTTAAGAAAATTTAAAATTCGGAAATGCTAATGCTAAATTCATTTGTAATAATTGAAGAATAGATTTCAATGCGGATAGTATTTTAAACATAACGTTGCAATTCATATATATGTGTATATATATATTAAAAATAATTTTCAAAAAATATGTTTTCGAAAAAATACGAAATGTAACCTTTGAATGTTTTAATTGAAATCGATTTATAGAAGCTTCAAATATGCTTCATTAATAAGAAATAAAACGTAATTTATTTCTTATAAAGGAAATAGTTATGCTTTTAAAACACCATTTTAAGCTTTGTCTATTGAATACAAGGAGAAAAGGAATAACTGTTTACACCCAAATAACTTTTGAACACATAGAACTTGATTTGTGAAACAAGTAGTTTCCTGTAAAACGATTAAATAGTAAGTAAGAAATATATTTTTAATAAGCACCGCCAATTTAATGTATGAAATAGTAACCAAAATAGTTTCAGAAAATAACTGTGTATGTCCATAAAACGTTAATGTTGGTCATATTTATTATGAAAGTATTTTTTAATAAATATATATTTTAGTAAGTTAAAGAGTTATATGCTTCTATAAATAAGTATAAATACTATTTTTATTAATCAGAATTCAATAAAGTGTACATATAAATGTCTATAAAACATCATTATCTTGAATTCCTTAAATATGAATTTTCAATAGATGTAATATTTTCAACCTTGCATGTGCACTTTCATAAAATGTTTTTCTTTGATAAATTTATCTTTTAATGTGCTATAAAGATTTTGTTGAACATATGTCAATCTATGATCCAAAAATACATAAAAGTTTATTAACATAAAATTTGAGTAAGAACTTATGGTCAAACATAATTCTCTATAAACTCTGTTAATGTTAATTAAACATGAAGTTTTATTTTTAAAGATTGCATCTTTTTTTTCTCTTCTTATCATTAAATGTAGGCTGAGTATATAAATATTTATTTCTTTCTGTTCTATAATTTCAATTAATATAGCAAATAAATCTTTACAACATAATCTTAAAATCCATATAATTACAAACCCGATTACTACAATGTCTGTACACAGACAAATATCATTATAGCTTTACATCACCAAACAATGTATACTCTTTTGATATCATTACAATCATTAATAAACAAAATTAAAGCAAAAATGTTACAGCCATTTTCTTGGATATACTTTGTTTTTAACGATGATAAAATTTTAGATGAAAAAAAATTACATAACTGAAAAGACGAAAATTAGATATTAGATTCTCTCATCAGTGTTATGTAGAATTTGTTATTAAGTTTAAGATAGGTTGTTATCTTTCAGCTTTTCTGTAATGACAAGTATCAATCTTTTTATCCTAATTTACATAAACTGATAATAATGCTGAAACGTGATTTGTGAAGTAATGAGATGTTAAGGGGTAAAGTTGTATTTATATAATATGGATCACTTATTCATTAAATCACATCAAAGCACCCAAATTTAAAGATATATTTTCTCATGTTAATCAAAGAATATATTACAGTGATCTTAAAGTTTTATTTGTAAGTTAAGTCATTAAAATACAAAGAACATTTTAATGTCTGTAACTAAGTTTTTATCATGTACTTAAAAAACTTTTGTGGCAACGTTTATGTTTTGCAGTTAACTTATTTACATAAATAATAATATGCATATATTAAAAAACATTAATTTTTAACGAGAATATATCTTTATGATAACTAACTAGCAAAAATACATAGGTAGAAATAAAGAATTTGTATTCAAATAAACATTATTTTGTTTTAAAGAGACTATTTTGTTTTTTATTGATATCTGAATGTAATAAATAGGTCTTATGAAGAAAACAATTAAAGATCGTTGAAAAATTACAAATTTTAATCGGGATTTATTGCAATATACAATCGATTGTGTTAAAGTGCACTTTGTAACAATAAAGAGCTTTAATAATTCTTTTAAAGTTATGATTTCATCGATTTTTTTAAAAATCTATATAGAATTCATTTAGCTGATGATACCTAACTACAGAACATACTCAGACAAAAGGAAGGTTAATTATTCTTATGACATTTGTAATATGAAATTAAAAATTAAAAATATTAAAACATTTAAAATGAATCTCAATTTATTACTTATTTCTAAAATAGGTGTAAAGTTAAATAAAGGTTTTAAAACATTAAAACCCTTCTATAGATGTTAAAAGTATCGTCGGAGCTCAGAGCGCTTTCGACCAGAATCTAGCCCTCATCAAGAGGGCGAAAATTAGAAAACATTCTGTAACTTCCGGAATGTACGCTGGTTAAATAACAGTAGGCGAAACGAAATGTGAAAAAACGGGAGGGGGATGGGTGAATCTATTGAGCGAGGGGAGTTATTCCAAACCAAATACACAATTGACACTAAGTAGATTAAACCAGATTTTTGGTATATTACTTGGTAACATATCATTACAGGATTTCCCATCCCGTGTCAGTATTTCCACAGACGCCATCAGGATATATGTACTATACACTGTTCAAAATTTGCAGCAAACTGTCCAGTCATTTGACCGTTTTTGTAGAAAACGGTTACATAACCGTAATTTAACTAAATTCTGACCATAAAATGAGACATAATACGGTCAGAATATAGCTAAATTATGGTTATGTAACCGTTATCTACAAAAACGGTCAAATGACTGTACATTTTGCTACAAATTTTGAACAGTGTAGTCATTCATTTGGGCTAAAATCTTTACTTTTCTGAAACATATATCAATTTCTGTTTTTAAATTTAAACGAGATAATAATTCATTTTAAATGTTTTCATGTTTTTAATTTGTATAGAAGGTGAATTTAAAGCTACAACATTAGAAAATCTTTTCTACATATATTTCCAATATCTTTAAGCAAAAACGCGCAATATTTTAAGTTGCAAAAATGTACAGTAGGCCAAAAGCAAAGAGAACGCCCCATGTGTTTGAAATTTGAAATTGTCGCAAGATAAAATTTAAATAGTCATTTGAAAAGAAATTATGTATTTTTACAATTTGTGTTAAACAAGTAAACAAGGGGGTCTTCCTACAGACATTTTACTAATCTCTGAAATCGTCATAAGCGAACACCTAACTTTGACATCATATTTGAGTTTGTCGGTAAAATTTACTTCAGGATAAGAAACGGGAAGACACTTAAGTATTTTAGGAATTATAAAGGTTTAAAGTTCAGAAATACTAATGTTAAATTCTTTTCTAATCGTTTCAAAGAAAATTGCAATGTGTAGTTTTCTAAGCGTACCTCAAACAATACTGGAATGAAGACACTGTAATTTTGTATACACATATTTAAAGGTTATACATATTTATGTCTGTTATGAAATGCACAGTTCATATTTGCATAGTTGATTTTCCCAGTTTATAGTTGCACTATTAATATATATTTTTTTTAAATTAATTTCATAAATATATATTTGTTTCGAAATCTTTCGAAGTTGTAACGTATGAACGTTATGATAGAAATCGATTTCCAGAAGCTTTAAATTAGCAAATAAAAATTACAGCTTAAAAAGGAATTTAACATTAAATGTTAAATACTCTAAACAATCATAATTTATAAAGTACTTTCCAAATGACTTCCCCATTAGCACTCTAAAGGAAAATTTACCAAAAAGCCAAATATTACATCAAAATTGTGCGTTTGTATTGATCATTTGAGAGTTTAGTACAATATCAGTACGAAGACGACCTGTAAGCTTATTATGATGTAAATGGAAATGTAAAGCAGCGGTAACCTCAACTCAATCGACAATTTCCGTTTTTCTTCCTGCGATTATTTGGCGGTCAATTGTGTAGGGTGTTTGTTCTCTATCCTTTTATTTATTTTTTTTTTTGGTCGATGTTACCTATTTAACGAAAATGGATGAGAAATTAAATGTTTTAATCTGCGTATTTTATTAAATTCAATCTAATTTTAAAGATAAATCACAATCACTGTGTATCAGGACAAATAATCTTTAAATGAACAAAAATCTTTAAATCTTTGAATCCGTTAATATGCAAAAAAGTGAATATAATGACCATTAAAAATTTGTCATTAATTCTAATCTGCTGATACTTTTAAATAAAATCCTGCATGTTAAAGTGCATATCACTAATATTAAGCACGGTAAACGTCTGTGTGTGTGTGTGTGTGTGTGTGTCTGTGCACTCCGCCTTTGTACCCGCAAAGGCTCCTGGACTAATCGACGCACCGACGGCGGACGCGGACCGAAAAATTCGCAAAAAAGGCGCGACGCTCAAGTTTCGATCGGGTCGGGATTCCGACCCGGACCCGGGGAGTTATTAATGAGCGAAAGTGTTTTAATTACCGACCGAAACCGAAGTCGGAAGAGAAGTCGAAACAGCGAAAAGTTCTCCTCCGCCGAGGGTTGCCGGTGGAGACGATTCTCGAAAAAGGCAGGGTCGCCAGGAGCAAATTAAGCCCCAAACCGCAGTGCGGGTTTTTAAACCGACCCGGATCTACGGAAGTCGGGGGGTCAGAAATTCGGAAATGGGATAGACAGATTCAGGAGAGCATTTGCTTTCAGAAATTCGAAAAATCATTCCCGTACGACCATTAGAACTGAAAAAATCCTTTAAAAATCGATCAATAAAAAATAATTTTTTAATTCTTTCGGCGCGGCATGTGGAGACCGCAGACTGCCTGGAGCGCAGATGTTTGGAAGGAAGAAAGAGCAAATTCACCTGACAGCTTTCATGTATCGGCATTTTCTTTGACGGAGGTCAGGTCACATGACGTTCAAGTGGGGTTTTACAGAGGGGGGGGCATCTCTGATTCTAAGAGGCGCAGAAATTCCAAACTTTGACAGGGCGACGCTAAATAGATTCTGCTTTCAGAATATCTAAAAATTATTGCCATATCTTCATTGCGAGCCGATATATTATTTTATTGTATAATTAATCATTTTTATTTGTATAATTAAAGCAAAAGAAAGATTTCCATTACAGTGCCGGCTAGATATTACGATTTTAAGAAGTAGGCCGCGTCTAAAAACTGCATTACGAGTATTTTCAGTTTTTGTTTTAGAGTGGCAACCAGATATTATGATAGGAAAAAGCGGGCTTCGCCCGTTATCGATTTTTTTTTTTTTTTTTTTTTTTTTTTTTTAGTTTTAAGTTTTTCTACAGCTCACTGTCTTTGAACTAGAACTCAGGTAGTCTACATAAGTTGTTTGAGGAAAAGCAGTGTCATCGCCAACCCCCCCCCTCCCCCCGCTTTTTATGACAGTGCCGGCTAGATATTAGGATTTTAAGAAGTAGGCCGCGTCTAAAAACTGCATTATTATTTTAAGTTTTAGTATTTTAAGTTTTTGTTTTAGAGTGGCAACCAGATATTACGATAGGGAAAAGCGGGACTCAGGAACTAGAACTCAGGTAGTCTAAATCAATTCGACTCGACATCGATAGAGCTTACCGATTTTATTTCGTTTTTTCACCACTAGGGGCGCTTTCCTATCTTCGGTTCTACGGGCATGAAAACGACGGGGTATGGCTCATTCGACTAGACATCGAAAGTCTTAACGATTTCAGTTATGATCATATAACAGATTGCGCCACCTGGTGGCGGAAGGTGGAACTAACGTATACTGCAGCGCGTGCGCAGCACGACTGCTATACGGTGCCGCAGGCAGCGGGGACCCGAGCCGCAGGTTCGTTCAGTTAGAGGTTTATACTATTCCATGTGCAATTTAAGGGATTATCCGGTGCATGCGTAGCACGACCGTCATACGGTACCGAAGGCAGCGGTGACCAGGGTCGGAACGACTGCTATACGGTGCCGCAGGCAGCGGGGACCCGAGCCGGAGGCTCGTTCAGTTAGAGGTTTATACTATTCTATGTGCAATTTAAGGGATTATCCGGTGCGTGCGCAGCACGACCGGTATACGGTGCCGAAGGCAGCTGGGACCGAAATCACCCACTCGTGGACAGCCACCCGTGAGGTATAGGAACAATAAGTCCACGAGGGGAAAAATAAACGCTACCCGGCACCGATAGCACCCATCCGTTCCAACCCCCACCGCAGGAGGCGCCTGTTTATTAGATTTGAAACAATGAATATAATTACATAACAATAATAAAATATAAAAGGTAAAAAATAACATTTTTTTGCAAATTGAAAGTTAAATATAAAATATTTTCGAAGTACTATAAGTTCATAATGTCCTAAATTTATGGTATTTTAGTTCAGAAAGTCAATGGTCAGTTCAGTCAATTTTTTTTTTAAATTCTTTCGTAATGAAAGAGAAATTTTTATTGAGAATATAGGCAGCGGGGACCAGGGTCGGAGGTTCGTTCGGTTAGAGGTTTGTATAATTCAATTTGCTAATTAAGGGATTACCCGGTGCGTGCGTAGCAAGACCGGTATACGGTGCCGAAGGCAGCGGGGACCCGGGTCGGCGGTTCGTCCGGTTTGAGGTTTTACAAGATTCGAGAGTTTCTACAATTCGAGGCACCGATGTAAATTAGGGGCCCGCTGGCGGGCGAAGCCAGCTACTCCCTAATATTAAGGACGGTAAACGTCTGTGTGTGTTTCTTTCTTTCTTGCTTTCTGTCTCTCTGTGCACTCCACCTTTGTACCGCAAAGGCTCCGGGACCAGGCGACGCACGAACGGCGGACGCGGACCGAAAAATTCGCAAAAAAGGGGCGACGCTCAAGTTTTGATCGGGTCGGGATTCCGACCCGGACCCGGGGAGTTATTAATGAGCGAAAGTGTTTTAATTACCGACCGAAACCGAACTGGAAAAAGAATCGAAAAAAAATTCCGTTTTGATAATCGCAGACATCCAAATCGTCGCTTTTTAACGCATCATCGAATAAAAAAAAGTGTACCGGAGGTATCGATCCGAAAATCGGGGTACACACGCGGCCGATTTTTGTCGTTCCAAAACGTCAAATTTTTTGAAATTCGGACAGTAACTTTTCTTTATTTCGGCCAAAAACTGACCAGACATCCAACATCGACCCCAGACGTAAAAAAAGGTTGCCGTAAAGAATGCAGGGTCGACAGATCCGAGATCAAATCGCCCCACTCCTTTTTGAAACAAGTGGAAATAATGACTCTACATTCGCGAAAATTTGCTAACACGTGTATAAAAAAATCGCGAATTCAACAAAAAAAAATTCGTAAAAATCGAACAGTAATTTTTGAAGATATCAATTAAAACTCCTTAATGACACGGCAAATGAATTTATTTCTATTCCGAAGAGACAGCTGCTTTTTTATTTCAACATTCAACCCAGACAAAAAGTCATTTCTGAAAGAGATAAAATAGTCACGTGACTTTCAACTGCGTTTTTTCATAGGGGGGGGGGGGGCATCTCCGAATCTAAGGGGCGCAGTAATTCCAAACTTTCACAGGGCGACGCAAAATTTTTTCTGCTTTCAGAATATCTAAAAATTATTCTCATATCTTCAATAGGAGCCGATATATTATTTTATTGTATAATTAATCATCGTTATTTGTATAATTAAAGCAAAAGAAGATTTCTATGACAGTGCCGGCTAGATATTAGGATTTTAAGAAGTCGGCCGCATCTAAAAACTGCATTATTATTTTAAGTTTTTGTTTTAGAGTGGCAACCAGATATTATGATAGGGAAAAGCGGGCTTCGCCCGTTATCGATTTTTTTTTTTTACTTTTAAGTTTTTCTACAGCTCCAACCAGATATTATGATAGGGAAAAGCGGGCTTCGCCCGTTATCGATTTTTTTTTTTTTAGTTTTAAGTTTTTCTACAGCTCATTGTCTTTGAACTAGAACTCAGGTAGTCTACATAAGTTGTTTGAGGAAAAGCAGTGTCATCACCAACCACCCCCCCGCCCCCCGCTTTTTTCTTTTAACTTTTCAGAGGGGGGCTCTATCTCAGAATCTAAGGGGCGCAGTAATTCCTAACTTTTACAGGACGGCGCAAAATTGATTCTGCTTTCAGAATATCTAAAAATTATTCTCATATCTCCATTACGAGCCGATATATTATTTAATTGTATAATTAATCAACATTCGTATAATTAACGCAAAAGAAAGATTTCCATCACAGCGCCCGCTATATATTACGATTTTAAGAAGTAGGCCGCGTCCAAAAACTGCATGACGAGTATTTTACGTTTTTCTTTTAGAGTCGCAACCAGATATTATGATAAGGAAAAGCGGGCTTCGCCCGTTATCGAATCGGGACGTTTGCTGTAATTAAGACATATTTGTACATTTGTATTATTTTTGAGGAAACCAATTCCATTTCAACAAATTTAACATTTTTAAACGTTTGATTGTTTATATGTATAGAAAAATAACCACTATTTTCGATTAGTAAAAAGCGGGTTTCGCCCGTTATCGAATCAGGACGGTTTATGTAATTAAGACATCAGATTTTTTTTCCGGCAGTCTAATGCAGTTGTTTAAGGAAAAGCAGTGTCCTCGCCCCCCCCCCCACCCACCCCCTTCAAGTTTTTTATCTTAACTGTGGTCCGTTTCTATAACTCAGAAACTATGTTACGAATTTCCCCCAAACTGATTCCAAACATCAGAATTAAAGTAATAAGGACCCTCTATAACATTCGTATAGAACACATTGCGCCCCCTGGTGGTGGAAGGTGTAATCAAATGATTTTTCAGCCAACTCGGGTTCTATGGGTCACATTTCGACACGGTTTAGCTCAATTGACTCGACATCGATAGAGGATACTAGAGCTCATCGGTTTTAGTTCGTTTTTCACCACCAGGGGGCGTTTTATTATCTCTGTTTCTATGGCCCGGATTACGACGGGGTATGGCTCATTTGACTCGACATCGAAAGCCTCAACAATTTCAGTTATGATCGTATAAACAGTTTGCGCCACCTGGTGGTGAAAGGTGAAGCTAACGTATATTGCAGCGCGTGCGCAGTACGAATGCTATACGGTGCCGCAGGCAGCGGGGACCCGAACCGGAGGTTCGTTCAGTGATAGGTTTATACTATTCGACTAGAGCTTATCGGTTTTAGTTCGTTTTACACCACCAGGGGGCGTTTACTTATCTCTGTTTCTATGGCCCGGATCACGACGGGGTATGGCTCATTCGACTCAACGTCGATAGAGGATACTACAGCTTATCGATTTTTGCTCCGACTCCCACCATCAGGGGGCGCTTTCCTATCTCTGTTTCTATGGGAAGGATCACGACGGGGTATGGCTCATTCGACTCGACATCGATGGAGCTTACCGATTTTATTTCGTTTTTTCACCACCAGGGGGCGCTTTCCTATCTTCGGTTCTACGGGCATGAAAACGACGGGGTATGGCTCATTCGACTCGACATCGAAAGTCTTAACGATTTCAGTTATGATCATATAAACGGATTGCGCCACCTGGTGGCGGAAGGTGGAACTAACGTATACTGCAGCGCGTGCGCAGCACGACTGCTATACGGTGCCGCAGGCAGCGGGGACACGAGCCGGAGGTTCGTTCAGTTAGAGGTTTATACTCTTCTATGTGCAATTTAAGGGATTATCCGGTACGTGCGTAGCACGACCGGAATACGGTGCCGAAGGCAGCGGGGACCAGGATCGGAGATTTGTTCAGTTAGAGGTTTATACTATTCGATGTGCAAATCCTTTAAGGGATTATCCGGTGCCGAAGGCAGCGGGGACCCGGGTCGGATGTTCGTTCGGATCGAGGGGGATGCGAGCCGGAGAATACAAAAGTTTCGAGGCCCCGATGTAAATTAGGGGCCCGCTGGCGGGCGAAGCCAGCTAGTCGGATAATTATTAATGTCCGTGAACGTCTGTGTGTGTGTGAGTGTGTGAGTGAGTGTGTGCGTCTGTGCATTCCCGGTCTGTACACGCAAAGGCTCCGGGACGAATCGACGCACGAACGGCGGACGCGGACCGAAAAATTCGAAAAAAAGGCGCGGATGTCAAGTTTGGGCCGGGTCGGGAGTCCGACCCGGACCCGGGGAGTTATTAATCGACGAAACTGTTTTAATTACCGACCGAAACCGAACATTGAAAAGAATTCAATACAGCAAAAAGTTCGCCTCCGACGAGGGTTGCCGGTCTCTGTGGGGCCGGGGAAGGAAAAGGCAGCGGATTCCCAGGGAGCAATTTAAGCCCCAAACCACAGTGCAGGTCCGACCCGTATCTCCGGAAGTCGGGGGGCCAGAAATTCGGAAGTCATACGTACGCAACCGGGACGTCGTCAGGTTTCATAAATTCGAAAAGTCATTTCCGTACGACGATTAGAACCGAAAAAATCCTTTAAAAATCGATCGATAAAAAATCATTTTTTAATTCATTGAACACGGCAGGTGAAATATACCGCAGGCGGATGAGGCGACAAGATATCTGCAGAGCGGAGAGGCAAGGAGCAATTTCTTTTCCACATGTCATGTGACTTTTAACTGGACGCTTTCCAGCGTATTTCCGAAAATCCTCAAAAATCGTCACATCGTCTCGAAAATTTACAAACGGGAGTAAAAAAAAATCGCGAATTTTTGAAGCTAAAATTCATAAAATTCGACCAGTAACTTTTAAAGATATCAATTAAAACTCATTAATGAAACTTAAAATGATTTTATTTGCATTCCAAAAAGACATCTGCTTTTTTTTTTTTCAAACAGTCAATCCAGACAATTGGTCTCTAAATATTTTATTTTCTGAAAGAGATAAAATGGTGCATATGCTTTTTTAATACGCTGTATAAAATTTTCGAATTATCGGATTTTCGATTCTGAAATATGTGCTTCCTTGCTCAAAGTGGGCTGACATTCCAGGGATTAAAAAAATTTTCGATTTCGGACCATAATTTTGGATTTTAGCAAAATCCCGATTTTTGTACAAGAAAAAAAAAAAGAAGCCAAAGAGGAAAAGCGAGCTTCGCCCGGTTTCGAATCGGGCCGGTTGCTATAATTAAGACATATTTGTACATTTGTATTATTTTTGAGGAAACCAATTCCATTTCAACAAATTTAATATTTTTAAACGCTTGATTGTTTATATGTATAGAAAAATAACCACTATTTTCGATTAGTAAAAAGCGGGTTTCGCCCGTTATCGAATCCGGACGGTTTATGTAATTAAGACATCAGATTTTTTTTTCCGGCAGTCTAATGCAGTTGTTTAAGGAAAAGCAGTGTTCTCGCCCCCCCCCCCCCCCCCTTCAAGTTTTTTTATCTTAACTGTGGTCCGTTTCTATAACTCAGAAACTATGTTACGAATTTCCCCCAAACTGATTCCAAACATCAGAATTAAAGTAATAAGGACCCTCTATAACATTCGTATAGAACACATTGCGTCCCCTGTGGGTGGAAGGTGTAATCAAAGGATTTTTCAGCCAACTCGGGTTCTATGGGTCACATCACGACGCGGTTTGGCTCAATCGAGTCGACATCGATAGAGGATACTAGAGCTTATCGGTTTTAGTTCGTTTTTCACCACCAGGGGGCGTTTTATTATCTCTGTTTCTATGGCCCGGATTACGACGGGGTTTGGCTCTTTCGACTGGATTTCGACAGCTTTACAGATTTCGGTCATGTTCGTTCAGAACACATTGCGCCCCCTGGTGGTGGAAGGTGTAATTAAAGGATTTTTCAGCCAACTCGTGTTCTATGGGTCACATCACGACGCGGTTTGACTCAATCGACTCGACGTCGATAGAGGATACTACAGCTTATCGAATTTTGTTCCGAGTCTCACCACCAGGGGGCGCTTTCCTATCTCCGGTTCTACGGGCATGAAAACGACGGGGTATGGCTCATTCGACTCGGCATCGAATGCCTTAACGATTTCAGTTATGATCGTATAAACAGATTGCGCCACCTGGTGGTGGAAAGTGGAACTAGCGTATACTGCAGCGCGTGCGCAGCACGACTGCTATACGGTGCCGCAGGCAGCGGGGACCCGAGCCGGAGGTTCGTTCAGTTAGAGGTTTATACTATTTTATGTGCAATTTAAGGGATTATCCGGTGCGTGCGTAGCACGACCGGTTTACGGTGCCGAAGGCAGCGGGGCAGGGTCGGAGATTCGTTCAGTTAGAGGTTTATACTATTCGATGTGGAAATTAAGGGATTATCCGGTGCCGAAGGCAGCGGGGACCCGGGTTGGAGGTTCGTTCGGTTAGAGGTTTATACTATTCTATGTGCAATTTAAGGGATTATCCGGTGCCGAAGGCAGCGGGGTCCCGGGTTGGAGGTTCGTTCGGTTATAGGTTTATACTATTCTATGTGCAATTTAAGGGATTATCCGGTGCGTGCGTAGCATGACCGGTTTACGGTGCCGAAGGCAGCGGGGCAGGGTCGGAGATTCGTTCAGTTAGAGGTTTATACTATTCGATGTGCAAATTAAGGGATTATCCGGTGCCGAAGGCAGCGCGACCCGGGTTGGAGGTTCGTTCGGTTAGAGGTTTATACTACTCAATGTCCAAATTAAGGGATTATCCGGTGCCGAAGGCAGCGGGGACCCGGGTCGGAGGTTCGTCCGGTTCGATGTTTTACAAGATTCGAGATTTTCTACAATTCGAGGCACCGATGTAAATTAGGGGCCCGCTGGCGGGCGAAGCCATCTAGTTTTATTAATAATGCTATTGCTACTTTTAAAAATGCGCTCACTATTAACAATAATATATTTTAGTTGTTTCATTTTATATATATACACAGAAAAAAGTTGAATTTTATATTTAAAATTTACGTTCTTACTTTGAGTATACTTTATTGATATCAAATGTGGATTATGTCAATAAAAATATTGCAAATATAAGCATTTTAAAATATTTTGTTTACTTTATAAAATTCTAATATATTAGTTGAAAAGTATATTCTACATAATATGTAATCATTAACAGCGGCAGTTTCTTAAAAGTATATTATACACATTATTCGATCGTCTCTAAGGAAATTTAAATTGAATTAGCATTTAGATAGTCATACTAAATTGGTGTCTTTTGACGGCTTAATACACCCTTTCTGATACTGTGTAAACACTGCATTTTCTCAAGTATTTTTTTCTCTTATGTAAATAAGCATTTTAATCAGCAAAAGTTTTGTTGAAACATATAGTCTTCGTTTCAACTAATTACATTGTTTGGTTGCCAGACTTATTTTTTTTATTTGACACAAATGGAAAATTATACATTTTAATTATTTTTAAAAAATGCCACACTCTTATATATACTAAGTTCTTTGAAACATTTCATAAATAATTTAAATTTATATTTTGCCTTCATTTCCGTTCTTCTTAGAAATAATTCATATATGTCATACTTTTGATTCATTTCTATTTGACGCATAATATTTTGAAGTTTACTGTTGATGGTACTGCTTTGCACCGGTTTTTTTCTTCTTAAACTATTAAAAACAATTATTATATTTTTTTTTTCAGAAGTATGACTGTATAGCTAAATATTAGTATGAAACAAAAACGTTAATAACAAATAATTCAATAACAGTTAAATGAGAAATTCACCTTGAATAAATAATTAAAATTTCTCAAAAAAACGGACAATTCAAAATTGTACTCATTTGCTTACAAGTGCTAAAATTACATTAAAAGCTGTCCAGATATAAAAAGCTTTAAAACCACAAACTCCAAACGTTATCAACCGACTCACTCTGCTATCTTTTGGGATAACTAAATGCTGTTATTTCTCCTTTATCTTGCTCGAGATTCAGCCAGGAAAGACCATTCCAGGCCAAGGGTAGTACGGAAGGTAAAGGGGTATTTTATTTCAACAATGCACGCTTTTATCTACACATATAGTTTTATCTATATACACTTTTATCTCAACATGCTTTTATCTATAAATATGAGTGCATAAGATAGATAAAACCATGTTTTGTTGAAATAAAATACCTTTTTGCTGCCCCTTGTCTTCTGTACTATCCTTGATTTGGAATGGTCTTTCCCGGCTGAATCTCGAACAACATTAAGGAGAAATAATAGCACTTAGTTGTACCCATGTGTCCAGTTGAAAACGTTTGGTGTTTATGATTTCAAAGATTTTAATATCTGGACAGCTTTTAATGGATTTTTAGCATCTGTAAGAAAATGAGTACATTATTGACTTGTACTTCTTTTTTGAAAAAAATTAACAAATGATTGTGGTAGAGAATGGTTTAATAGATAAATTAAATGCAATATTTATTTTTAAAATAATCTTAAATTGAATAGTCAATGTATGTACCAACCAATATATTTAGCATTTAATATTCTTACATACAATTATTACGCCCGAATTGTAATGTAAGTTTGACATTAAAGAAAATTGCACTTTTTCATATTCTGTAAAATCCTTTTAATGGGTTTTTCTTTGGAATAATAAAATGTTAGTATTTGACTTCAATTTCAAAGTAACTTCAGATATTACACCGTAAAATTGTTCCCATAAAAATTATTTTAATTTCATAAAAAGTTCAGGTGCTTTCTAGTTACAGCAGCCCCCGAACATGAATCGCCAAGCGACCAAGATATTACCAAATTATAAAGCGTATGTGGCATAGTAATATACGATGTATATTTCGTAACACATATGGCCTATTTATAGTCATATATGACATGCTATGTAAAAAGCTACAACGCATTGAATGCTTAGGTTGATGCATAATCTATATAAACTTAGTGTTCAAATAAGATCCCATCTGACGGCGAAAGTGATAAAAATAAGCGAAACCTATCGTTAAAGACATACCTGCCTGGATTTTTAAAATAAAATAAAAATACTGTTAATCAGGAAATTTATTTGAATAAATGTGCCTTGTTTGGAAGCAGCAATCTTTTGATTACAATTTGATTTTCTTTATAAATAAACTTTTTGGTTGAAATATGTTTATTTCACTTGACATTAAAAAAAAAAACGGAAAGTTAGTAGCTATGTAAAGAGTACTCTAAAAAATGTTTAAAAGATAGGTTTACTCATTTTGTCCTTTTATACCTTCCAAAACCCAATACCGGATTTAATATGTCAGTAATCACGTGTTGTATTTTAAAGCGGCTGCGCATTCACTAATGAAAGTAACATGCAAGCAATTTGTAATGTTGTTAAAAATATAATAAATTTGACTATGACTAATGTGTCTCCTAATGGCAAAATGCACATTTGCACTGAAGCACATATCTCTGTAATCGGGGTTTTAACTCAAATGCCGTCGAGGCAATCAGCGTTGATTATTAATGGTGGCCAATGAGGACCACCGTCATCTAGTGTTGATTTTTAAATATTCATTTTAATGTAACAACAGTTTTGAACATCATATTAAAAAAACAACAAAAAAAAAAACCCATAAGTAATAATACAAAATTAACATACAGCCAATTGTTTTCGTAGCATTGGTTTTCCATTGTTTTCCCTGTGCGCTCATTAATGTTTTATATTTCTATCGATGATGATCAGTTACGTCTTTGGATAAACAACTTTAAAAAATGTGCGTAATAGTTGTTTTACTAAACAAAATCTATTAAGGTTGTAAAAATATATTTTAAGAAGATCCAATTTATATATGTCATACTTTTGATTCATTTCTATTTGACGCATAATATTTTGAAGTTTACTGTTGATGGTACTGCTTTGCACCGGTTTTTTCTTCTTAAACTATTAAAAACAATTATTATATTTTTTTCAGAAGTATGACTGTATAGCTAAATATTTGTATGAAACAAAAACGTTAATAACAAATAATTCAATAACAGTTAAATGAGACATTCACCTTGAATAAATAATTAAAATTTCTCAAAAAACGGACAATTCAAAATTGTACTCATCATGTGCGCTCATTAATGTTTTATATTTCTATCGATGATGATCAGTTATGTCTTTTAAATAAACAACTTTAAAAAATGTACGTAATAGTTGTTTTACTAAACAAAATCTATTAAGGTTGTAAAAATAATTAAGAAGATCCAAACTTTTCCACGTGATTACTATGATGACTTCTGATAACTGTTGGTGTTTCATTATCTTCTCTGTGCACTCATTAATGATTTATATTTCTAACGTGATGCATGCAAATACGTTTTTTATATAAATGTTTGGAAAAACAACTTTAAAAAATGTGTGTAATAGTTGTTTTACTAAACAAAATCAATTGATGTTGTGAAAATATTTCTAACGATTTTTCAAACTTTTCCACGTGATATAATCTCTTAGTATAATGGCATGTGGTGTCTAATGGCGCTTTCGTGACCAGTGTTCCGAGTGTGATTGAATAAAAACTCCATGTAAAAATTGGATGGTGGATAATGGAAGGCAGTTGGTGCTGATTGTATTAATCAAAATTGGTCTAGCTCTACTTTACGATGTTTATTTCCCCTGAACTTCTGTAAATTTGGAAAACATCAGGTTGTTGTGGACAGCATCTTCTAAAGATATTACAAAGCGTTGTAAAAGATGTTAAAGATAAAATACACTGGTATTACGTTTTGTGCATTTAAAATAAACTTCCTCCCTGCACTCAAAGAAAAGACATTTAAAGTGATCACTTGAAAGCGAGACAATGCTGTATGTTAAAGTTCATCTTCGAAACACACCAAAATACCACCAGGATTGTTTTCTAAGCTATACATGTATCAGCGGAGGATCAAGCCATATATTATATATCAGGATTCTTCTGTTGGTAAATCTATATATATATATATATAACGCTATGGTACATGATGGCGAAAAAGTGGTTAATTGTCTTTTAGCGATGATAACGAGTGGTTTTGTTTTCACTAATTTGCCAACATTAAGAAAACTATTTGAGGTATCGATTTAAAACTTCCCCTACTAAGAAGAGAAATTTTCTGCATACGAAAACCCCATTTTTCTAAAAATCGGCAAGTAATATTTTTTAATTTTTGCAAAAACTGACCCAGACGTCTGACAAGTAAAGAAAATAAAGTGCGAAGTCAAACCAAAAAATCGCGACATATTGCTTATGTTTCAAATGCGTCATTTTGTTTAGGTTTCAAAAGTTATCCATATTTTATAATGTTAAAGGTAATTGGTTAAATTTTGTGTGGGGGAGTATTTTTGCCATTTAATATCGTGTTAATGTAAAAGGTTAATGTTCTGGCACTCCCTGACTGTCAAAGGTGGAACTAATTCACTTTTGCAGCACGTACACATCACGCCTGCTGTATGGTACCGTAGACAGCGAGGACCCGTACCGGAGGTTCGTTCGGAAAGAGGTTTTTTTAGAATAGAATGAGCTCCCTGGCGGTGAAAGGTGGAACTAAAAGTTGTTTTAATCATTCGATGATCGTTTGGGAAAATCAACCAGCAAAACGGGTCGTAGCCTACTAGTATTTAATTAAATGTATAATTCAAAGACTTATCAGGATCTATACGATCAGAAGATGCGGTTTTGGCACGGTCATCAGCTATACCATTTCTTGAAAAAACAACATGGGGAGAAACCCATTGGACGTGAATGCTATGCCTAGTTGAAATATGATATCATGAATTGCCATGTGAAATCTATGACAATTAGATGACAAACTTACGAGTTGTTTAGTGAAGGTAAGGCTACAAGTTAAAATCCATATTTTGAAAAATCTTGATCATCAATACTATGAATAAAAAACGGTTTCCTCTCTACCGAAACGAGTTCTGATGTAAAAACCAAAAAAAAGTAAGTATTTCTCTTTTTTCTTTTGATTGATGTATTGGATGGATATCTTAATATACACTTCACTAATGTCAGTGTTAAAAAAACTTCTACTTCCATTAGTGTACATGCAGTGTGCATTTAGCGGTATCGGTTAAATTGTAAAGAGCACCAGATTATCCAATAAATCAGAATGGTCCCTTTTTTTACTGCATAAACATTTGTCAGAATCTCTATGTGAAACAAAACGTCCATGGACAGGATTTATGTGAGAAGTCACATCCTGCTATTTTACATTAAAATACATTAATGTCTGTGCAGCTGATTGCAAAATTCGACAATTTCTTTGAAATCTCTGATTGTAGTTCTCGTTTTTTTTAAAGAAAATGTAGGAGGTTCTGTGCTATCTATAGCTGAGTAATTTATCATATTTTACAAGATATCACCTTTTTTATCGTATATAGAGGCTATAAGTCACACTCATATGAAGCGATGCTATTAGGACAGCTGATTCTTAGATTGGCAATAATTTCGGTTGCACTAAGTATAAATATTTCCACTTTATTGAGATTGGACTACAAACGTAAATGGGGATTCGATGCTTCATGATAGGGTTGATTAATGATGTGTATGTTTTATAGTTGTGTCATATATCCCCAGTCATCACCAGAAATATATTTCATTATATTAAGTCGTTTCTTTACATATTACTACCAGATTATCGGCATGTCTGTTACTACGGACTTCCTGATCCAGAGTAAACTGTAAGTGTTAGAGTGCATTATAACCAATTAATCTTTACATAGGAATCCAGTGTCAAAATTGATATATTCAGTAAAAAATATAATTTGTCTCACTCAAATCAGAACATAACTATTGGCAAAAATAAGAACCTTTGTGATTACCAAAATATAAATATAACCGTGAATAGACTAATACAAATATTGTTTGTGTGAACTGTAGTGAATGCTAATGTTATGAATAAATGACATTGGACACTCTATGTTTCTGAATGAATAATTGGATTATGACACTAGTTTTGCAGACAAATATTTGTTTGTTGCAGTGTTTTGTACCACCCCTTAAAGTTTTTAAGTGAAGATCCAAGGTATCCAGTATCTCTTCAAAATCGTGTAATTCTTTAAACTAAAAAGCATTTTATCATTTTCAAATTATAAAATCGGGATTATATATGTGGGATTATGATGAGTAATAAGTACTTTAGTCACAACAAAGATTCTTCAAATATAATACAAACAAAACAGATTTAATAACATAACAACAAATACAGCTCGGATTCACACACAACTATATAAATGGGCTAATATTCCTGAATGGTACAAACATTCTTATCTCACTACGAATAATAATTATACCATCATCGTCCAGTATTTGCATAAAAATTCCACCAACCAATATATCCAAAATCTATAGAACAAACGCTCGTGCTGGCGTGCTTTTCTTGGTCTTGCGTGAACTCATCGCCTTGAGCTGCTCGTGAAAAGTAATAGTTCATTGAGTTCGTATTATTGTTGTTGTTACTTCTAATGATTCCTACATTTTCGGTCATCCTGACGTTCTGGCGACCTCGACAGATCAATACTTCATATCATATAATTTTAATATTACACTATTAACTTATACAATACTATAACACAAATAAAACAAAAATAACTAAATTATAACTCAGGATACTTTTTCATACACACTTTACCTTTTGAATGACACGGACAATAAAAAATTTCATAGCATTTTCTTCTTTGCGTATATTTGTAACCATTGAAAATAACAGGAGATACATAGTTACATTTGGTATCACTCTCAATACATTCATCATTTCTTCCATGAGATGTAGTTTCATAACTTTTGTAATAACATTTATCTACAAAATAGGGTTCCCGCTTCCTATCACTCCAAAAATGATGACTTCTTTGCTGCCTGTCTTGTTTACGGTATTCGTGAACATTATGCTTTTTTTTATCTTTATACTGCGTGTATTGTTTGCGGTATCTATAATTTCTATCAACAAACTTTTCTTTTCTATAAAATGATTTCACTTCATTTCCGTATCGGTAACCACGCTTCTTAAAACTTTCATGAAATATTTCATTTTTTTCATTTTTTCTTTTTATATTACTTTCGTCTATTTCTTTTCTCGTGCTCGTTAAATTATAATATTTCCCGTGTTTTTTTATTTCATTTTCATCTTTTGGTTTGCTATCGCGAGTTGAGTGACTTTTATGTGTTTTCACCCCGCGTGCTAAATTGATCTTGAAATTATTTTCTGAATCATTTTTATTCATAATACTAATCATTTCGTTTTCTGCACGTGAACTATTTTCTTTTGACCATTTCACTTCGTTGTATGAATTGGCAACATAATTTAATTTTTTATTGGAATTCTTTACAAATTTAAGAGAACCTACTTGAAAAGTATTGCGCTCGCCAACAATTTTAATTCCCTCTTCATTTATCTCCAAATTTAGTTTACTCATCACGTCTATTTTTAGGACTATGTCATATGCAAGAGATTTTAAAACATACAAATTTTTAGAAATTTTGAAACCATCAATTCTGAGTTCATAAGGGAAATAACTTAAAGGTTATACAATAGCATCAATGTCGCACAGTGATGTGTTATCAAAAGATAATCTTGGCGATCCAATATTTACATTTTTCATAGCTTGTTAAGCTTAAATTGGACCCTGTATCAAATAAGAGATTTGTTTCTATTCCATTAGTATTAATTGTTCTCATCTAAGGGTTAGGCTTATTATCTTTAGCAGTTGTATTAACATTAACTTTCTGCACACGAAAATTGGGATACTGGCGGTGATAATCATGATGGTTTTCGGTACAATCGCGACTGAACTCATTAGTTTGACTTATTACACTGAGACGCTACGTGGCCTTGAGAGTTGCATCTAAAACACCTAATTTGAGATTTATTTCTTTTATTTTGGTATTGGGTATCAAAGAAAGACTGTGAATTTTCATTTTTACTTATTTCGGGCTTTCTATCTTCAAAGTTGTGTGATATTCTATTCATGTTTTTAACATTACGTATCGCCGCATTATAATCGTCTAGTTTATTTACTGATACGTCTACCTTTTTAATTTTTGGAAGATAATCAATAAAATGTTCTTTCATTTCTATAGGTAACCTTTTCTTAATTTCATCTACAACTATTAATTCTTTTAAGGATTCAAAATCAGATACTTTAAGACCGCTAATCCATTCTTCCAAATAATTTCTTAATTCAAATGCTAAATCACGCCAAGTGCCTGCAGATTCTTTTTTATGTGACATTAATTTCTGCCTAAATTCTTCTGGCGTCATTTTGAAGCTTTTAAGAAGTAAATCTTTTACATAATCGTAATTATTCGCCAATGTTTCTGGCTCTCTAGCTATAATATTGGCGATTTCTAACTGGATTAAACTTAACAAATGCGTGACCCAATTTTCTTTTATTATATTCATTCGCGAAATTTGTCTTTCAAATAAAGTTAAACAGAGACTAATATCACTTTTGCTGTCAAAGTGAGATATTAATTTAAGCAAACCTGGTTGCTTACATGAACCAGCTACTGCAGAATCGTCACTCACACTTTTCAAATTGCCTTGAAGCTCCATTTTTCTTAATTCGTATGCCATTTCAACTTTCTTTTCCTCTAATTTTCTGTCTACTTATAGTCTTCTTTCTTCCTTTTCGGCTTCCTTTTCTGCTTCTAATCTTCTTTCTTCCTTTTCTGCTTCTAGTCTTGTTTTTTTCCGTTTCTTGTCTCTCAGTGGCAATATTTTCGAGTCTAACTTTAATTAAATTTTCTTCATAATCTTCTGATTCGGTTATCAACTTTATTACATTAATAACTCTTGCACTTTGTGGTACAACTATACCTAGTTCATCACATAACGCTAACAAGTCTGCTTTTCTGGCTTTATTAAGAGCTGACATTATTTAACTTCTTTAAACTGCAACTGAACAAAGTATTATAGTGTCGTAGATCTGATTATGGAACTTTTATTCATATAGTACTTCAGAAAAACAGTTCATTTTTTTCAAATTATCCCGGTACAAAACAGCTTTATATCCATATCCCGGCAACGAGACCCCAAACATTGTTGTGGGATTATGATGAGTAATAAGTACTAAGTATTGTAATAAGTACTAAGTAAGTAATAAGATGAGTAATAAGTAGTCACAACAAAGATTCTTCAAATATAATATAAACAAAACAGATTTAATAACATAACAACAAATACAGCTCGGATTCACACACAACTATATAAATGGGCTAATATTCCTGAATGATACAAACATTCTTATCTCACTACGAATAATAATTGTACCATCTTCGTCCAGTATTTGCATAAAAATTCCACCAACCAACATATCCGAAATCTATAGAACAACCGCTCGTGCTGGCGTGCTTTTCTTGGTCTTGCGTGAAATCATCGCCTTGAGCTGCTCGTGAAAAGTAATAATTCATTGAGTTCGTATTATTGTTGTTGTTACTTCTAATAATTCCCACATATATGATAATATAAATATAATAATTTTATACTTTCAACGAAAAAATATAGTTTTGCCTCATTAATTTTTATTTTGTAATTGTAAAAGACGTTAGTATTGTTATAAATATGGAAAAAAAGTGAAATGTTGCTGTGACACAACAAAAGTGACACATCTTCTTTTATGAGATTATTTTCATGTATATAGGCAATTTACTGATACAAGGAAATAAGAGTGTTAATGCACATCGAAAAACGTTATTTTTTTTTTAATTCTCAAAAGAGCTCTTTTACAGAAATGTGTCACGTTTCATTTAGTATGTTTCTGTTGTTAGTAGCTTTGTTTTTATCATTTGTTTTTAGTGGTTATTTCTAATGTTGCTTTTATATTGATTATTTTGGTTTATCATGATGTTATTTCATTATTTTTATTTTCTAAAAAGCAGATGTCAATAAACGTTAATTTAAGAGAGTGAAAAAGAGAATGTCTAGATATTTATCAAAACATCACTCCTGTCAATAAATTATGGAAAAAACTGAATTTAATGTACACATCCCTTTTAATGTCAATATAAAATACAGCTTATTTTATATACATATTACAAATCGAAACCTTAATTAATTCGGTACTTTTCGGTTAGCCGGGCGCCAGTGATATATATACATGTATATATGTACATATCTATGTATATACACATATGTCTGCATATACATATATATACATACATATATTTATGTACATATATGTATGTATATACATATATAGGTATATACATATGTATTTATACATGTAGATATATCACTGGCGCCCGGCTAACCGAAAAGTACCAATAATTCTTAAAACGTGTATTAAAAATTACTGTCTATCAAATGTTTTTATTCATGCTATTATTTAGTGGATAAAAATATATTAATGTTTTCGTGTTTGCATATAGTAACATATCATTTCAAGTTTTGAAAACATTTTTCATGCACATATTAGGTTGTCTGGAAAGTTCGTGCCGGATGGAAAAATCAATTCGTACCGGAAAATTCTGCCTGTTAATTATTAGACATTGGATATCTCAATCAACACGAACTTTCCGGAAAACCAATAAACTATCGAATTAATTGATGAATGGATTGATGATTGACTTTTAAAAATATATTTATAAATTTTTATAGATGTATGTAAACATATTGAATTTTAATCGAAGTTAATTATTATAGTTGGAAGAATACTAAAGTATTTATATATAATACAGGGTGTTTCTAAATGAATATAGGAGTTTTAACGCTTGGTAGTATTTGTTACATAAACCTTAAAATTATAATTAATACATAAAATGGAAGAGCAACTCAAACAGTTTTACCTACAAGCTTACAAGTGTTCAATGTGAACAACTTAATACAGCTTAATATAGAAACTTAATATAGAAACACTTCAATAGCTTTCGTCACACGGCACACATCAAGTCGATAGCTCAGTTCTTCCCAAATGTTAATTAGTGTTTGTGGGGTAATTGTTGCAACAGCTGGCTGGGGGATCACATCTGAAGTTTATCCGGAACGCAAGTTGCACGGTAACTACACATTTGGTCTTTTCAAACTGCAGAACACAAAATGCTTTCTGTTCACTAGTCGCCATTTTCGGTACTAGCGCTTTCTAACGGATCAGGGAAGAAACATTGCCTACGCATGTGCATGCACAGGTACCAACAAATTGTTTGAGTTTCTCTTTCAATTTATCTATTAAGTATAATTTTAAGTTTTATATAATAGATACTACAAAGCGTTAAAACCCCGATATTCATTTAGAAACACCCTGTATATTTAAGTTTAAAGCGTATTTTTAAAAACTGAAAGCAGATGTTTGCTGTATTGTATTAGTACATTTCCTTTTTTTCGAATCTCTGATTTGTACATAATAATATGATAAACAATAATTGTAACAACGATTATACGGATAAATTTTTGCAGAACTAAAGCATTTATTTTTCCTGTGATAAGAATTCTATTTTAATTTTTAAATCTTCACTGTTTAATCAGTTAAAGCTCAGGGTGAACAATACCGTATTTATTAATGATACACCGTATTAGGTAAAAACTCAAAAAAATGTATTAAATACTTCTGTGAGGATTTTAATACTTATTTGCGTTTTTTCATAATTTATATATTCAAGCTAAGATATTGCTCTTAAACTAATTTCTTTCTGCATATCGAATGATGAACGAGGTTTTTAAAGTACGATTAACAGAAAATCTCTCTAGAATTTCCTATTGAAAAATATGCGTCATATATTTTCTTAGCATTCAGCTTGGTCAATTTTTCAGTGTATTTCGAAACAAAATGTATGTATTATTAAATCAAATGCTACGATTATGCACGAAAACATCTGTAAAATGTTCAAATAACTTATTATGAATTAATTATTGTGTCTTTAACTGCAATTGAGGCGAGTGAATATTCAATAAAAATCAAATAAACTTAGGGTAATAATATAAATAAACTATTGGATTTGAAAGCATTGGGTATATTAGTATCTTAAATATCCGCATGTATGTAAATGACACTTTTACATATTCATTTCACAATATGTTATATAAATTGTAAAAAAAATATATATTAATTAAATTAATACAGTTAATTTTATACGGAAAGTGTTCATTCGTTTTCTAAAAGTGATTTAATTTCCATTTGATGCGGTTTTTACTGTGAAATTTAAGTAGCACTCTATAAATAAGAAAGCTATTTCGCTCATATTCTATTGTTTTTAAAGAAAATTTGGCGCATCGAGCAATTCCAATTCTTGAACTGCTTTACGAAAATCCAATGCAATGTCACAGAAATCTACGTGCGTCCTTTCGTACAGAACTCCCATATAATAGCCAATATCAGCAAGCACGCTATGGAATAACTTTAGTAAGATATCTTGCATAAACTTTCTATCCATTCTTCCTTTTATAAATAATTGTATAATGTATACCGACATTGCTTATACAAAAATTTGTGTTGCATTGTTGTTGTATATTGTGCAGCTATTTTATTCGTTAGTTTTCATGCCAATTATGCCAATTATGCCTCACTACAAGTTGTATCAAGAACCAAACTACAAATGCTTGCTGTTGCGAAGAATCTTTTGCTCCGATTAACGGGATACGTTGATATTAGTAGGGGATAATTCCTCGCCACAGACGCCCAATTCTCCTCTACTAATATTTTACATGTGAGTACCTATTATACCGTGCATGTGTTATACAAGATAGTAAGTTTTAAAGTTTACAACAATCTGTATACTATAGTCGATATTTTATTCACTTATGAGTACTTCTTTATTGACAAGTGAATTCGTTGTTTGGTCTCGATTGAAATGTCTACATACTTCGAATTACCTTGTTACACTCAATAGTTAATTAAAAAATATGGTTCTTGCACACTCGCCAATTTGTATGTAGTGCTGGTGATAACAAATATGTGCTTCATGACTATTTCTGCACACTTTCCCTTAATATTCTGCATATCTGTCATTTTCATAAAACTAAACTATTTTATCTTTTCTTGCAATTCCTAGTCCCGTGTTGAATCTGGTCACAATTCACCATGCAGCCAAGTTTTGAAATTTACTTTACGTCTTTTGCTTTCTTGACCGTATATCCTTAATTAAAATTTATTTTTTCCCATGCCGGATTTACCATTAACGTTTGAATAATGTATTTTTTATTCTACATTGATAAAAAAAAGTTTTTAATTATATTCGGGTGTTTTGGGAAATGTTGTCTAAACTCGTTTTTGTATCAATGCTGTTTATCTGTTAATCAATGATTTTTTAAAAATATTTCTTAAAAATCTTCGAATTCATTGAATATGCAACGGATAATAATAAAAAAAAAAAAAAACTTTTTTCGACGATACTAATAAGTTATTGAAGGAAAAACAAAAGCAAGCATAAAAAGTGTTTTAACATTATTTTAAAACAAATACAATCTACTTTTTGTAATTACTTTAAACAAGAATAGAACATTCAAGTACATTGCTGGCATTTCTCCAAATCGAATAATAAGCTTTATTGTTCAAAAAATGGAAACATATTTTTTAATGACTAAATTAGTTTAACTTACACCTTAAATATTCAATACTAATACTTTATTTCAATGGAGGAAAATTAAAATATTACTCATGTTTAAAAATAATAGTTTGAAATATGGAATAGCTTTAAAACTAATAAATAAAAAATCGTGTTTGACATCTAATATACAAAATATATTTATTTATTAAAAAAAGTTACGATATTTTTTAATTAAATAATTTTATTTGTTATATAATTAATGATTTTTATTTAAATAGTTTGTAGAAAATGTCATTCAATGATATGGTATAAATTATTGGTAATTAAAAAAATATCTGTACATAACAATTTAGATATTAGTTTTATGCACCGTATGTCATACTCCGTATTCGTAAAAAGTATTTCATTTTACAGTATTATGCCATAAAACGGAGCTAATAATAATAATAAATAAATTCTTCTAAAAGAATATTTTACACCTTTTTAAATAAAATGTAAAATTGCTTAAAAAATTATATACCAAAAAAAATCATCCATTGAAATCAGTACTTATTCATATAATCACATGTATAAAATATTAAAAAAGTTTTCCGATTTGTATATTCTTGATTGCCACCAAACTGTATAAGTAGAAAAAAAAGACCTTATCAATCTTTTTTTTCATATTAAATATAGGGGAAGGTGGCCTAAAAAGATCCTAACGGACATATGTTTTCTTTTAGACAGGTCGCTCTATCTACAGGGTAACACATATACTAGTTGAAATAAGTGAAGAAGAAGCAATGACGGTATTCAAGCGATCGCAGTATTATGCGCCAGAATATAATTTTTTGAAAAATTGAGTTTTATACCATCTGTTATAAGGTAAGCACTAACTTTCATATTTATTTAGATATAAAGTCTTTCATGTACAGAAATATGACTTGTTTACTTAATGGCGTATAACAATATAATAAATTATAACACCTTATAACAATATATTTCTTTTAAATACTAAAAGGTGTAAATTAACAACATAGAATAACTTTTATTAGGTTGTTTGACATGTTTCGGCTCACATGTGCATCACTATCTCATTTGTTTTAGAAAATGGCTCGGAATGCGCCGAAAAGTATCAAACAATCTAGTAAAAGTTATTTTATGCTGTTAATTCACACCTTTTAGCATTTAAGAGAAATATATAAATGGAGTATGTTTTTAGATGTGAATTACACTT
The DNA here is from genome assembly GCA_963931845.1 of Maratus michaelseni. Classification (NCBI taxonomy): domain Eukaryota; kingdom Metazoa; phylum Arthropoda; class Arachnida; order Araneae; family Salticidae; genus Maratus; species Maratus michaelseni. The sequence continues at coordinate 306,360,930 of OZ007587.1, read as the reverse complement.
ATGCACTGTCATAATTACTTTTATATCCTTTATTTTGCCGATAAAAAACCAATTTACAACTATTTTTATATGAAGGATCATTTTTCCCTTTTGGTGAGGGTAAAATGATCCTTCGGACACATTTTGAAAAATCTATCTTGATTTAAATTGGATTAAAAGATTTAAATTATTATCAAAATATGTTTACAATGGAAAATATAGTGTAAAACATACTAGCAAAAGGCCAAACATTTATTTAAACAGTTATGTCATTTTACACAAGTTTTTTCCTTAAGGGGATCATTTTAGGCCACCTTCCCCTATTAATTGCAATTTTGAAGTAAAAAAGTCGTTTGTTTTACCTCACTTAGATTATATTTCGATATATTACTCAACAATAGTTTTTACTTTAAACAACATGAATAAATTTGAATCTAATTTGAATCTATTTTTTTATTTCTTGTTAGATTTCAGTAGAAAATAAACATAGGCTTCAAATAACTTGAAAAGAGAAATATCTTATTAAAAATAAAATTTAAAGAGTACGAATAGCTTTTTTTTTTCTGAATGCGTAATTTTATTAATTAAAAATTTATAATGGGAAACCCATATTAGAAGAAATCCTATCCCAAATGAATGTAAAAAAATGTAGAAAAAAATAGTTTACACGGTAAATAAATAATATATATATATATATATATATATATATATATATATATATATATATATATATATATATATATATATATATATATATATATATATCCGTTAAAATAAGGAAATTGTACTGGCATTCGAAGCGTCAGTGCTATTTCCGTAATTTAACAGAAACAGTTTTCTGTAAATTCCAGGAAAACTTTTTACTTTTTTTTTTACATATTTCCAAATTTAAAAGTATTCGTTTAAAAGACCAAAAAAAATAATCTTTCAAGGACAAACCTACATCTGTACGAATTTCAACCATCAATTTTCAAAGACACGTTTACTTCAAGGACAGAATTTCTCTATTTAATTCAAACTACAGTATAAACAAACAATACTTAACCGACGCCGCCGGATACAAACCAGGTAACTTATCCTCTTTGAGAGAATCGCCTTGACCACTCAGCCACAATTAGACTTGCTGCTTTTTCAAAAATGCTTACTTATTTTAGATGTATTTTATGAAGCACGGACAAGCTGCAAACATGGTACAGATAGATAGTTTTCATTTGAGTATTATTCTGAATATTTTATGCATTTTTCCCCATAATTTTGGCTTTTAAAATTCATGCTTTATAAAAGATACATTTTAGCCTTTAAAATATTACATGGATGAAAGAACTATTATGAGTATAATAATTGCTTCTTTTTGCATGATTATTTAAAATCTTATTGTAATATTATTATTTTTTTAAAATTTTTTGCAAGAATACCGACTTATTTTTTCAAACATGTACTCGTTTGAGTTTTTAAATTATTTGTGTGATGATCTACTGTAAACTTCACTAAAACTAATTACTACATAGTATGAAAATAAATTTCTTTTATTGCTTATTATAACTTAGAGACATAAATATCAAGTTTATAATAATGACATTATTATATTTGAGATATGTTGAAAGTTTTGTGTGCGACTCTGTTAAAGCGAGTAGATTAATAAATATTAAAATAAAAAATAGGTTTTTATTTTAAAACGTCGTACAGATACTTTAAAAAAGAAGAATTATTTTTTGCGATAAATAAGTTAAACATTATTTTAAACGCATAATAAAAAATAAACTGCAATATTACCTTTTCAACTGCCTCAAACTTAAAAAGAAGTAATATTTTTTTTTTTTTTAAATATCATAAAAATATGTTATTTCTTGATTTAAAAAAAAGAAAAGAAAAATATTATAGTTAGTTGTTTAAATGTACATACTATAGATGGCGCCATAAATTGTATCAGTTTTACTGGAAATATTACCAATGTAAAACCAACATTTAGCTAATAATTGGGAATCTTTGGATATAATTTCAATATAGAGTCGCATGTAGCCAATATTGGCGTTTCCTTTTGAAATATGTCCGATTTAAAGCCAATTTTTGTGTTATTTTCTGTTTATTAGCAATAAAAACCCAGTTTGGTTATTTGACAGTATCGGCTTTCGCAATTTTTTTATTATAAAATCAATATTTATGCAATATTAGTGTTTCATTGAAAATAATTCCACTGTAAGACAAGTAATTTCACCAAATAATTACTTCGCTTTCCAAACACAGCGACTATTTCTAAACGTCATTTATGGAACTTTTGAAAGCAACTTTGAAAGATTTTGAGCAAATTTGAATTCATTTTGAAAGCAATACAGAAATATTCCGCAAAATTAACGAAAAGCATAGTACATTTATACGGATTTGTAATCTCAAAATGTCAATTACGGAAATTGTACTGTTTCTTAGAGAAATGAAACTATTCCGTAAAATTTTACGGAAAAAATTGTGTATGTTTACGTATTTCTTTTACAGTGTAAATATATTACGTATTTTGCACATTTTTGTCTCAAAGAAAAATAGTGAAAAAAAAAATTAAACAGTTCTTTGAATGCGAATATATTAAGCAACTTTTTTTAGTGTATTTCACAATTTGCAGAATTAAATCTTTGGGTAAACATAAATTAAAAAACAACTGTATTTAAGTGATATCTTAAAACACATTCTTGTAGTTAATGGATTAAAATACGAGGGGGGATCAAATGAAAACCTCCATTTATCACTAAAATTATGTTTTTCGTTGTAGTTGTTTGGAAATGGAAGACACGATCCGTGAAGCCTTCCTGAGCTGGTAGTACGAATCAGAGGTAGGTAGCGTTGGAGGTGGGGAGCAGCTGATTAAAGATGGCGGAACCACTACGCAGATGCACCAAAGAGGAACAATGCACAGATACTCGCCAGATTTGACACCATCAGACTCACACATCTTTGGTCCATTAAAGGATCACTTGGTAGGCCAAAAGTTCAGGTCTGGTGAAGACGTAAAATCTGCGGTGAATGAGTGCCTACACAGCCAACCAAAAGACTTATTCGCACGCGGTATCGACGCGCTACCGGTCCACTGGCGTAAGTGCATTGAAAGAGGAGGGGACTATATAGAAAAGCCTATATTATCCCTGCAATAAAATAGTGTAAAAAATTAATCGTGTTTTTCATTTGATTCTTCCTCCTATATAACTATTGACGTAAATATCCTTATGTTTAAGAACATAAAATATCACACATTGCTTTTTAATGAAAATTTGTCACACCAAATATAGAGTTGTTTGATAATTTCTTTCACAGTGTTTATGATTTTGAAAGATGGATTTTAATCGTAATGGAATTTAATTTTTATATCTGGAAGAATATGAAATTATTTGTACGTAACAATTTTTAATTGAAAGAGTATGTTTTAAAACTACAGCTTCAAATAATAAGCAAAGTTTATAACATCTCATTAGATCCATTTTCATGCGAATGAGGAATTTCCACATAATACTATAATAACCACTTATCATAACATCAATTTTAAAGATAAATTTCTGAACATGTAAGAAGAATTAATTTATGTAAAATGAATTTCTGTTTTAATTTTAAAAGCTTCGCTATTTAAACACTGTAAGTTGATAGTAAGTCATACCGTCTGTTTTAATGAGACACCCAATTAGAAGAAAACTGAAAAATTGCGTTGGATTCTACTGTGCATGTTTTAACTTTCCTTATTTCCGTTTTTTATTTGCTATATATTTAAGTTAAACTGTAGCTCTTAAACTAATTACTTTCTGCCTGTCGAGTATTACAAGAGATTCCTAAAATATGATTAGCTGAAAATCTTTCTATAACTTTCTATAATAAAAATGAGGTTTTGCATATTTTCTTAGTAATTAGATTTGTCACTTTTCCAAAGTATTTAAAACTTGTGCTTCAAATGTTACGATTACTCACAGTGCCCTGCTATGGATACGGAAGGGAAAAAATAATTATTAACCGATTATTGTGTTTCTAGTAGAAATTTACATTTCTAAAAATGCATTAAAATTCTAATTAACTTGAAACAAAAATTAAAATAAATTCTTGAATTTTCAAAGACAGAAATTTTCAAAATAGTCGTCACATTCGTCTCATTTAAAATTATAAATTAATGATTTTGTTTATATTTCCATTCTGCAACTGCATAAATATGAATACTTATAGCCGTATAATAGTGATATTTTTTTTTTAATGTTGTAATTCTTAAAACCAGTTATTTATAATTGTTCCTATACTTTATTTCGTAAAGGAAAGGAGGGCGTCATTTGATATCTAACTACGTTTTATCAGCTTTTCATTCGGTCAGATGCGTTTTTTTGCGGTGGGGGGGTATGTTTCGTAATTTTCGTATTTTGACTATATACTGTAATTTTAGTACACTAATAAAATACTCCAATTTGTATGTTTATTAAGAAAATTTGTCATATTAGGCAAATTCAAATCATAAGTTGCATTGAGTTTGTCCAGTTTCTCTGTAATACATGTGCATACTTTTGCATAGAAACAACATATTATTTCGAATGTAATCGAGAACGTCATAATGGTACTCCATTAACATCCAGAACTTTTCGTACATGTTTAACACTGACCTTAATGTAGCTTGTGAAAGAAAGCTTAGTCTGAAAATTAGTCCCTTCTACAGTTTCTATCAAAAGCAAACGGCAAATAATGTTTATTAGCGCGAATAAACACTTCTGTCAAGTGCCGGAACAAGCTGACTGTTTTTCGCACATTTTTGACGCTTTCAGTATTTCTAAATAATATGATGGGATTTCGAACTCTATTGAGATAAATATGAATTTAAATGTGAAGTTACTCATTCTTTGGAGGCTTCTTTTTTAACACTTTAGATTTTTACAATCAAAATCTATCTGATGCAGCCATATTGTAACACTAAAAAAATATCTCTAAAAAGATGCTCTTACTGCATATGATTTTAAAATACTGGTGCAATAGTTAATTTTTGAAGCATTCAACATCACCAAAGTATTATCAAAAACAAATTACTCTGTAGTTTTCCAACGCCATACGTTTGAGCTAAACTTATTCTAAGCACAATAATCTGGAATTAAGCAAAGTTCTGTATTTAATGAAGGCAACTGTTATTTTAGTGATTTGGACATCATTTTGTCAAATTTCACCAACGTGCGTGAAATACCTGATTCTACATGAAATGCATAAGATAACAGGACATGTAATGTGTTACAAATTAATACTTGTAATAATAAAACACCTCCAAAATTTTCATATGCTAAAAATTACTAAAAAATCAACTTCAGAAACATTGTATTGAACATGACAATATATACAAAAGTTTTAAAATTCACATAATAGATGACATTTGCATTGTACCGGGTGGTTATAATATAAGTATCTCTATTTGGAGCTATCTGTATCTTGAAGGAATAACCAAAATGAAACCAAAATTGGTACAATTACTATTCGAGAAGGGAAAAAAGAATAGAACAATAAAAAAATAGTTGCAATAATCGCCTACAGATGTCTCTACGAGGCTTGTCGGTGCAAACGTCGTTGTGTACCGTGGAGATGTCGCAAAGCCCAATGACTCAAAAGATCGCATATCACAACATGGGCTAAACATCACTCATTATGCGTTACATTCCGCAGTTCAGCACGTCTTCCACCACCTGGATTGTGTCCTAGAGCACAATGACAATGTAGAATTTGAACGTGATCGGCACCGCCATGTGAAAGCGTAACCACATTCACTGTAATTGTTTCCAATAAATTAAGTGTGACATCCAGTTTTACGCCTTAATTCTTTGTTCGTGTATTACACTTTACATTTCATACTCAAAAACGCCATCTATCGGAAGTTATTGCAATTATTATTTTTTTTATCGTTCCATTCTTCTTCCCCCTTCTCGAATAGAAAGTGTACCAAATTTGGTTTCATTCGGGTAATTCCTTCAAGCTACAGAAAGCACCAAATAGAGATACTTATATTATAGCCATCCTGTATAATAGATGACAATTACATAACATCGCGTAAAACAGAATTTAATGCATCCTTAATTAAATATTACCAAATAAATATATTTTTGTATTTCAGCGGTCAATTTGTTATAAAAATATTTTTTTATTATTTAAAAATAAACTAATAATAACTGAACATCTTGAAATGCAATTTTTTTTCAGATTATTTTTAAAATATTACATATAGAAGTTGTGTATATTCTTTTATTCGTTACTCACCAATATATTTTAATATTCCTTTCAGATTTTCAAATTGTTTAAATTTCAAACTCATAGATAAATTTATTACAGCGATACCAATAAATTAATGACGAAAAAATCAAAACCAATATATTAATGACGGAAAAATGAAAAGAAAATGTAAAATGTGTTTAAATCTCATTTTGAAATAAACCAACCTACCTTTTGAGGGTACTTTTAAGAAAAGAAATTTTAAATACTCTTTTGGAATTCTTCCAAATGGAATCATAAGCTTTAATTTTCCAAAAATAAAAATAAAAATTTAATAACTAATTTAACCTTACATTTATTTTAGCTAATTCAAACTAATACGCTACTTGAACGGACAAATAAACGTAAATTACGTTTGAAAAATCAGTTTGAAATATAATACAGTTCATACAATATTAAATACATTGAATGTAATTAATTGTGTTTTAAAGCAATGAAAGCAGTAATATATTATATCTGACCTATAAAAGATTTGTATTTAATAAAAAACAAATCGATTAAAATTGTAGATCCTTATTTTTTAGAAATGTAAACGTTTTTAGTAAAACATTTTTTATAAAATATTGTTCAAGTTTATGTTATAAAGTGAGTGTAATTTACAAAACATTTTTGCCAATTTGAAGCCTAGATACCCGTAAGGCATGGTGACGTCACGGCTACGTCACTGTGAAGTCACACTGTGATTTTGTGACCGCCGTCGTGACGTCAAGTGACGTCGATGTGACGTCGCTGTGACCTAAATGTGATGTCGTTATGGCCGTTTTCAAGGCTTTCTGTGACCTCACAATGTGACTACTTTGTGAAGTCACCGTGCGACTTCAATGTGAAAAATGTGATGAATCTGCATCGGATAGGGTGACCAGATTTTACCCGAAACCTATCCGGATTGTTCGGATCAACATTTTTTTATGCTACAAGTTTGTGACGTTTGTGACGACACTGCACCGGGTCGGGTGACCATATTTTACCCGAATCCAATCCAGAAAGTTCGGATCGTTCTTTTTGGATTTGTTTGGCTACAGAATAGATTTGGATTAGTGGTCGGGTGACCTGATTTTCGTGAACCCGATCTGACCCGAGTCGGGTATAATGTTTTTACTGTAAGTCTTTTTCGGAATAGAATCTTGCATACGACCGAGTTACCACATTTTATCAGAAATTGTGTTACGACACAATTTCTGTTGTCGGGTCGGATCTAGAGTCATGCACGAATCCGGTTACATACTTCTTGAACATGATTAAATGTCTACTTGAACGTGAATGATGGTTGAATGAAATTATATTCCGATTCAACCCGTATTCTTACCTTAACCCAACAACAACAGCAACAACAACAAAATCTGTAGGCCCACAACCCGACCGAACCTGATAAATGATTTCGCATAGATTCGGATAACAAGGTTTTACCAAATCCGGATAAGATCGACGATAAGGATTGGATCAGCAATAATTTTTATTGATGCAACTCTTATTCAAATTAAAACTTTGCATCTGATTTTGAAACCGGCTAAAGTAGCCGTTAAGCAAGAAAATTATAAATGTAAAAAACGCATACTAATATAAAAATAATAGATGAATCCATTAAATATTATAATAAATGTAAATATTTCAATAATATGAAATTCTATTGTTCAAAACAACTTTTAAAATGAATTTCTACTTACATTTGTTTTTCGTAACCACCAAAAATATTGACAATAATTAAAACTATTATATTTTGCTGTTAAGTATTGAAGTCTTTAGATGTGTATATTTTTGACAATAGGTATTCAGCTGTAAGTACACAAAATATCAAGTCTCTAACTTATACAGTTTCTGAGAACCGACTCTGTGACGGACAGATAGAGAAGCGAGACGAATAGGGTTTTGTGAGATGAACGAAACCCTAAAAATGTAATCAGTTTGACCCTAAGCACAACAGAAATAAATAATTGTAAGAATTATTATATAAATTGTTACTGCATTGCATTTTAATTTTCGATTTAAAAGCACATTTAAAATAAAACTTTTTAACAGATCATATATTTAAAATAAATTATTTTTAATTCCTACTACTTTCTTATGTATTGATATTTTTAATTAATTGTTTTTTTTAACATTTCTTATATGCTACACAAGGCAGTGCATGAATTTTAGATACAAATTATATTAGATTTAAAGTAATTATTAACTGTCATATGTAGTAAAAAGGGGTGTAATCTAACGCTTCTTCATATGATGTTATTTGTTTAAAAAAAATTAAATGACAAAGTAAATTTCATGCACAGTTTTATCAAATACATAATAAAAAATATGTACAGAAAAGTATAAAACTCAACCTTAAATGCAAAAAAAAAAAAAAAAAAAAAAAAAAAAAAAGTAACATTTTTAAATTATGAAAAAAAGGACAAAAATAGTATCGATAAAAAGCCAGTTTACAGATATATTTTGTGAAAAAGAACCCCTTGAACAGGTCTCCCACTGGTTCGTTTTTTTTCCATACCAGTATTTGTGCTAGGTTTTTACAACATTTGCAGAAGAAATTACGTTCCGTGTCGAAGTCTACAAAATTTATAAGAAAAATCTAAAACGAAGATTATTTTTTAAAAAGGCGGTATTCAAAAATGAACAGAATAGGAGGCTTGCTTGATCTACAATTCTGTACATAATTAAACATATAGCAATATTAAAGCGGTAGATTTTACATTTAAACCACGTTCAAAAATTATTATATAATTTGAGTCCATAATTAAAAAAACTGATACTTTGCCCTTTTTTATGGGGGGGGGGTCCTTTCTCTCCTTTAAGCATTGAAATTTACAAAAATACCTTTATACCTTTTATCAAATATTTCAATATGTTTTAAACAGTATCTTATATTTTTAATAAGAGAAAAGAAAAAAATTAACCTTCAAAATAAGATATGCTTTAAATCTTGCATGGGACCTCTATTTTAAATAACATATGTGTTTTAATTACGTTTACTCCAGTATTTGACTGGTATTACTTTATCTATGAATGATAACCATAAAAAATAAAAACAATCTTTTACTAATTTAAAAAAAAACTTAATTTATTTAAAAAATTATATATATATTTATGAAACTGTTATCTTTTTTAAATAATAAGTTTTGCAATAGATTATTTTTTAGAAACACCGATCATTTTTTGTTGATAACGCAATGCGCCGCAGCCACTCTATTTAGCATCTGATGTGAAGAAATTGTGCAATTTTCTATTGATTTACGATTCATCGATAGTAATATATGGTGAAGCCGATGACATGATAGCTATGTGGCTTGATGTCAGATTCCGGGGCAAGAACCACAGTAACATTTGCTGTGATTCTGATACCATAATACATAGTATACCGGAGTACACTCAGATTTGAGATCTACTGTATAAGTTTTAGAATGCAGTTTAGTGAACATTACTGATATTTTGCATTGTTTTAACAATACAGATAATTTATATGATACTATTAAAAAATAATAAATCTAATAATAATATCAAATAGTTAACATTTAATTAATATTTAAATTCTTACTAGTATACATAACAACAAAAAAATTTCAAGCTTTGCTGTTGGTGTTCTTACTACACTTTAATTATGTAGATTGAAAAAATAATATTTTTACATACCTTTTTTTTAGCAGATGTAATTCATCATGGCATCATGGAAGTAATCCGAGTAATACAAGTGTTTTTCAAGTAAATTAAGTACAAAAACGTTACAAATGCATTGACGAATATATATCATAACCGCCAACGCTATTGTAAGTATTTTCGGACTTATATTTTAATCTGAATTCTTAAATCCGATAAAACGACAGTTTTTTATAGAGAACATTTCTTGTCTGTTCCGTTCCAACAATTAAACGTCGTGTTTTACTGTTTAGTGGTCTGCATTAGCACTCAAAAAAAAAAAAAGAAGAACATAAAATGAAACGGGAATACATATCCTTGCAACTCTTTGACTTAATAAATAAACCCTTCGAATGAAACCACTTTTCGAAATATCTTCACCGATACGTTTACGTAGACGATACGCGGACGATTTCATTTTACAAATTTTGAGCAGCTGGTCAATTTTCTTAGCAATCATTAAAAAAAAATGCTTTCAACTTCCTGTTTGTGTTTAACAGATGTACAATATACTGAAATAATTCCATTTCTTTTATTTTATTTTATGTCAGATTTACTAAATGTAATTTTTTAATTAAATAATGGCTAGAGAATTGATTTTATTTTTTTGAAATACGGCTTGAATAGATAAAAAAAAATATATGGAAATTTCTGGAGATAAAATGAAATAGTTTTATATTTCTAAGAGGAGCAAATTACTTATTTTATACGTTTATGATATTCATAACCTACTTCATCCATAAAGGTACACAACAATTTAAATAAAGCACTAGCATACAAAAAAGAAACTTTCATTTTCTTAGTATATCCCATTATCAGTATTTACATTTTGACCACATTGGGGCTTTACATTTTAATGGCACTTCGCAATGAACAAGCACCTCCTTCCATTATATTATTTTTCTGCCTTTATCAATAGTAGAAGTAATTTATAATTGATAAATTTGTTTGAAGTTGTTTTAACACAAGTTATTAATTTTTCATAGAAAATAAAACTTTTTTTTTCTATTAAAAAATAATTTATAAAATTAAAAAACGTTTTCTAGTTTTCATATCTAATTATCTTTGTATGATAATCGACAATTGCATAGTTACAAAAAATTATATATATATGCAGATAATTTTTTTTTAGCTAGATAAAGGAATAAGTGACTATAAATTAATTTACAAGGGGCAACAAAAATTACTAAGGTCAATTGGTTCTCAAATGTATCAAATGAAGAAAGATGGCACTAAGTAAAATGTTTCTTCTCGTTTTACAATATTTTTAAAATTCACATTTTTGTCACAGTGTGAGTTCACGATATGGTAGTATATTTTAGTAAAAGTTGTAACGTAACATGCGTGACTCGCTATGACGTCACTGTGACGTCACAAAAATTTAAAAATTGACCAGTAAAGTATTTTTGACGATGAATAACATGTTTTGAAATAGGCCTGTATGTTTTTTAGAGTTTTTAAAGACGTTCACACTTAAGTCACAATGTGACCTCTCTGAATGGTGGCAGTTTGGTCACAGATGTGCCGTGATAATTGTGACTCGCAGTGACGTCACAGTGACGTCACTGGGACCATGCATGCTATGCGGGTAATAATTAAAATACTGATCTGATTTCAGTGAAACTTTATATATTAACTTCCAACTCTCTGCAGTTTATACACTTCACTCGATATTATTGTATTTAATAAATAAAAACATTAAGGTATGTGTTTCAACAGTTAGTTACTTACAAGGAAGTTCTTCATAAGCGCATACTCAGAAAAAATTAAAAAAAAATTCAGAGTATTCTACTTATGAGGATATATATGTTTATTTAAAGTATTGCTGAGGAACCTCGATATAACGTCCGTAAATTGTTAAGAAAGTTTCGTGTTTTTGGCAATTTATCGCTGGTTGGTGGCACAAAGAAAAAAAGTAGACTTTTATGATAAATAATGTTTTAGAAAAACTTTTTCTATTCTGCATACTGAACTAATTTAAGCAAGTTTAACTTAAATAAATATACTTTTACAACTACGGTTTTGCAATATGCATTTATATGTATATATAAAGAAAATTAATGATGGTATTCTACTGTTTAGAACAAAATTTAAATTGATTAAACAGAGCTTCAAACTAAAAATTAAAGTCCGATTCTGAAAAGACAACAAGCTAAAAGTATTGTTGCCGTGGAAACAACAACGTATTCAATATAGAAAACGAAATGTATAATGAGAGCGTTCTTACACGGACAGTTACTGTTAGAATGTACTTCAAAATTATCTGCCCGTGATATCGTGTAAAATTATATAATTTCAGTAACACGTAACTTGTATATATATTGTATAAGTTCATAGAAAAAATAATAAATTATTCAATCGTTTAAGTGTAAATTCGTAAAGTACTGCGCATTTAAACACTACTCATTTAATCAGGAGTTTTCAAATGCATTAAAATCGCATGCATTTGTCGAGGGAAAAGTGTTGCTCGCCAAACCGTGTAAATTCGCGCCAAATACTCGAAAGTGTTTTATTTTTACAGATTTTCTACTGAGATTCCGCAGCAAAATGTGACTGATCCTTTATAACGTACATGGGTACTTTCATTAGCATTTTTAGGTGCGTTCGTAATTATATAAATGTGTAGCAACTATAGTCGTCGTATGGTCCGTGTGTCTGCCCGTTCGTCTCCGCATATAACAGCGCAAAAACGACCCAACAGAATGATTTGAAATTTAATATATATTATCGTTGCAGAATTTTTCGAGTCATTTCAAATTTTATGAAAATCGAATCAAAACATAAAAATATATTAATAAAAGTTCTCTTTATTCTATTAAATCCTATTGTACGTAATCTATATAATAAAAGCGCAGGTCATGTGACTGAGGAAAACAAATACGGGAAAAACACTTCTTTTTTCATATGCCAGGCGGCCATTTTTATCAAAATTATTTTTTCGGATAACATTGCATAAAAGTTAAATTTTTAGAAAGTTCGTTCAAAAAAATTGTTTGCTTGAGAGATGATTACATTAAAAAATGTATAGATTCTGAGATAAGTTCAGTAGAAATTAGGTTAACCGAATATTTCAATCCATTTGAGTAAATAAACACAGGATATTCGTCCATTATGAGTCATAAAAATCTTAAACCATGGAGTTAATCATTCGCAAAACACGATCTCATGGTGAATTTTGCAACGCTGTCTGGTGTAAAAAGAAAATCGCATTTGTAAACGTGGCATACATAATAAGAAAAAGAAAGATATGCTCATTTCGCTCATGGCAGACGATTTAATTAATTTTACTGAAGTAATAAGGATGATTTTTTTACATTGGGAAACTAGTTATAAAACGAACGCACCTTATTTGTCACATTTAACGTACAATTTTCAATTATTTTTCAAAATATTCTGAGTATGCGCTTTAAGGAGACCTTCCTCCTAGTGTCATTTATCAAATTAGCTCACAAAGGTTTAGTGCACCCAGAAAAAAGTTTTGTTGCATCAACAAAAATTTGGTTGACCCAACAAAACTTTTTGTTTAAATATAGGTCAATGAAAATTTTGTTTGAATCAACAAAAAAAAATTTTTTTGAAATTCCAAACAAAATTTTTGTATTGTCAGCAAAAAATGTTTTGTTAATTCAAGTAAAATGGCTCAATTTTACTTGAATTTTGTTAAAACAACCAAAATGTACTCAACAAAACATGTTTTGTAGTTTTAATCAATTCCTTTTTCTGGGTGTGATATTCTAAAGATTTCCTAACTTTCATCTAACAGCATAAACATTGGAAGCTCCAAAATATAAGACATGGAAAAAATAAAAAATAAAAATTCTATCCTCTAGTGGACATACTGAATTTCTGATGTACCAGTTGTGAGTCCCCAAATATGAGCTACTTAAATCTTGAGTGTATTATCTACCATAGAGAAGTTACAATGTTCTTCACAATCTTCTCCCTGTGTTTTCTTTACAACACACGTACACTAAAATAAAATATACTCAGAAATTTAAATGGCTACATTACGTAATTTCATTAAACAATAATCAGAAGTTTGAATCTTACTTTACTTTTACAGTTTTGCTTTTACAATTAACATTTCAGCATCTTTATTTTTTCCTAACGTTTTGTTTTCGTTTCTTCTTCTTTATGTTTTTTTTTCTTTTTTTTCTTCTTCCTTTTCTCTTTAGTAATTTTAACTTTTTTTTTTTCCTTGAAACATTGCATCATTTGAAGTGTTGCAACTACAGATGGAATTTTTTCTCACTTTGTTTTTCTCCTTCATTTTACTTGTATCTTCTAGATAAAATAAAAAGCTATATAAGAGGAAGATGATATATTACTGGATATATCAAAAATGTTTTCAGATTATTGGAAAAACATGTAATTGCGATAAAGTCCTTTTTCAAATTTAATAGTATTTTCTATTTTTCTACTTTGAAAAGTTTACCGAAATCATTATTATTTGCTAACTCATTTATGTTTTCCATATCTACTCTTCAATTGATTCAACAAATCCAGCTCATATTTGCTGTCATAACTGGATTGAGCGTTACATTTTAAAATAAATTAAAGTCAGAAATTTGAATGTTGTTTCACATTTACAGTTTTACTTTTACAATTAACATTTCAACATGTTTATTTTTATTCAAACGTGCTGTTTTCGTTTTTTCTTCATTTTACGTTTTTCTCTTTTTTTTCTTATTTTTCTTCTCTTTCTCTTTAGCGATTTTAACTTTCTTTTTTCTTAGAATATTTTATCATTTGAAGGGTTGTAACTACAGACGTACTTTTCTCTCACTTTATTTTTCTCCTTCATTTTACTTTTATCTTCTGGATGAAATAAAAAGCTATCTAAGGGAAAGATGGCATGTTACTTAGTGGTTCATCAGTGTTTTCAGATTGTTCGAAGACATGCAATTTCCATAAAGTCCTTTTTCCAATATAATAGTATCTTAAGTTTTATCTAATTAAAAAAGTTTGCTCAATTCCTCATTATTTGGTAACTCATTTATGTGTTGTTTTCATATCTCCTCTTCAACCAACTAAACGAATCCAGCGATATTTGCTTCCTTAACTGGATTGAGATATGTGTTTCGAAGCACATAAGACTTTTAAAATAACTTACAAAATTAAGAAATCTAAATACATTACACCGAATTTAATACAAATTAACTTACCTGTACTTAAGTTTCCATACGTTAGTTTTCTTTTATTTCCATCCATAAATAATAAAGTTTATTTGTTTTACTCAGGCTTTTTATTGTTTTCAATTTTTATAAAATGTATTAAATTGTGCAGTTTTTTCGCTTCAAGTTTTTTTTTATTTTTAAATAAGACATTTACATTTTTTAAGTGATTATACTGTAATGCTTTATTTATTGTTTAATCTGTATCTCTTTGTCATTCTATGGAACATGTTCCCATGCTTTGAATTCATTTAATAACTATTTCAGCAGTAACTTGTTCTAAAAATGATTTGATAGTTTCAAGGTGTCTTGTTTCTTTATCTGGTCTATTTCATGAATAGATGATTGGAAAACAACCATTTTTGATCTATCATTTGTCTAAAATAGGCAGCCATTTCTAACCACTTTTTTTAGCATTAAATAAAGTAATGTTTGATCACATTGAATCCTCAATAAATAGGAATATATTTTACCCTAAAGCAGGTTTGTGTTTGTTACAGAAGCAGAATCTGATTAAAAATTAAAACATGGAAAAAGTGGGCTGTGACCTTGCCCTCTCCCATGATTTTAGGAGACTAAAATTTGATATGCAATTTTCGTAAAGTTGATATTTTAAATCTATTTCGGCATTGCACTGCAATACAATGTCGAAACAGATTTAAAATACCAGCTTTACAAAAATTGCATATCAAATTTGGGACTTCTAAAATTGAAGAAGTCGGGCAGGGCCACGGTCCACTTTGCCCATGCTTTAATCCGATTCTGCAACTCCCATGAATTATTACTGTCTCTAGAAGTGCTCTAAATTTCTGGAAGTCTTATACACCTTTAGAAGTCCTTCTTTAAAGTTAAATGCTTCCTGTCAACAAGCACACGTACTTTTATGAAACTCATCAACATCCATGGCTTGTATCAAATACGTAGCATTTGGTAGCATAGTAGTATAACATAACTTTTCTATCCATTGAGCCTTGCAGTATATATTTAAAAGCAAATTTAAATGGGAAGAATGTTCAATAAAAGTTAATGTCAGGAACATTGGCAGAAATAGATTGCAGGTACTTCATTAAAAGTTCTGTGAAAATCAAACAAATAACTAACTAACCAAACTTGAATTATAATATATTTCAGCCATTAATTTCTTATTTTTAAACTTTTTTCTTTATATCAACTTGGTTCTTCGTACGTAAAGATGGACTTTTGTAATCGATATTTCACTCTGTTCCAGATAGGCTAAAATTATAAAAAAAAAAAATGTTTGTACAGATGCGTTTCCTCTAACAATAATTTTAATAATTTTCGATGTTAATTACAAATTAATAAATTACTTTTAATATATTTTTCCGTTAGCTTGAAGAAGGTGATAATCTTCAAAGTTACAATTATTTACGAGTTAGAAAAACAATGAAGCTAATAATATACCCTCACCTAACAAACCACCCTCGTAAAAATATAGAACTTGCTGTGAATTTCTATCGCCTAAATATTTTAAACACTAAAAAGTAGAAGGCATACAAAATATATTGTAATGTTTTTTAAATACTGTTTAATCATTTAATAATTTAATATAAATTAATTTATGACTATGCGCTTAGAAAATAATTTAGAAAACCTGAATAGATAGTTTAAATAATGCTTTTTTTCTTTCCTATTGTCATATCTTAAAAAAGTACCAGATAAAAAAATATATTTTTTTAATAAATTCGCATTATCTATCACGAATACATCAAAGCTGTGAAGTTTCAATAATCCAAGTTCAGGCTCAATAAATCTATTGCAACAGACATTTTTTGGAGTTACGTTAACTGCAGTCATGAAATAAGCTGTGATTTTTAAAATTATCATTGAATGCTTAGAAAAGAATGTCTTCTAAAAATATATTTAGTTTTATTTCTTCTTTTAATGACATGCCTAGCAGCGTAGAGAAGTTATAAGTAATACTTTCTGAAAATAAAACATGCTTAACCAGAGTCCAAGTCCGTGTTCGATTGCTATACAAGTCTTCGAGCTCGGGCTTGAAGTGAAAATGTTATTTATTTACGAATTTAAAAATGAAAACAAAAAACTTGTCATTTGACAAACAGGTATGTAGTCTAATTTTCTCTAAATATTTTACTGTTCTTTAAAAATTAATTTGAAAGTGAATTGAACTATTATTCATGAGATATGAGAAAGAATATTCCATCTCATTCTGAAGACTTTGTAAGGTTAGTGTTAGTAATATAAAAAACCATGGTATATCCTTCTGTCTGTCCTCGCTTCCTGTTTCATGTCTTTGTTTAGAATTACTGGAAAGCAGAACTCGTTTCTTTCTGTCATAGTTGTACATTGATATTTTAAATGAATAAACTTTTGCAGATTATTGCCAGTGGTTGGGTACGAAAACAAGTTTTCTAATAAAAACAGATTTTCATGTTTTCAAAGTAAGTATTTACTATTAATACGTATTTATGTGTAAGAAGATATTTTTAAATGAGAAAATTAACCTTGAAAAACATTTTTACTTCGTACTTTCTGCACAGAACATAGGTTCTGAAGACATTAGCATTTCTGGGCTGGAATTTCGAATCTTCGAGCTCCAGTTCCAAAAAAAAAAAAAGAGACAAAACTCATTTCTGAAGTTTTGCTCAGTGTTGAATCCAGGGGATGACCCTGTGTGGACATTCTCCCTTGAAGAATTGAAATTCCCGGAAGATTTAAGATTGTATCCTTTTAATGCTCCAAAAATGCAATTTCTCTGTACCGGAGCCACAGACATTCCTCCCGGAGAAAAATGTCTTCAACATTGTTCGCTGCTGTTGAAGTAAGACATTTGAGCGCCTATGATGAGACAACCACCACTAGTGGTTCTAATTATAAATGCACTACATAAATTATGTACAAATGTTTAATATCACAAATATTAATTAATGAAATTCAATTAAACATAAATATAAAATTTACTATTTCCTTTAATACAGCTGTGTTCCAGTAGTATGTCCCGTATCTACTATATATGCATCTAAACAAATACTGATCTAGAAGCGGATTATCCCTCAAAATGACTAAAATACTCTTGTTTTTTAGTTTTAGATTTGTCTAACATGTATAAATTTAATTTGAATGCAAAGCTATATATGCTATTAAAGCAATAATATTTTGAATGAGAATGGCCTCTTAAAGAAACCTATAAGAATTTATTTAAAAATCAATTTCTGAAGATAATCTACAAACAACTTCAACTACAGAAAAAAATAATTTAACTAAGCCCTTTATGGAAATTTAACAGTTAAAAGCTTTAACCAATCAGATTTTTTTCACATGTATTCCAGAAATGTTCTGGAAACTTGTTTTTTAACTTAGTGGCTCAGTGCAGATACGTATGCCCCACTACTGCTGACTTTACCTTAATCTAGGATGCAAAAATGTAAAAATATGATTTGTATTTTTTACACCCCTGCCTAGTGAAATGTAAATTTGCACAAGAAATGTTAAAGTGAAAGAAAACATGTTTGGGACTCGATTTTTTTAATATGTCTAACATATGCAATCAAATTCATAAGTGTTTCAAACCACCTTCTTTTTTGAATCCGTTTGATTATCACAAAAGTTGATGTACAGAATAATTGAACTTGTCGAAACGTTTATTACATTTAGTGGATTGATGATATTTTTGAGATAATAGAAATTGTTTGTTTTATCTCCTAGTTTAAACATTAATATAAAGTCGTTTATACGCTAAACAATAAAAATATATAACTTATCACCAACCTGTGCGAGGCTTTCGCACGGTCCCTGATATTACGTTTAGACTGATTACTGATATGTTTTTCATTATTTTGTACACTGTTAAAAATTTGCAGCAAACTGTGCTGTCATTTGACCGTTTTAGTAGAAAACGTTTACATAACCGTAATTTATATATATTCTAACCGTATTATTGCTCATTTTGTGGTCAGAATATAGTTAAATTACGGTTATATAACCGTTTTCTACAAAAACGGTCAAATGATTGGACAGTTTGCTGCAAATTTTTAACAGTGTAATATGATTGCAATTTTTAATCCAATGAAGTGTTTTAACGAACGGTGCTATGTCAAAAGCCTGTTGCGAAACCTTAAATATAATATCTCATTCCTCGTTTTGCGTTTTGTATGTGCAAAGACAAAATATGTGGACATCCGAAATAATATATAGGATGAACTAAAATGAAGATTTCTTATTAAATATTAACTTTCAGTAGAAGATAAAATATGTTATGATTTTTTTTAAAGATTGTAAATTTAATTATAAAATCAAATATAATAGCAAGAGTACAATGTACCAAAAACTGGAAAGTTTTCTAATTAAATATTAGGAATGAAAAAATTGGCTTTAGAAGAAGGAAAAAATATTGCCACATCCATCTTCAAATACATGTAAAAATTTAGAAATGAAATATTTTAAAGCACTCCTGTGAAGGTCTTAAAAGTTTTCCCTTCGATGCTTAAAAATAAATAATAACGTTTAAAATAGTGGTTTAGATATAGGGAATTTAAAATTTTAAAAGAATTATTTACATATTTTCCTCTTTCTCAGATCGAATAAAATATTATTGGCGATTACTTATTAATTTATGGAAGAACGATATTCGCTTTAAAACAGTTTTAGAATCCTACGTTGCTACAAAATCTCTCGATTATTCAAAATGGAAAATTTTATTCAACAAGAGTAGTATTACGAAGGAAACGATTTTTTTTTTTAAATTGTAATTGTAAGTTCATTCTTACGTCGGATGTTCTGCAAATATTCTGAATGCATCATATAGCAGTAAAATTCTTAAATGATAGCTATTATATGTTTCAAAGCCTATAAATTAGATATTCTGCAGCTATGTTTATGGCCCAGAAGATTTATAATACATTTTTATTAAAAAAGAAGGTATAAAAAGAAATGTTTCTCGACCGCCACATATATAGCGTAATGTGCTATCTGATGCACAAAGATGAATTCACTAAAAGTACTTAATGGGCTTATATTTTGTTTCTTTATAAAATATTTTCCACTTTTATGGCTTTACGTTACGTATACGTGTTTTTTATAATAACAATTTATAAGATTAAAAACGTTTTTAGCCTAATATAAAGACCTGTTTTCGTGTCTATGCATATGGAAGCGTTTAATAAATGGCTGAGTATTAGTACGATAAATTACAAATTAATAAAAAATGTAATCAAATTTGTTTTAAATTAATGCTTTTTTATTTCATATAAATTCATTTAAGTGATACATACAAAATATTTTATATGTTTATAAAAAAGGCTTAAAAGAAATCAAGCAAACAAAAAATGGTTTTTGAATGGTGTCAAAAAAGAAAAACGAATTTAGCTAATTAATCTCTTGAAACTGTTGGACAATATTTTTTAAGGACATTTATCATCAAATCATTTATAAAGTTTTATAGCTTTTTAAACGCAATATATATACATAACAAATAAGTTTAAATCTCATTATTTATTGGGCTGCAGGATGGAGTGATGTTTCAACTCCTTCATGAATTATATTTTCTTCAGAATTCTTCAGAATTCTAATTGGTCATAATTAGATAAATAAGAATCCATAAAAAATATCATCTATCTGTCAGTTAAAAAAGTACTACATATCTTTCTACTTGATATAGATCTACATATTAGGGCGTATCGAAAAAATCCAAATTTTTTAGACCTTTTAGCGGTAGTGCGGAAAAGTTGTGAACCCCCTTTATTAAAATGTGTGCGGAATCTTAAAACTGTGGGTTGATATCTTCTGTCGCCTCAGTGGGCCTAAAGTTATAAAAAATGGACTAAAAATGAGTAAAAATCAAAAATTAATAAATAATAACAGATTTCGCTCATCGGTTTGAGGTAGTGGTGACAGTTACTCTTTTGTAACAACAACAACCATAGAGAATTGTAGAATTATAGGTTGATATCTTCTGTCGCCTCATCGGCATCGAATTTTTTTTAATTTTGATGCAGTTTGGTAGTTTTCTCCATTACTGTTTACTGCTTGCACAATGCACAATCGAGACAGACTGGGTTTGTCGATCTGCCAAAATAGTGGAACACCCTTATTTTCACTCCGAGAAACAACATCAGCCATAAAAAATAGGTTAATATCATATAAAATAGCATCAATCAGCTAATTTTTAATCAATTAAAATAATATAATAATTTTAATATGTTAATATCTTTTGCTGCTTCATCGACACCAAATTTGGGAAAATGAAGGCAAAATTTTAAATAAATACACGTCACACTTACCTCATTTTAATGCAAACACAAAATTTATTTTACCTTTCGAACATACAAATGACAAAATCATTACTGGCTTGTAATCATTTTTGGTTTCAAATTTTGACATGTGTTTTCTGGATTCTAGTGTCGTTCTAATAAATCTATCCCTGTTCTGCCTCCCAACTGTTTTTCCGGAGGCTGCAGTGACTAGTTTCACAATCCGCTCTACCGCTTGTGTGTGTGAAGCAAATTTGATAATGTCCCAGCAATACATTGGCATACTGCCCTGTATCATCTGCAGAAATTCTTGAGAACAGATCTCGGTGAGAACAGGAGGCGATATCACATAACAAGCTTGCCAGTCAATGAGATCTACATAGTCTGTAGCTCCAAAGTTAACAGCAGGAATAACAAATTTGCGAACACAATTTCCGTCTGGGCTAATTTGTCTTGCCTTGATAATCCGCCGATCTGCAAGGGTCCTAATACGGCACCTATCATCAGATAACATGGCCAAAAGCATGTTTACTTGCGCCGCAAAGTAAGCGTTGCGAAAAATAACTGGGTCGATTATGTCACAATACTTTTTTGGTAATTACCGAGATGAGCTCATCAAATACCACAGGTGTCTAGCACCATCCTTTATGGAATGACGAATCTTAATTCGGAATCATGAGAGTGCGTAGACTCTTAGAATGAATACAACAAAATGTTAGCAACTCATTTGATGGGTCTGATGTTGATATATATAACCTCAGTATTCGATTAGAAGTTGTTAGCCAGCGGGACAAATTCAACGTTCCCGGTTCCCGGACCGGAAATGTAGATCTGAACAACAAACGCCAGAACTAATGGTGGTACAAATGTCTAATAAGTATTTCTGATCTGAACTGAGGATGGTAGGATCAATGTCTGGCAACTTGCATTCAATGCTATTAAAAGCAACAATTGAAAGCTTTTCGTATCCTTTAAGGTTTCGTCCCATGCCTCCGGTGTAATATGTAGAGCCAGATGACTTGCCGTCTATGGACTCATACAGGTGTTGTAATGGCAACTCATTGAAATAAAGTAAGCAGATAGTCCATTGTACTACTCTCTAAAGTTTCAATTCAAGCCTGCGAATTACGCCATTAGACATTCCTGTGTTCACTACAGTGCCGTCACACCCGAGAACAATAAGGTTGCTAAAATCATCCAATAAAGCACTTGTTACGTATTCGTAAATGCTATTAGATATATCAAGACTAGATCCGCTTTCAAGTGTAACATGTCCCATATACGTAGAACCAGGCTCCGATACAATACAGCAATGCGCTTCTACAATTGTACTTTAGAACTGCTTGTCCTCGAGTGTTTCTGATGTTAAGGTTTTGTCATGTCGTCCATCAAAATAAAAGCCAGATAGAGTGGAACGATTTTCATTTGATTTTGAGACCAATTTCATGTAAATTCTCAATTTTTCCCTCCATATTTTATTTTTGCCTGTGACGAGGCCTGTATCTGATTCCGATATTAAACCCAAATCTTGCGTAACACGCAATGCAATAGCAGCCGTGGCTCTGTTGGAGACACCATACCTTTTACTGACAAGAACTGTGTTGTCCAGTTTTAAACGCATTTGAACACTCCTTGTGAGTTCCCACATTGCCTTCACTATTTTGGCAGACCGCCAAACCCAGTCTGTCTGGATTGTGTATTGTGCAAGCAGTAAACAATTATGCAGAAAACTACCAAAATGCGTCAAAATTTCCAAAATTCGATGCCGATAAAGCGACAGAAGATATTAATCTATAATTTTACAATTTTCTATGGTTGTTGTTGTTACAAAATAGTAACTTGTAAGCACTACCTCAAACCGATGAGCGAAATCTGTGATTATTTATTAATTTTTGATTTTTAATCATTTTTAGTCCATTTTTTATAACTTTAGGCCCACTGAGGCGACAGAAGTTATCAACCCACAGTTTTAAGATTTCGCACGTTTTTTAATAAAGGGAGTTCACAACTTTTCCGCACTACCGCAAAAAGATCTAAGAAATTTGGATTTTTTCGATACGCCCTACTACATATCTTTCTATGTATCTGTATATCTTTTGTTTTGGCATCCATATATATCATATCTATATATATTAATAAGTTTTAAAACGTTTAAAATCCTAGATATAAAGAAATTTTCGATATTTTTAAATCTCATTTATTTACGAATAAATTTTGGTGGAAACATTAGTTGCCAATTTCTGTAGTGTATTAGATTACAATTACACATTTAGAATAAGTAAAAGAAAAAGATACAATTTGAAAATAATCATTCTTCGGTACAAATGTTGTTTGTCCATTATGCTCCACAACTAAGCAGTAGTTAATCAGAATAAAAGAGCCCTCTAATCTTTGAAATCTGCTTCGTTAGTTACTATTAGAGCATCATTAAACTAGAGAAGATTGAAGTAATTTCTCACCTCATTGATCAGAGTTCCGTTGATGAAAGTTCAACAAGTCTTTATCTAAATTTTCATTAGTTAAGGAGAATATATTTAATTCTAAATGGCTTTTTCGTAAAACTAATAGTTCATTTTAAATACCAATGCGATAGTTCTCTCAGGTCCTTTATCAATTATTCCCAATTTAAAAGTTATGATTTTTTTCCAATTATTCATAATTAGATAAATAAAAAGTCTTAAAAATCACGTGTATGTATTCTAGGTATCATTTTACATATTTATCTGCTTTCTTATAAGGGAGTCCTTTTGAGTGAGACCGTTCGATATTACACTGTATGCGTAAAATAGACCCCTATCCTTCGTTTTTCTTTAATTTACTCAAGTGAGTATGTGGTTCTTAGAATATCTGGTTGGCATTGTACTTTTATGCTTATTGGGGTTTGCTGGTGATTCTGCAGGGTAAAATAGTGGGATTGAAAGTTGATATCGGTGGATCTTGGTTAGAGATCTACTTCATGGAGGAACGCAAGACAAATTGCAAAACTATTTTGAGATTGATAGGCGATGCTCTGCGGTATCTAAAATCTAGAATTAGTTGAGAGAAGCTGTAATTTTTGGTAAGAGAGAATTTTTGCCATTATTCAATAAAGCTCAGCGGCGACTAAGGGTTACTGATACGTAGTGATATTTGTATAGTTTATTGAATTTTTAAGCTTATCTAATATTTTCACCGATATTTCTGTTCGACATTGAAGTCATTTTTGGATATTGTTTTAACAACCAGCCTCCTATATGTAAGTTAGATTTAGACTTAATACCTTTGCATTTTTATATTTTTGAGAGCTGATTTACGGATTATACTGCTTAAGTGCGGTCTAGTGTAGGCTAAATTTAGAAGCACCATCACAGTCTCTTCCTATTTTGATTGAATTAAAGTCTTTTCAAGCTTAAAATCTCAGTATATTACAATGTGGCGATCCTGGTCTATCTGTGGATACCTATCTATCTGTCTATCTATATTTTGCATCGATAGCTATAATAGCTATTTAAATACACTATATGGCCGAAACTCAGCGAACACTTTCGATTTCTGAGGTTTATCGAATATGTAGAGATATAATTGACGAGTTGTTTTATAACTTCCGAAGTATGAATAAAACGTTTGACCTCATATTTTTTTAACGAAGATTTCCGTACGAGGGCAATTAACGGAGCAAAAACAATTTCAAAAAAATAGTATTTGGATCACTTTATAAAATAAAATTCACGAAATGATCTGTCACTGCAGCACACGACTATGTTAACATTGTGCAACATTTATGTTCATTTGTGGAAGTGCAGCATGTATGTTAATAGAGATATAAATATTTCTATTAAAAAAAACCAAATTTTTGCTTGTTAATTATTTAGAGCATGCAGGCTTTTCAACCGAATTTAACACCAGTTTCAGTCAGTTTGTAAAATATAATAGAAACGTTGTTCAATTGGGATATAAAAATATTAAATATTTAATGCTATATGAGCAGCTGTACAAAATTGTTTTTAACTGCCCATTCTCGAAATATAACAAAGATTTTCTTTCACGATTTGGAAGTCAAATTAATCGAGCAACTATTGTAAAAAACCAGTCTAATATATTGGAAATTCATAAAGATATGGATGAATTTCAGTTGACTTCGGAACGTACGTGAATGATAAGAGATTTTGCAAAAATTGTCATTTTTTTATTAACTGAAATCCATTACACGAGTTAGTATTTAAATAATGTCAACGCGTAGTTTTGGAACGGAGGATTTTATTTTGATAATTCTATTTTTTTTTTTAAATAGGCTCGTTTTGGTGGTTTTCCAGAAGAACTAAAGCATCAATAAAATAATGAAAATCTAAATAATAAATAATAGGAATTAAAAATGACAATTTGTGGAAAATCCCTTATAATCCAGCTACTTTTAGAGAGCAACTGAAATTCAACTCACTCTATCACCGATATCATTCTGAATTTTTATGATATTCAACTAGTCTTTTTATGTAAGTTCCGCCGTAGAGTTGACTCCCACATAAGAAAAGAAAATATTAGATGTCGTTCACGCATGTGCAGTTAAAACTTGTTTTGCATTAATGCTCATATTTCAACAAATATATAATATATTTATATTTTAATTGTACTTTATTATTTCTAATGTACTTTGTCATGTTTTGTGAAAGTGGTGTTAAATGTATTCGAAAACCGTGCATGCTCAAAATAAAAACCATACGAAATGTTCTTCAATATTAAAAAAAAAATCTATATATCCCCATGAATATAAGTGGTATTCGTACATAAATGAACACAAATGCTTTACAATGCATTCATAATCATGTGTTGAAGATACAGATAATTTCGAGCATTTTATTTTACAAGGTGATTCCAAATATTACTTTTCTTCAATTTGTTCTTGGTCCCAAAATTGCCCTCATTACCAAACCTTCACTCAAACAGACGTCAAATATTTTACAAGTAAATTTCAATTAATATTTCAATTAGTTTTTCAGGAGTGAAATTTGCCCGAAACTAATGAGCAACACACAAACTCTGTTGTTTGGTACTCTTTAGTTTCTGGCGAATTTCACGCCTGAAAAATTAATTAAATTTTTTTTGCAAGTGTTGATCTATGCTGGACTTGGCGTGGCTTTAAAATGGCGTCTAAAATTTACCCCAGCGTTTGTATGCTCTGGATGACAGTTTCAATCTTGCGCTATGGTTGCATCCTGCCCTAAATATATAAGAGTGAGAGATGCCGAGTGGGGGTATCATTTCTTGTAGCTCAGTGGTAGAGCCTCAGAGTGCTATTCTGAGGGCCTGGGTTCAATTTCTGGCTTGGGACATTTTTCACTCTGTCGGCTTTACGCTCAGTTGAGCAATGAAAAAATCCTTTTGTTTTGTTTTGTTTCTTACTCACTAGTTTCAGGCGAATTTCACTCCTGAAAAAATAATTGAAATATTAATTGAAATTTACTTGTATTTGTTGATCTATACTGGACTTGGTGTGGTTCTAAAATTTCGTCTAAAATTTGCCACAGGGTTTGTGTGCTCTGAATGATAGTTTCCATGCTGTGTTGCGATTGCAGCCTGTCAAACATACATAAGAGCGAGAGATGCCGAGTGGGGATATTGTTCCTTGTAGCTCAGTGGTAAGGCCTCAGAGCGCTCAATCTCTTTTGTTTGGTACTCTTTAGTTTCGGGCAAATTTCACTCCTGAAAAATTAATTGAAATTTACTTGTATGTGTTGAGCTGTGCTGGACTAGGTGTGGCTTTGAAATGTTGTCTAAAATTTGCCACAGTGTTTGTGTGCTTTGGATGACAATTTCCATCTTGTGCAGCTGTTGCATCCTGTCCAACATATATAATTGAGAGAGATGTCGAGTGGGGGTATCGTTCCTTGTAGCTCAGTGGTAGAGCCTCAGAGCGCTATTCTGAGGGCCTGGGTTCGATTTCCGGGTTGGGACATTTTTCACTTAGTCGGATTTACGGTCACTTTAGCAATGAAAAAATCCTTTTGTGTATCAAATATTTTATTTATATTCCTGAAATTACAGAAGAATTAGTTAAATATTTCTCTTGATAATTCCACAAAACGTGCAAAATCGAAAATGAACGGTGATGTTAGGCTATATAATATATTTAAGTTAAAAAAAAAAACGAGATATAAAGAAATTTTTGATTTTATAAAATCTCATTTATTTTGCCAATAGATTTTGATACAAACATTAGTTACCAATTCATGTAGCTCTTTAGGTTAACAATTACACATTTAGACTAAATGAAAGAAGTAAATATAATTTGAAATAACTATTCTTCTCTATAAAATGTGTTTGTCCATTATACTTCGCAGCTAAGCAGTAGTTAATCAGAATAAAGGAGCCCTCTAATCTTTGAAACCCGCTTCGTTAGTTAATATTAGAGCTTCATTAAACAAAAGAAGATTGAAGTGTTTTCGCACCTCATTGATGAGAGACGTTAATTCCAAATGAAGTTGAAGAAGCTTTATCGAAGTTTTCATTTGTTTAGGGGAATGTATTTATTTCTAAATGTTTCTTTCCTAGCAAATAAGAGCTAGAATATAGGAATTTTGTTTGCCGAATAGTCATTTAGAAGTTTAATAGGAACTGCAATGTAATTATCCCATAAAAATTACATTTTTAATAGAATAAATTAAATTTATCAGTTTTGAATTAATTCCCGGAAAAGAAAATATTCTTTACTTATTCCGCCTCAAATAATGATAGTAAAATAAATCTGGAAAATAGTCTAATGCAAATAATAATAAAACATTCTTAAAAGATTCTTCTCATCAAAATTATTACACGTTACATTTTTCAACTGGAACTTTAAAAATACAGCTTCATTTTTTCTTTACTTTTATACCTGTCAAATAGAAGAAATGCAACATCGCTTGACGCACCAATACATTTTAGATTTGTTGTGTATTTTTTAAATATTTTTTTTAATCCATATTGAAATTATGCTATGGCTTTGCAATATATCATTACAATACAGAATAGTTTTCATTTCATGTGTAAAAGAATTTAAACTTAATAATTTATATCAAAAGAACACAATACAAATGTTAAATAAATTTGAAATATATACACTTTATTGCCAAAGGTGACCGGTCACTTGCGATTTTAGACGTTTTGTTAACCATCTAGAAAAATACATGAGGAATTAACCTTAAACTGCAGGTGTGTAAACAGTAAAGTATAAGTTATAAATTTCCGCGAAGATTTTTTCACGAAACCCCATAGGGGACTGTCAACAAATTGAAAAAGAACAAATATTTTTAGGATAACCCTATAAAAACTAATGTAGCAAAGGCGTTCAAACTCGAGATTATTAATAAGTGGCTTATTATAATATACTGTGTTCCTTTGTATGAGGATAGCATGTATACCCGTAGAGTAATTAAGGTTTTTATAAAAACAGTCCCAAATTTCACCTAGTTTTTTGCTTATAATTTGCAGAGTTCTTAATATAAAATAAAGTTCTTTTCAGGAGGTATGACAAACAACATTGTACATAATACTCTGCAATCAGAATTAAAAAATAATAAAAATTTAATGAAAAATGAGCAGGTTTACTAAAAAATGTTTCACTGTGCATGCGCGAACGCAATCAAAATATAATATGCATAATGTATTAGCTAAGTATATAGAGCAACTTTTGTGAAAATCTCAAAATCATAGCTTGAAATTTCAGAAAATTACCGTCGATAGAATAAGCTCGAAATCCGTTGTTCCCAAAAAGAAGCAAAAGGATGAGGGGTTGTATCAAATATCTGTTGATTAGTGCCAAGATTGCGTACACAATATTGCACGTACTAGTATATTTGGATACAACCCCTCATATTTTTGCTTCCTTTTGTGAACAACGGATTTCGAGCTTATTCTATCGACGATAATTTTGAGAATTTTCAAGCTATGATTTTGAGACGTTCACAAAAGTTGCTCTATATACTTAGCTAATACATTATGCATATTACATTTTGATTGAATTCGTGCATGCGCAGTGAAACATTTTTTAGTAAACCTACTCATTTTTCATCCAATGTTTATTATTCCTTAATTTTTAATGCTGAGTATTATGTACAATGTTGTTTGTCATATTTTCTGAAAAGAACTCTTTTTTATATTAAGAACTCTGCAAATTATAAGCAAAAAACTAGGCGAAGTTTGGGACTGTTTTTTTTTAAACCTTAATTTCTCTATGAGTATACATGCTATCCTCATAAAAATTGTCACAGTATATTACAATAAGCCACTTGTTAATAATCTCGAGTTTGAACGCCTTTGCTATATTAGTTTTTACAGGGTTATCCAAAAGATATTCGTTCTTTTTCAAATTATTCACAGTCCCCTATGGGGTTTCGTGAAAAAATCTTCGCGGAAATATATAACCTATACTATACTGTTTACACACCTGCAGTTTAAGGTTAATTCCTCATGTATTTTTCTAGATAGTTAACAAAACGTCTAAAATCGCAAGTGACCGGTCACCTTTTGCAATATAGTGTATAAATCAAATTCGTGGCATTTTTCGATTTCTACTTATACTCTAGATACGTATTACAATGTTACGATAAATAAATTACTCAGAAAAAAAATATAATTTTGTAATATAGAAACCAATGGTGAATTGAATGCAAAAACATGTCCAATTGTAACACTGGCCTCACATTACCAATGACAACAGATGACTTATAGATGTCATTGCACAATTTCGAATTTTACACCGTCAAACAGGGAGGAGGGGGATGTTCTTTAAAATGCAATTTGTTTGAAAACTGTATCTCAATGTATGGGTTTTTTATAGCTTTAAAAATAATTTTCAAGTATGAATTTCTCTTAAATATATCTCTATCGCATTCAGCCATAAAATGAAAAATTAATTAAAGTTCAATGCTTATTTTCAGATAATATTCCATTTCGAAATTAAAACTTCAGCAATAAATATGTAAAGTAATACAAGTAAAACACAAATTTAACCTACATGTAATTCGACTACGCGTTTAAACCACTGAAATTTTCCAAATCAAATAGGATCCTGTAAGTAGCGAAATATTTTGTGATTTAGGTTTTAAATTCCTGACATGCAGCTAATAAGAAAATAACGTGTATAATAAATTTAAAAAATTTATTTTGATACATTATTGATATTTTCATATAAAAAGCTATTTGGTGTTGTTTGTGGACAATCTAAAACATATATATTAAATGGTTTTCCCTCATGCTCTGTAAACCGGGAAGCCCGTGTTGGATACCGTAGTTTTCTTTATATATGTCTTTAATTTTTTTCTTGAATATTTCTTTAACTGAAACTGAAGAGTGACGCATACAAAAATTTCAAATCAAGAAAGCATAGCTTCGCTAGTTTTACTCAAAATAAACACTGTTCAAAATTGTTTAAACTACACTGTTAAAAATCTGATTAAAAGCGAGATCCTTTTATAATCATTTTAAATTACAATTGTATCGTAAAAGAGTGCATTAGATGCTAAAATATAAGTAATCTATAGTCGATGAATATGAAGATAATATCATTTAAAGGTTTTTAGTTGTTTAATGAGCATTTGACATGCTCAAATATAAGTAACAAGTTTGAAATCTTTTTGGGCGAAAAATTATGAAATCTTGAATTTATTGGGTTGACAAAAAGTTTATGAGCGTTTTTTAAAAATTACAAATGCAGAGAGAAATAAAACGCACGGGCAGAATGTTTTATATTATTTAACACCTTAATCGTCGCGTAATGTTCGGAAAATTCTTTCACAAATCTGCGATATTTTCGCCCCATTTTATTATTCTTAAAATCTGAGTTAATTAGTAAAAGAAACAGTCTATTTTTTTTAATTAAAGTGTTCTAGATTGATATTTGTTTTTAAATAACAATTTGACTTACCTTATATTTGGCTTTTTTTGTACACGCATGACGTGCGGGGAAGAACTTGTGGTTTCACTTTGAATAAAGATATAAATCAAATAATTTGTTACATCACCACATAGACGTTAATTTTATTCAAATTTAATTTGAAAATCGGCATATTTTTCATTATATATTTTTCACTATATATTATATATTTTTCAAAATTTAGTAATTTTTCAATGTGTGGAAAATTGGAAACATGGACAGCCCTGTAAAACATTGCTGTCCTTGCAATAACATCTAGTTTCTTTTTTAATTTTCTTTACATTTTAAAAATTTATTCTTCATTTGAACTAATCATCATAGAAATCTATAAAACGATAGCTCAGTTGCGTTCAGAACTGAAACAAATAAAATGCATGTTCAAACTTATACAAATTCTTAAAATGAAGCATTCCGATTTTAAAATCGTTTTTAAATTGTGTGCTGCCATCTATTGAGCGCTTAAGCATTTAAAATAATCTTGGGAGCGACAAAATCAAAGTAGAAACCATAATATACTAGCTAAAGTTATGAGAAATTTAGCCCGTGAGAGTCAGGGGCACGACAAAAAAAATTGTTTGCAAATGACTGCCCGTGAAGATATCAGGCTCGACGATTAAGCGGTTAAAAGAGCTTTATTTGCTCTACAATTGAATGCATTTGGAATTTTAATCTTAATGATTTTTGTGTATTTTTGAATAATTAAACATAATGTTAACGGGGCAAATCTGATCATTTTCGACACTGTTTGCTTTTTTCATTTTCCATACTCTCCAGATTTGGCGCACATCAGATTTTCCTCTGTTTCGTTCGCTTTCGATTGCTTTACGTAGTGTTTCATTCAATAATGACATTGAATTAAGAGCTTGGTTGAACGAATTCTTTGAGTCAAAATCGGGAGATTTCTATCATCGAGGCATCAAAATCTGAACGATGGGGGGGGGGAGGAGTCGTGGAAAATATATCACTGAATAATTCGTAATGTAATTCTTTTGTTTCAAACAAAATTGAAAGAAATAAAACGCTCATGAATTATTCCTCAACCCAAAGCTTATTAGCTAACGCAAAATTGTGAAATAACGTATCAATCATTTGGAAATATCAAGAAAAGGATAGCTAGATTTACCGAAACCGACCGTTTTACAAATAACTGGAAATTACGCTCTAAACAGTTCCGTATGAGTACGTAAATTGCAGTTTGTGTAATTGTAAGGACGACAATCGGGTTAAAAATCAATTCCCATATTTTATATAAACATTATTCGAGGAAAAATATTTCGTTAATTGTGCAATGATGAATTTGAAAGTAACCGTCACAGATTTAAATGCCTTAAATATACTATACTAGCTGTTACCCGTGACTTCGTTCACGTATCATTAAAATAAGAATAAACTCATTAATTAAGCAAAATATTTCATTCCCGATAATTAGAAACGTAAATAATTAACTAACTCTTGATCACATTCCATAGGAGACAATACAGTATTTCTATGTTATAGAGGCCTTGACATAACTAAGTTTTAAAAAAGTGAAATTTTGTGACAAATAATCACGAAAAGGAAACTGCTACCAATAAAAAAGGCGGGCCAAATAAAATCGTGGAAATCGGCGAATTGTGTAAAAACATATGTCAAGTTTACCTGGTAAACCATTTTACTTTTAACGCCTTTGTGAAACGTTTTAATAGCCATCCTTCAAAGATAATGGAAATAGTATATTCTTTTTCATTAAACTAGGGGGCTCTGCCCCCTACGAGCTGCGCTCGCCAACCCCCGTTCTGATACCGCATGATTTAAAAACACTCTGATTTGATCATCTCTAAAACGATTACGGAAGATTGTATTATAATTAAACAACCAGTGGCGATCTGCTGTAACAGGGTTTCCATTCATTTTCCTTTGACTGAGGGATTTTAAGGTCGAATCAACTGCTGTTGAAACAGATTACAACTGTAACTGTCACCAAAATATATGATTTAGCGCCAAACGTGCATAATCGTGGCGTCGCGTCACTTTCAGTTGACATCAGATGCGTTACACGAGTTAGTTTTTTCATCGGGGAATTTTTAATTCAACGCTTATTTGTCTTTTGATACTTCTCCATTACCCCGTCAATCAATTTTCATTAAAAAAAAAAAAAAAAAAAAAGCTATCGTTAAACTGTAACACCAAATAAACAAATAGAAGAATTTTGACATTGGAAAGGAAATATTATTATTTACGCTGTTTTAAAATTTGCAATAATGGGTAAAAGATATGTCGAAATAAATTGATCTCTCATGAAAATATAATAATTAATTGAAATTGTTTGGAAATATTGTTTTTTTTATCATTTTAAATGTGATGTGAATTTCCCTAGTTACTCGTATTTCTCTTTGTAATATTCACGCGCAAGTATATTTTTATTACGTCATTTTCTACATTTATTGCTTTTAACACGTGATCATTTAAATATTATTTTAAAGTTTTATTTCTGTTTTTAATAGTCTCGTGTAAATACATTTCTTAATTGAAAGGGAATCTTATTACGTGCGCTATTTTACAAATTGGCAACGGTTCAAATAATGGAATTTATGAAATATGAAATAAATCTTCGTCAAAATAATGAAAATTTTGAATAAAAAATTGGCAACGGTTCAAATAATGGAATTTATGAAATATGAAATAAATCTTCGTTAAAATAATGAAAATTTTGAATAAAAAATTGAAATATAACCTGAAAAAATTACTCAAATTAAAAAAGTGATTGCAGTCTGCACTCCGCAAACTAGTCAACTATATCCTTACAAATTATGGTTAAATTCCTGCGGATAGTTTTCGTTCCTATAAAACTTTTTTCAAAAAACTGTTTTGACGAACTTTGATTTTAAAAATCTCTTAAAATAATTCTTCGATTTAAAAACTGTTTGCTTCAGCGTGTTTATCGAACATTTCTTTATAAAACTGCCAATTTTTAAAATTTTACATGCAATAGTTTTCTAGATATTAGTCCAGAAAGACTTCAAGGCACAAAATCTTAATTGACAGCGGCGGCAGCGGTGGTTACTTTTTTTTAATATAGAGAGATTCAATTCTTGTGAATAGGGAGCAATAATTGTAGACCTAAATGCATGGAGCTTAAATTTGCCTCCTTGATTTAATCTATAACTACAGCGCCTATATTCTAGGCGCTGTACTACAACTGAAAAAAAAATCTTTATTTCTAAATGAAAATATGTTGACAGACGATATTTGTTCTCCAGAATAAATTGACTCATGAAGTTTGAATATGGGAAAATACGTTTTTATTTTTTAAAAAATTTACTGTATCAAGATTTTTTTTTTCGTTCACCATCTATTCAAATTGAAAATAAATTCTTTTTTTCAGTTTTAATGAGAAAAAATATATTATTCCGTTTCATTTCTTCTTTTTTATCCACAAAATTGGAATAATTTAGTTGCCATTTTTAGAGCAACTTCGTTAAATTTATTAAAAAATAATAATAATAATCATATCTCGGAATTTAAATCATTTTTTTAAATTCTGAGAGTTTATGACATCCTCTGCGAAATACAAACAGGCGGTCAGATTTTAATATAATAGATTCGTAATTATATTTATTTTCCTAATAATAATGGTGTGGTTTTTGGCAAAAAACTCTCATCTGTATGTGACTGATATTCATGCATAATAATCGCTAGCTAAAAAAAGCTAAAAAAAAATTAAATTTTTCGTTTTAAATATGACGTGAAATTCATCTACTTTCTAAACTTGCCGATTCTTGTATTATTAATGTAATGAATTGATTCACGCTCCTTCTAAAACACATTTGAAAATTCCCATTTTATTTCAAATATGACGTCACTTTTTCCTCAGAGAAATCTCTTTTAAATGGCACAATTCTTGTTAATTTTCTTTTTCTGGCAATCAGGGCGTAAGTTTTAGCGGAAAACTCACATTTGTATGTAACTGGTACTCAAGATAATTATTAATCAGTATCGATAAAAAATATTTCAGTTTTTCATCTTAAATATTACATCCATTATCTATTTACTTTCATTATACATTGATATTCATGCTCCTTGTATTATTACGAATATTTGAAAATACATGTTTTATTTATGGCGTCATATTTGTCCAAGCCGAGGAGGATCTTTTTCATAGTTCCATGGTCCAAGCGAAATCTATTTTTTAATAATATAATTATTGTTGCACTTTTCCTTCTAATTATAACGCAGTTTTTGACAGAAAAATATCTTTTTATTTTAACCGATATTCATACTTCATGTATAATAACAAATACTTCATATTTTTGTTTCAAATATCACGGAAATTCACCTTCTTTTGAATTTTTTTAATTTTCAGTTTTCACGTGAAAATCGTTCAATTGAAAATTAGTTAAAATTTAGGGGAAATGCTTAAGTGATACTAAAATAAAACAACAAAAGTCTTATAAAGACCTTTTTACTGATTCAACATACGTTTCAACGCTCTTTGCGGCGTCATTTTCAAGAAAATATATTGATAAATAAAATATTCTTGCAAAATTTGAAAAATAACATTGAAAAAACATGAATCACGAGATCCAAATATGTAAAACTGAGAAAAGCAGGTGCTTGAAGTAGCCAACTGTAATCGTGAAAATTATATTTCGCTACTGTTGTTTGAAACGGAAAAGGACCTCGTGCCAAATTTTAGGCAATTCAAATGAGGCGGAATCATTGCAAATGTTTACGTTACGTATGTAGATTTCTATTGCTTCATGGATAATGGATGGGAAGTAGGCTCTTGATGGGTAAATTATTTTACTATTTTTAAAATCAATTTCTATTGCTTCGGTTCTATGTAGTCGTGCCAGCGCTGTAGTACTCCTGATATTTTGCAAGAATATTTTATTTATCAATATATTTTCTTGAAAATGACGCCGCAAAGAGCGTTGAAACGTATGTTGAATCAGTAAAAAGGTCTTTATAAGACTTTTGTTGTTTTATTTTAGTATCACTTAAGCATTTCCCCTAAATTTTAATTATATTTAGTGATCTTATTTTGTTGTTATGAAAATTAGTTGTTGGGAAAAAATATTTTTCCGTGTTTTTATTTTTGTGGCAACGATCAAAGCCCTAGCAACGATAAAGTAAAATGGTTAAATTGTATGGAAAAATGTCCATTTATTCTCTATGAAAATAATGAAATTTTTAATTATTAAAGAAAATATTTGAATAAAATAAACAAAAACCAGCCTATGTTAATTTGAGGATTACAATCAACCTATATGCAAAAATACAGGATCATTAAATGCTCCATTTTGACGCTGGCTTCAGCCTAACATTTGCACACAATGAGATTTATAATATTATTAGGATAAATTGTCATTTTCTATAAGCAAACAATTAACGTAAAGATACAAGCAATATGCCTGCCATTAAAATTTCATACTTTTGCATTTATTTGTTATATATGTCGTGTACAGGTATAGTTTAAGATTATTATTAAAGACATAAAGATATGTATATCCAGTAATAAATTCTTTAACTAAATATTTAACTGTATGTAACATAATTTTAATTTTAAAAAATGCGTTTCAGCTACCTATAGAACATAAATGTGGACAATTATGGAATTGATTTGTCACACCGCAAGTTTACTTCCCAGATGATATTAAGCGTAAAATATTATTATTATATCATATTATAAAAATTTTGCGTATGATATTCGGGTTTCTGATACGATATTACGATTTCTGTTGTCGTATGACGAAGTTCTAAATTATTTGTTTCAGGATATATATCTATATATGTGTGTTTATTTATAGGTAATTTTTTTTGTAATAGCGAAAAAAGCATATTTTTAAAATCAGTGTTATACTGTATCATGTTATAAAATAATCAAATCAAGCAAACACATACTTTGCTTTAAACAGAAGCGCATCTTTTTAAACTTTATTTCAACAATTAAAGAGAAGCACATCCATTCTAAAATGCATTTCATTGAATAAGTGTATTTATAATAAGCATATTCAATATTCATAGAGATTTGCTTTTGAAGAAATGATTCATAAAAACAAAATTGAACCTCATGAATAAAATTTGAGAAACTAATTCTGCTGAAAGAATGAAATAATGAGATGTTTGGTGATATCTGAAAACTTTTACCGTTGAATACACATGGTTTAAAAGAATCCATATTTATGAGTATATCAGTCTGTAAGAAGTATTACAGTGCAACGTAAAATGTAAAAGATATGAGTTTATTATGATTCCATTTTATACATACATGTAACATTATTCAAATGGTATGTTTCAATAATGCGCATAAAGATATATCCCGAAGAATATACAAAAATACAAAACATGTATATCAATTAAAATGCAAGTACACAACGCAATTAGAAGAACAAATTATTTTTAAATGCAGACAGAAGTTTTAGAGTTTCTAAAAGTCCTTTTCAGTGCAGTGATTAGAAAATTAAAATATTAAAAACAAAAGCGAATGAGTGATAATATAAAGGCGTGGACATTCAATGTAGCTTATTGTCAAAGGCGGAATGAGGAGAAAACTGAGAAGCTAACTAACTTTGTTATGTATGGCTTAGCCGTAGCAGATAGCTGAGAAAGTAGCGCCTAACTCATTCGGAATGTGCATAAACGCAAGACAATTGTGAGAATGGGAGAGAACGGGATTTTAAAATCAGCAACCAAACTTGGGAGAATCTGGGAGAACTTGATAAGTTACTCTATAAACTGTTTGAATTTTGCAAGATGTGAAATACTTTTCAAAATTCAAGATCATGAACATTTTTGCGTCAGTAAACTTTCGGTAAAGTTGAGTATGTGATTGCTAGACTCACAATGGTTAGCAACAGATGAAAGTTTAATATCTCCATTTTTAATATATCTTTTATGTTTGCAGTACATATACATTTAAGGTCTGAATTTAAAAACATTAAAACACCAAGTAAAATAAATTAAGACAGACAGTTAAAAAATTAAATTTATAAAAAATTATTCTTAAAAACAATTAAAAATACAATTAGTAAACGTTTCACCAAGCGACACGCAAGGCATCAACAGTACAAACAAACAATCCATTGCATAACAAACGACTGAACAAATCAAGAACAGTTCAAGTTAGTTATTTTAAAAACAGACAATATTCACTAGGGACAGAACGAGCTTCATTCAAAATCTGCGATCGCAATTGAGTGAACCAACCCTCAAGGAGTAATCTACCATGATAGCTGTTACAAACCGATTTCAAAATACTGGCGTTCGCAATTAGCGGGATGTGATTCGTTTGAAGTGAATGCTGGACGATTTTTGAATTCAAATTGCCATTTTTTAAAGCAGCAGTGTGTTCTTTTAGGCGAATTTACAATGATCTACCTGTATCACCAATGTAAACACTATTGCAATCTTTACAGGAAATAATATAAACAACACCGTGTAATTTATATTTGTCATATTGAAATTTATGCTTATTAAAAAAGGAACTCGCTTTATTAATTGGTGTAACAGAAACACCAATATTGAATGATTTTAGAATGCCAGAAATTTTATCAGAAATGTTCTTATAATAAGGGATACAGATAAAAGCTACTACGTTTATCTTTTATGCTCGGTCAAGCTGATCTTTATAAGACGTTTGATTTGGCCGATTACATAAGCACATGCACAGGATACCTCATAGACCCTCCATTCAGAAAACAAGTCTATGGAATGTTCGAGTTTTGTAAATTTAATTTACAAAAACAAAAAAAGACAAATATATTATATTAAAATCAAATTTCATCAAAATTTGAAAATTAGATAGCTAAATTTTGGTAAGTACAGTAGTATTATTTTATTTTTTTGTTTGAAGAACAAAGTTAACAGTAAAATAGGCGCGCTTAGTGAGTTTATTATAAATTGAATCAATGATTCCATCTGAAAACTCTTAGCTAAGAGCAACAGATTTAATGTAGTTTAAATTTAAGTTAATTAAATACTCTGTAAAGCAAATGTAAAGGAACGATAAGCGTATATATTAAAAGCAACCAGCTTTTGATTGTGGATGAGAAGAATATGTTCAGGGAGGGAGTAAAAATATGGCGAAGGGATTACGATAAACTGTGTTGAAAGAGTTATTTTTGCGGAAAAATAAAACGTGAAGAAAGGAGTGTGTTATCTAGTTTTTCATAAGTAAACTAAATGTGTTCATCCAACGGATTTATAACTGAGAGAATATTAGGTAAACCAAGTTCACTTGAATTCCGCTATGTCAAATCTTCAATATAACGGGTATAAATGGAAAATTCAAATGGTTGAAAAGGTTTTATTCGAAATAATGCTTATAAATGTCACTAAGGTTGGGGATGGGGAAGGCGCTCATAGACAAACCACCATTCATCTGGTAAAAAATAATGTTGAAAATAAGTAATAAAGAAATTCCAGTGAGGTTAATTAGCTAATTAATTTCGTATTGCGAGAAGTGGAATTCTTGAAATCTTTGAAGGAGAATTTAGAGCACCTTGAAAGATACGTTTTTAAAAAGCGAGTTCACATTGAATGAAACCACAGCAGAGAAATTTTGGATAAAGAGAAAATTTGGATGGCAGAGAAATTGCGATGTTTATTAGCACATTCATGAGTAATTTAAAAATTGTATAAATTATTGAAGATTAATGGGGAGAAAATTTAAACGATGGAATTAGCTACCTTATACGAAGGCACCCAAAATCTCACTGAATTGATGTGCAAAGAATGACGAATTTTTTTACTTTTTCTTTTAACTCGGCATTCCTTTCAGACCCATCGTGTCGTAAATTCAACGTTTGTGTCATAAGACATAACATTTATTCTTGTTGGAATGTCTTTAAAATAATTGCTACAGACGATTTAAATGGGTGAGTATTTAAATTATTATTCAACAATAATTTTAATAAATACTATAAAGATTTAAAAAGTGCAAATGAAACACCGTTTAATTTTTTTCCCAGAGAGTTTTACCCATTCTTAGAATTATTTCGCTATAATAATGCATTTTATATACAAGATATTTATATCGATATAATTTTATTTTTTTAAACTAATTTTCATTTTCCATCGTAGATATATAAGACCAAATGTTTACATGACAAAATTAGTTTTTTTTTAATTATATATATATATTTAATGTGAAAATAAACTTAAGAAAACATGGCGGCAAAATTTTATTTTTAAATTGCCACATTTTAATAGCATATCTTTTTTTAGGAAGATGTTTCTAATTACTATTGCTTGTCTGATTGTAAAAGATATAAAAAGTGTATATTCTACGCCCTCTAAAATACTTTTCGTAAATATTATACCAAATGATTTCTACAAATTGTATACCCCTCTGTCATTCATTTGATTCATTGATTTTCCAAAAATAATGTTTAAATGTTTTCAAATAGTAGTATAAATATAAGTACGCCATTTTTGCTATATGAGACTGATGATTTTTATCAAATGAATGCGCGTTTTTGGAGATGCGTCAGTTATTTTGATATACCCTATGGGAAATTAAAACTTTATAGTATATATTTTAACAAATAATATCTTTACATGTTCTAAGATGATTTAAAAAATTCAGTTAAAAAAATCAAATAGAAAAGGTCCTTGAAAAAAAAAATACATTGTTATTTACAAAAAGAAAAAAAAGTAAATAGTAACACAAGGTTTGCATAAAATATGGATTTTGTAGATACAAGATTAAATTTTAAGCTAAATTTTACTTCAACTCAGAAATTTAGGTTTCAACAATCTTTTAGATTGAAAATGTGCCATAAAAAACTTTTAAGGAAATGAAAAGAAATGTTAAAGCTGCATTAATTTTGTAAAACCTGTTTTTTAATGACAATACTTGATTAAAAAGATTACGAAAACATTCTATAAAATTAATAAGAATTTGCACTCATTATTTTTTTAATGTAAAATTTTAACGCAATAAACACACTTTTTTCTCATTTTTCTCTGTAGTTTATTGCAGTATAGTCCATAAAAATAAATTACGAAATAAATGTAGAATAAAAGTATGAAACTGATTTAACGCAATGAATTCAATACTATATATAAAATTACTATATGCAGTTTTTATATAAATACACTGAAAATTAAACTGAATATTTTATAAAGATACATTTAATAAATACAAAAAAAAATTTAAATCCACAGTTATCCAATGCATAAAACGCCGTAGGTTACCAAAATATGACATACATTTATTTTCCTTTATTTTATAAAACTCATTTTTATCAGGAGTAGAGGAATAAAAGATTAAATATTAAATTTAAATGTTTAATTCTCTCATCGTTTTTATGTAAAATGTCTCTTTAATGGTATTATGAGTTTATCTATTCTAGCTTTTCCACAAAATTAAACTGAAATTACTGGATCTTAATTTGCATAGGTTTCCCATAATATGCAAACGTGATTTCTGAACAAATCAGTTGTTGAGGCATTTTCATTTAAATAGGATATATATCAGAAAAGCTTAGGAGGATAACTATTAGAAAAGCTTAGCTTACTCATTAAAGAATTACATGCGTCAAAGAATACTTGTGTCGACCATTATAATTTTTCGTTAGAGCTTAAGATATT
Organism: Maratus michaelseni; assembly: GCA_963931845.1. Classification (NCBI taxonomy): domain Eukaryota; kingdom Metazoa; phylum Arthropoda; class Arachnida; order Araneae; family Salticidae; genus Maratus; species Maratus michaelseni. Next base: position 306,319,207 of record OZ007587.1, on the reverse strand, counting down.
ACTATTAAAGTTCAAAACTATCAAAAGTAAAATATTCGCGTAAAAATGAAATTCCTGCAACTGTACATTTTTTACACAATCCAACATAGCCGAATAGTGTTTATGAATTGTGCTTGTCTGGCCATTTGTCTGTCCGTCCGTGCTATAACTCTCGGCCAATTGTGCATATTCTAATTCTCGTAAATATTCTCGGATAACCAAGTAATTTATATATGTTATTTAAGTTTACTATACATTATCGCTTTTGAAAATGATGTATGTAGCATTTATATTTCGTTTACAGTCACGCACAAAATAATTCTTTTACGTTAAGAACTATGGTGAAAACTCGTTCGTAAAACATTTTAATGATGCTACACTATTTCAAATATAACGAGATTGATATACATTACTGATGGATAATACAATAATCTTCTATAGACCATTGAGTGCGTTGACTTCATCGTTTATTTACAGAGACACTTAAAGGGATCTTCTTACAGGACTGCCTATGATAGAAAACTTCAGGAAGTGCGTTTGTAGTTGTGGGATGTATTTTAAAACTTAAATAATTTGGAGTGTATTATCGGGTGTAGATCACATCTAGGGCTACAATAAAGACTTTGCAGGCATTACCTATGGGCGGCTCGGACAATGGTCTTCTATAGACCATTGAGTGCTTTGACTTCATCGTTTCTTTACAGAGACACTTAAAGGAATCTTCTTACAGGACTGCCTATGATAGAAAACTTCAGGAAGTGCGTTTGTAGTTGTGGGATGTATTTTAAAACTTAAATAATTTGGAGTGTATTATCGGGTGTAGATCACATCTAGGGCTACAATAAAGACTTTGCAGGCATTACCTATGGGCGGCTCGGACAATGGTCTTCTATAGACCATTGAGTGCGTTGACTTCATCGTTTCTTTACAGAGACACGTAAAGGAATCTTGTTACAGGACTGCCTATGACAGAAAACTTCTAGAAGTGCGTTTGTAGTTGTGGGATGTATTTTAAAACTTAAATAATTTGGAGTGTATTATCGGGTGTAGATCACATCTAGGGCTACAATAAAGACTTTGCAGGCATTACCTATGGGCGGCTCGGACAATGGTCTTCTATAGACCATTGAGTGCTTTGACTTCATCGTTTATTTGCAGAGACACGTAAAAGAATCTTGTTACAGGACTGCCTATGATAGAAAACTTCTGGAAGTGCGTTTGTAGTTCTGGGATGTATTTTAAAACTTAAATAATTTTGAGTGTATTATCGGGTGTAGATCTCATCTAGGGCTACAATAAAGACTTTGCAGGCATTACCTATGGGCGGCAATCGCTAAAAATGGATTTTTATGGCATCATTTATTTTTTAATTTTTTTAGAAACGTATGTCATTTTATGTGTGAAAAAATGAACTTTCCTAACTTTATTTCGACAGTGTTAGAAAGTATTTAATAACGTATGCATTGATGCATAGTTTACTGTAAATATGTTAAGATTTTTTAAAAAAGCCTTTAGAATATACATGCATTAAGATACTGCAATTTTTTTTATAGTTGTATAGATCAATAATAATTATATTACTAATAATATAATTTACTTAAACATAATTAGTGGTTAATGTTTATTTATAAAATGTGTTAAAGTAAATATTTTGAATAAATTAAAATATTCATTAAAATATACAAACTGAACATATAAAAATGCATAATCTGCAAGTTTTGTAAAATAAAGTATCATTACTAAAATTTAATTACTTTAAATCAATATATATATTTTAATTAGGTTGGCTTATAAAGTTTATTCGATCTATTTTTAAACATATTTTATATTTAAAATTTAGAAATAACTTGGTTACTTATATTTAAATTAAATTTTACAGGAAGTGCCTGGATTGAAGAAAAAAAGCACTGTAAGCACTTAAAAATTTCAACCGCCATTCTAAATTATTTTTCAGGAGACGAAAAATACAATTTCAGTCAAATTTTGTAATTTATAAAATATCGCTCAAAAGCGTAACCTATTATTTTTTAAATTTCATCACATGTTTTAATTTAATGTATATATTTGTTTTTCAAAAACATGTACAAATCAAGTTTTAATGCAAATTATAGATACTTAATAAATTCAACACGGAAGCAAATATACCTTAGAATTTGCATCTTACGATAATGTACTGAAATATTTGATTGAAAGTCAGGTAGAGGTACACATTAATCTAACATTTGAGTGGAAATTTAAACTGAATTAGCATTTAGATTAAATACGAAATTGATGTATTTTATAAGATTGTACAGGAAACACTAATAAAATACTTTTAAATGGCTTTTAAATCAGAAGTATTTGTAATCAATCTTTAGATGCATCTAGCAATGTGTTACAGATACTGATAAAAATAGATTTACACTGTTGATGTCCCATAAAAATGAATGTGATTTTAGAATTTCGTAATTCAGGAAAATAAAAGGTAATCGACGGTTACGAGATTTCTAGATGCTGTACAATAATTTCAAATAAATATTTGAGAAAAAGTATTACATAATAAAAATAATAATGAATAATTGTGGATTTTAATTTAGAAATTGTCCTAAAAAATGATAGCTGGTGAATTTAATTATTCAATCAGTTTAACTCTTTAGCGTCTTCCATCATCCAGAAGATGCGTATTCTTTTACATAGTAGAACTAGTAACAGTCAAAAATGTTGGATGGCTATGTCTAAGGATGACATATGTTTAACCACAAATAATCATTGAATAGTTTATATAAAACAGAAAACATAGAAGTATCTGATTCAACGTATTTTTGGCAATTCATTTTAATTTGATATTAATTTTATGTTCAACATTAAATGCATTCTCACTTTTCACTTTTTTTTGCGCCAAACTGTAGTTATGTATGTTAAAAATGAGAAATCCTGCCAAACTTTTTTTTAAAAATCTGTTTTGATTTTTAGGTAGGTGAATATCCATCTCGATAAATAATTTAAATCGTTATCTAAATGAAGGTCGTGCAGTCGTAATCATAATAGTACCTCCCTTGGATCGAAATACCTTAGTGATTTGCCACATAAATAAGAAGAGAACATATCTTCAGAACAGAAGAAAAACTATTAATTTCTTCTAATAGACAAACTAGATAAAACATCCTCCACGATTCATCACATTGTTGGATACTTTCTCCACTAAAACGTAGCAGTTAATCAGGTCTTATCTTTGAACTCAATAAATTATAAACGATGTTAATTTCACAATTCGAATATTGGGGACTCACATCAAAGCAGCAGCATATTTTAAAACAGAGCAAATGTGACGAAAATTTGTTTTCCGCAATCCATATCAAGCTATAAATATCCAAGTGCTCAGATTTTTCTACGCTAATGTGGATGTACATAATAGCCAATCATGATTCCAGAAACAGGTACGAACTATATTCCTATGGCCGCAGAAAATTGACGTTCGTAGTTCCATGCGGAAAACGGCGCAAATCCAGCTTTCGGAATAAAAAAAAAAGAAAGGAAATGGTATAAAATTATATTTTTAAATAGAATAAATTCTGCTTTTTGAGAATCGAGAAATAAAAAAGATTTTTGAAGAAAAATACGGGAAGACTTTTTCTAGAATACTTTGAAGGAAAAAATAATATTAAAGAAACATTTTAAATAGGAAGGAATTTAAATAAATGGAATAAATATAACTTTCTTTAAGATAGTACATAATTTAATAAACTAGGATTGTGGGATGAATTTAGAAGAGAAAAAATTACAACTGTAATAAGTGGATTCTTAATGTTCTGCATAACATTGGGAATATCAAAGCTGGGACACATACTCCTAGCATACATCTAATGCATTCGGCATGTGAAAAAGTGAAATAACATATCCCTTCTCATTTCACTGTTTACATTTTTGATATCCTGAAACAAGAAATAAAGATGACTTCATCAATATAAATAACGTTGTTTTACTTTGAAACCTCCAGAAAGATTTTTTTTGTATTGCAACTCTTGCTTATCGAATTTTAAATACTTAAATAACTTAAAGAATACTTCAACAATATTTTCTTAAATCCTATAATATATGATGTTTAGATATAATTATTATAAAATATAATAACTCTTCTTGATAAAATATCTTCAGTAAAAGTGATTTATCATTTCTAGCTTTCTCAGTATCTCAATAATTTTTGGACATTCTTGCATTGTAATAAGATTTCATTATAAGAATTAAAAAAATATTTAACTGTCACTACATATATCATTATTTATTATGTTAACTGAAAATTAATTTCTAAGATTCTTGATTTACACTATAAATCTTTTATAAATTCATTATTTTTTTTTTGTTATGTTGATATGTATTTGAAAATAAAAATTTGTAGCCTTACTTTGATTTAATACTTTATGCAATGAAAGGGATATGTGCGGTTTAATTAAAAATAAAACCTCTGGTTACAGTTACTAAAATTTTAAAAGAAAGCAATTTTACAACATATCATAATTTAACACCAACCAATTTAATACCTAATATATACCACAAATTAATAGAACATCATAACACAAAAATTTACTAAAAAACTATTTTCGCAAATAAATATATATTATATTAAATATTTCTTTTTGTTGTAAGAAGATTTTATGTTGCAATCTTATGAAAAAATATATATTTTAGAAAAGAAATATAGTAAAATATACATTATTTAGGGTAAAACGTACTTCAAATCTGACATAATATCACGTGATTTAATATAAAAAATACTTTATTTCTTATTTTATTTTAACATGTAAGCGTTTATTTGAAAAGAAGCTGACTCAGTTTGTGCTTTTAACTGACTACAAATAAAAAAAATGTATTTTTATAATAAATGAAAGCATTTTATAGTAAAATGCTGACAAAGAATGGAACCCTATTTTCTTTTATTGTGATTTACGTGAATGTCAGGTTACTTTTATGTAGGGTTAAATTTTTTTATTTGTAGTAATTAGTGTATTTTAGCTACAAAGAATTATTTTAATTTTATTAATGAATAATTAATACATATGTGAAAGTTATTTTTAAAAACAACATTTATTATATTTATTAAAACTGAGTAGAAATAGATAGAGTTCGTTTCACCATATTATGTAATTCTACCTTATTTCAATATTAGTTTCCGTCTATATATGTTAGATTAGTAAATATTACAATGGCCTAACCACAGTATTTCAATTGATTACACCTAGTTTGAAGAAAATAACATACATTTAATAATACATAAACTACATGAAGTAATAAACACCAGATAGTGGGACTTTTATATAGGGTTACTTTTATATAGGGTTAAAGTTTTTTATTTGCAGTAATTAGTGTATTTTAGTTACAAAGAATTATTTAAATTTTATTAATGAATAGTTAATAAATATGTAAAAGTTATTTTTAAAAATAGCATTTATTGTATTTATTAGAACTGAGTACAAATAGAGATAGTTAGTTTCAGCATATTATGTAATTCTACCTCATGACAACATTTGTTTCCCTGTATATATGTTAGATTAGTAAATTGTACAATGGTCTAACCACAGTGTTTCAATTGATTACACTTAGTTTGAAGAAAAAAACATAAATTTAATAAGACATAAATTACATGAAGTAATAAACACCAGATACCTCTACAGAGGGATAACACAACTTAAAATGACCATATACTGATTTTACAATAATAAAATAACAGCGCAACATTTGTGTTTTCTCTCAGTAAACAAATCTGCAAGCTACCTAAGACTTGCATAAAAACTGGACCATACCCACGAATACCATTCTAATAAACACATTTGTCATCATCTCGACTCCTGAATCTATCAGGGCTAGTGAAACATTATACTCAATCGAGTTGAGATGTCATCACATTTTTCTCAGATAATTCGGCCATTCTGACAGAATTCGACGGTCATTATAAATCATAATAAAATTTAGATGTTAGAATAGACCTGTAGAGAAAAAAAAAATTTTCAGTTCTCTTGGAGAGTGAGTGGAGTCTGACTCTAAACCGCTCTTCTTATGTTTGACGAATTGCCACTTCCTCTTCCAATCTATCAACTTTTCTGTTAAGTACAGTTTCATGTCTTCCATAATAATAAAAACTATTAATAGCCCTATTACATCAAAAGTACAGATCTACAAGGACCATTAAAATTTCTTTTATTTCTCCTTCTATCTTCTAATATCATGATTTATTTTACGAAATTCATCCTTTTCTTTTTCAAATATATCCCTTTCTGTTTCTCTATCTTGACGGTATGAAAATCTTCTCCGATCTCCATAATGTCTGTGCAATCTATCAAACAATTGTGTCTGGGATAATATGGTTTTACTTTTTATGAAAAATCGTATTCGCGTTTCTTAAAATTTCCACTAAATCTCCTCTTTTCATGTTCATTGTTTTTTTAATTAATTTCTATTAGTTTTTTTATGGTTTACAACATTTTTTCAATTCGGATATTTTTCTCTTATGATTTCATTTTGCCACGTGATTCGAATAACTTCATCAATATTCACAGCTCGAGATAAATTCCTTAAGAATTTTTTTTTCTGGGCTGTTTTTATTTATGGTTTCAATATTAATTTTTTCATCACATGAATTTATTTGTTTCTGTTATTTCCATTTCATTATAGAAATTGATAGCACAATTAATTTTTTTAACAGAAATTCGTACAATTCTGATGTAACCTACGTGGAAATTACAGCATTTGCCGAAAATGTTAATTCCATCTTTAATTAATGTTAAAATTAACTTGTTAACCAGATTCTTTAATTAATTCCTAACACTACATCTATCACTGTATCTAACATTCCCTAGCATATGCTAGAGATAGTGAAACATAAAAATTTGTAGAAATGGAAAGATACATAATTCTTGGGAAAATTATCACATAGGGTATATAATTTCTTTCTCGACATCAGATGATGATACATTATGTAAAGATAATTTTGGTGACCCAATATTTAAATAATACTCGTACCTTTTTGACCATTTCCCGTGTCAAATAAGATATTTAATTTTTTACCTTTAATATAAATTATCATTTCCATCTTGTTCAGTTTAGACTTAGTTTTGCCTGCAGCTGCACTAATGTTCTTTCCATGAATGAGAATGGAAATAATCGTGATTGTAATTTCGATGGTTTTGACCAGAGTATTGACCGAAATCATTAGTTTTACAGTTATTTCCGTTCTTACATTGAGATGTTACGTGGCCATGGCGAAGATAAGAAGTTCGTAATATTGTCAGATCCCGGTACAAAAAAGAGATTTTATTCAACTCTCAGCCGAGCATCCGAATTTTTTGTGGGATTAATACTAGTATAATGACTAAACCGCAACATTTAAATTGATTACACTTGGCTTGAAGATGATAACAAACATTTAATAAGACATTGAAAACAAGAAGAAATAAACACCAGATATTTGGATGGTGGGTTAACACAACTTATTTTACAGGACTTATTTTATTTATCTTCTATACCTTTTTATAAATACTTTTCATTTCATAATGTACTCAAATAACGTCACTTAAAACACTTGAATTGCAATTTGTTTCTTCATGGGATTTATTTTCAGCAATCGGGTTGTCTACAAACTCTTTCTTTTGTTATTGAGGATGAAAGACAGATTTTAAATTTTTAGGTTTGGTAATTTCGAACTTCTTATTTTCAAAATTTTATGAATTTTACTTATTGTTTTAACATTGCTTCTTGCGGCTTCATAATAATCTAACTTGTTTACTAACACATCAATATTTTTAATTTAAGAAAATCATCAATAAAATCTTTTTATTTTATTTTAAATGTTATTATTATAGTTTGTAACTCCTAAAAATTGGAAATTTCGAGAGCTTTAACCCATTTTTCAAAGTCATTTCTCAACTCAAAAGCAAAATTGCTCCAACTCGCTGAAAATCATTTCTTATGTGATACGGATTTTTGCTTTCACTTTTCTGACGTTATTTAAAGCATTTAAGAAGTACGTTTTCCAAGTAAACGTAATTATTGGCTTGAGATTCTGGTTGTCTGGATATAATATTAAAATTTCTATTAGGAGCAAACTCACCAAATACATAACCCAATTTTCTTTTTAAATATTCATTCTATAAATTTGTCACTCAAATAAAGCCAAATAGACACTAATATCACACATGGAATTATATGTGTCATTAATTTTAACCTTGTTGTTTACCTGAACTTGATGCCAAAAAAACGTCATTTGAATTTTTCAGTTTGGTTTGAAACTCTAGCTTTTTTATTTTGTACTCTCTCTCTCTAGTTGTTTCCTTCGTTCTTCTCTTTTTGTTTCTAGTGTACTTTCTTCTCGATCTTCTTCTACTTATTGTTTTCTGCCTCCTCCATTTTCGTTTCTTTCATTGACAATTACTTCCAGCCGAACTTTAAAAAAATCTTAATCATAATCTTCGGACTCAGTTACTAATTTGATAAAATCAATATTTTTTTTAGATTTGTGGAATACTTAATCCCGAGTCATCACATAAGGTTAATAAGTCAACTTTTTTAACACTATTCAAAGATAATATGATATATATAATAAAAATGAAATAAACATATAAAAAGTCTAAAAGGTTTGTTGCTCTAATTAGCAACAGATGAAAAGAAAGATTACGAAAGATCGATTCTTACTCTCAAATTAGCAGTTCGAATAACTTTTTATTCAGATCCCGGTACAAAAAAGAGATTTTATTCAACTCTCAGCCGAGCATCCGAATTTTTTGTGGGATTAATACTAGTATAATGACTAAACCGCAACATTTAAATTGATTACACTTGGCTTGAAGATGATAACAAACATTTAATAAGACATTGAAAACAAGAAGAAATAAACACCAGATATTTGGATGGTGGGTTAACACAACTTATTTTACAGGACTTATTTTATTTTATCTTCTATACCTTTTTATAAATACTTTTCATTTCATAATGTACTCAAATAACTCTCTCTACTAGAAATATTAAAACGCAATTTGAAAACAAAATTTTCAGTGTAACAAATTCTTCCGTTTAAAAAGTATTTGTTATAGAAATGACACTCATATAAAATGCTTACTTGAAGACTAAAGTACTTGAAATCTGTCATCATATCACGTGAGTTAATGCCAATAATGTTTTATTTCTTATCCCATTTCAAAATGTAAGCATTTATTTAAAAAGAAGCTGACTCGTATTTTGCTTTTAAAGATTGTATATAAAAAGTTTTTTTTTTTTTTTTTTTTTTCTGCATTAAAAGAAAGCATTTTATAGCAAAATGATCTCAAAAGAATTTTGTACAATGTGATTTATTGGTCTGTCAATTTATTTTGAAAAATGTTAAAATTAACTCTTTTAAATGATATTCAGGTATTTCGACTTATGTGGATTCTTGAAATTTTCGTATTAAGAAACAAAATTCACCAAACTGCCTTTTTGTCAAACGTTACTTTCGGGTAAAAAATAATAATTAGTTTTACGTAAGTAAATTTTAATACAACTTTTACTTTAAAGTTCATCCAAATCCTTTCATTTAGCTATGCACATTAAAAAGCATACAAATCACTGTTAATAATTTTTGTACCAGTGATTGAACAGTAATAAGTCCTTTATAAGCCTTTCAGTGCCCATTAATAAGCCCTAATAAATGAGTTCAATAGTAAGCCCTTCGTTGTAATTTGTTACGCCAATGCTCGGTCTATGACATGTCTCAATAAGTCTAAAGCTATACACTTGATAAAGGTATTCAACATGAAAAAAATACCCTAATAATATTACCTAATTAACCAATTCAATTATCTTTGAAATCTGTTGCGTAAATTAATAGTATAAATCATGTAACTATATAAAAAATTCGAACACCCAGATAATAATACTTTATTAATTGCTAAAAGGTATTAACTAAAAATATCAAAATCAGTAAAAAATTGTAATAAAGTGTATTCATGTTTCGGCTTCACCCCAGTCTTTATCAACACAAATGGGAATATTCTACAGTTACACTACCAATAATACAATAATTTGAAACGCCATCAAGAGTATAGAAATAAACATCATGTAAAAATACTAAGGAAAGTCAATAAGTAAGTCACAAAAGATAATTAAATAATAACTTACAATGATATTTACTTCAAAACTATTTTTATTTCTTAATATGTTCTCCACCTATATTTATGCACTTTTTGTCACCTTTTTATCAATGCCCCAACGCCAGCTGCATAACATTCTTTGGTTTACTGTCTCAGCCACATTATGACTTCAAGTTGAAACTTTTCATCATTTGTGACCATCATCTTGCTTCCAAGATATTTTTTAGGGGTCTAAACAGATTAAAATCGCTTGGGGCTAAGTCGAGGTTGTATGGTGTATGTTGAAGAAGCTGCCGGATGATGTTCACAGATGATGAAAAGGTTCTACTTGAAGTCCTAATGTGGATGACACTGCAACCCAAAGAATCTTATGCAGCTGGTGTTGGGGCACTGATAAAACGGGGATATAAGTGCATAAATATTGGTTGAGAATATGATGAGAAATAAAAATAGTTTTGAAGTGAATATCATTGTGAGTTATTATTTAATTATCTTTTGTGACTTACTTAATGACTTTCCGTCGTAAAATTAAATAAAGGGAGTAATATGAGAGAGAATATGAAAAACGTGAATGATTGGGTTTAACATCTTTATGTGATAGATCGTTCAAGAGTAGAATATTCTTATTTCTTTTCATAGAGGCTTCGGTAACGCATAAACATGTAGAAAGTTTATTAAAATATTTTTACGGTTTTTATGATTTTTATTTAACATCATTTAAAAATCAATAGTATAGTATAAATTATGTTTTATTTTGATTATTAGTATTCAATAAATATAACCTAGATATATAAGGATTTTTCATTTTTAGGATTTAATGTCCAGTGATAGTGGTTTATTAGAAAAAAAATCATAAACGGTTATTTAGAGTGATGACAAAATTTCCGTGCATATTTATTTAAGATATGTTTTTCACTATTGATTTTTTTTAATTAAAATCAATTATGTAAATAATACAAAATATCAGTATTTCATTTATTTATTTCTTAGATACATTTAAAATATATATCTTTTTTACAATATCATGCCCATTAACTATATCAGATGAAATTTTCAAACATGTGTAATGTAATCTTTTCGTACTCACGTTTTTAATAGTTAAAATATAAATCATAACAACCAGAAAATTATATAATAACCCATTCCCATTTCAACAGAACTTTACAAAAAATGTTTTTTTTTTGTTTTAATGAAATTTACTGTTTTATTTCTTTCAGTTAAATCACAGGATATGAGCTTTCTTTCATAAACACTGCTTATCTCAATAAAATATCGCCACAAATGTGAAGACTAATGAGGTTTCTTGTGCAAAAAGAAGATTTAATAAACATTTTTAAACGGACACACATACATACAGACACAAAAATAATTACATAATATTGTTTTGTTGTTTGTTTATTTCCTGTTTTACCGAAAACAAATATTTATTCTAAAAGCTTTGCTATTTTAAGAGAGTATAAATTTTTAAATATTTATAATCATCGAAGATAAAAATTAATTAAATAAATTATGCTGTACAACTCCGATACAATGTAGAATAAGAAAAAAAAAATAATGCGTCAAGCATAGATTATGAAACACTTTTCAATACTTCCAAAATAATTTCGCAAAACTTAGTTGCTTAATAAGGCAAATAAAATACCTAATTAAACATTTTAGCAAAAACATAAAACATTTGAAAATAAGATTTCAGGAAGTACCGTTCGTAGTCGAAACGTATTCCATTTCCTTTGCGCAGCTGTGTATTTGATCTATAGATTTGTAGATATTCCACGCAGTATGCTAAAATGTAGGTTTTTTGGTTAAAAACGCAAAATAAATTAAAAATTCACCTTCATCAATTTCTATCAGTAGATTGAAACGTACTTGAATTCTTGTATACAATCCTGTATATTTTTTACATAATTTTATATACGCCACATATTAAGCTAAAATTTAATTTAGGCTACAACAAAGTAATCAAACTTACAGAAATTATCATCCATAGGCGTCCTGTATCCAGGTATTTGTGTGGCTCTGTATGTAATTTTATTTCTACAAACATCTCTTAGTAGAATAAATATACTTCAGATTGAAAATGCATAACTCAATAAAAAACAAATTCAAGCAAGTCACTCCATACACCATAATGCTTAGGAATTATTTTGTGAAACCTTGTATTTGATCTATAGCATTTATACACACCACATAGTATGTAAAAATGTAGTTGAAATCAAAAACGCATGCCATAACTGAAAACGCACTTCTAGAAATTATCAGTAAAAGACAGTACTTGAAATATTTTGTGTGTCCCTGTAAATGAACAATAAACACTGGACATAACATTTTCAACAGCAAGTATCTTGCAGTAAACCTCAGTAATATACATCAATTTTATTATATTTGAAATTGTGTTATATAATACATTGCAAACTATTTTTCCCGTAGACCATTATGTAACGGAATTCATTTGTGTGGCCCTGTAAATTAATAATAAATGCATTGCACCCCATATTCTATAGAATGCATGTTTTAGAGCACTTCAAAAATACATATAAATTTCATTGTGTTTCAAATGGTTTAAAATCAATAAAATGAACTTGAAACGTTTTTTTCCCATTGACCGTAATAAAACGGAATACTTTATCCGCCCCGTGAAAGATCTATAACTGCTACACACTTCATTTTCAAATGCGATCGTGGTAAAAGTTAATAACATACAAAAATTACAGGGTAATCCGAGTGTATTTGCTTGAGTTAGAGCACGGATAGGCTACTAGATGGACAGATGCACTGAGAAGGATGACACTTTGTAATCTGAGTAAATTGATGTTTTCATTTTGTTATGAAACTTTTTGTTTCAAATATGACGACTCAATGCTTTCAATTCTGAAATACCAGAAATACTCAAAATATTGAAACATGGACATACTCAAAACTGAGCACATAGAGGTCAGTTCATACTCATATTTGAAACATGGACATACTCAAAAATGATTAAAATCAGTTCAAATTCATTTCTGAAACATGTAAATACTCAAATATGATGCACATGATGTTTTATTCTTGAATGTGTGCATGTTTTCAGAAATGAGTATATACATGTTTCAAACTTGAGTAATTTTGATTCGGAACCAGTTTGACTATGCGACAGACTCAGATTTCAGTATTTTTTGCTCAGTTTTGAAAATGCCGTTTTTAGAGTATGGACAGACGGATAGACTGACGTACAAACCGAAGTCATAAACACTTTTCAACTGTATTGGTAAATGTTAAAAAGGCAACAAACTGAGATTATCACATATATAATTTTTAAGTGTTGTAAAATATGACATTAAAATTGATGTAACTGAAATGTAATTCATGAACAATTAATGAAGAAACGAACTGTGGAAAAACTGTTTCAGTAAAAAAATCCCTGACGGCTCGGCCTACAGGCACAGGCAGATTTTGTAGACGCAGACCGTGGGGCGCCTGTTTGTTGGGAATTGCGGGAGAAAAACCTTTTTTTGCCATGATGCGGCATTTTGGAAACGCCCACTTCGAAACCTAACTTCTTTCCGGGCGGAGCCGGCATTGATTGTTTTCGTTTTTAATTTTTTTTTGCTATAAGGGTTGGTCCTATAAAAAACTTGTCAGTATAAAAGTTTTAGATAATATAGAGGATTTATAATATATTTAAGCGGATTTGATATCTTCTGAATTGACGAAGTTATGAATTTCTTTCTACTAAAACCGCTTTTTTTTCCCCACTTGGGGCCATTTTTAATAATATCAAAAATCTGTCCTACATAAATTTTCGGCCCTTTTCCTAGAAGTAATAATAACTTTAAACGGATTCGATACGTATCATAATTAAGAAATTATGGGGTTTTTTTCTGTTTTCACAAAAAGCTCCCCCAAATCCGCCCCCTTGGTTCGATTTTGCCCATTAACGAACTTGACCGAGATTTTATGCTCCTTGATTTTGTGTATCAGTTTGGAAGCGATTTGTGCAGAATTATGGGAGTTATCGTGTCCATAAAAAAGTGACATAGATAGATAGATAGATAGATAGATAGATAGATATGTATATATATATAAAGTTTTGAACTGGGGGTGGTTTGGGGTTCTGGAAGTCATGATCGGCGTGGATCTGCAATTTTTTTTTCAAAAATTCCAACTTAGGGGAGAATGTAATAGGTAGTATTTCTTACGAAATCTACCTAAAAATAATAATCCGTGCATTATGTACAATCGGGAAATAAATAGAACATCCCATATAAATCTGCCGCAAATCATAGTATAAAAATTTAACTGGTACAAATCTATTCGTAATAACGTCTAATAATTAATGTTATACTTAAATTCCGCTTAGGGAGTCGTCTACATATAGAACTTTAAACAAATTTTAAAAAATTCAAACCTAACACCTAATTTTGACATAATTCTTAGAGTCTTCCGTAAATTGTACTTTAGGATACCAAATTGAACGTCATTCGGCCAAGTAGTTTAGAAGTTCTTCAACTTCGAAGTTTACAACGACTAATGTTAAATTTATTTTTAATCGATTCAAAACTGATTGCAATGCCTGTAGTTTTTTTAAACGTAACTCAAAAACTACTTGGCGGAATGAACTTTAATTTTGCAATATAATTTTAAAGTTTTAAAAACAATTAATTTTTATAGTTTTTAAAAGTTTTTTTATGGGTTTCAATTCACATATTTTTAAAAGTATTTTGAAAAAAATATAAAGATTCGAATTTTTTTTTTTAAACAGTATGATATTTTTTAAACAGATTACAACAAAAGTTTACATATGCGAATACCAAATTAAATCTACATCCGCCAAGTAGTATTGAATTATGTTTAAAAAACTACCCGTTTTGTAATCTTTTTAGGATTTTTAATCTACTTAAAAATTATAAACGAAAACTTTATAAGATAATTCGTTTGTCTGTATGTCCGTCTGTCACAGTCCTTTTTCTCATAAACTATGGAACGTGGAAAGTTCAAATATGGGAGAGTTATAAAGGCTGTTGACCCACATATCTATATATTACACTGGCCAACAAATTTGAATTTTTATTCTGTCCCAAAATCGAAATCAGTTGTTTCTAATTCAGTTTTTTCCTCTGATTCTGAATCCAGTTTTAGATTTTCTCCAGCATGTCCAGATCTTCAAGTATTTGCATATTTCGATTTATGAAAAATTTGTATAATTTTATACAAATTTAAGGCATAAAACATTATCGGAGGGGCCTTTTTGTTTTATGTCATGATTACTGGCCAGATTACTTTTTAAAAAAATGTTGTGTCTCAGATTAAACTGACATGTGACCGTGAAATATTGTGCCTAATTTGCATATTTTTCATGTTTTTCTAATATCGTTTCTTGTCGTCAAAATATTTTTGCTAAATGAGTACGCTAACATGTTTCTAAACTAGTTTGTTACGCTGATTTCAAGTATGGTGTCCGTTTTTTTCTATCGCTTCTAATTTTTGAAAAAAGTGAAATTTTATTTTTTCGTTAAAAAAGGCATGAAAACGCTTTTAATGCTACTTTTGTGATGCACTTTAGCTTGTTAAGGTAGATTCTACTACTTTTTTCAGTTATATTTCAACTGTACCCATTGCTGTTTATGTCGTTGATAGGAATCTGACAATGTTCACCATTTTGACAATGAGGCACACACTCCTAAAAACCATTTTATATCAAACGTATGCCAACAAAAGTAAAAATTTATTTTATTAACAAATTAGACGTGATAGAAGGAAACGAATTATATATTTGAAATCAACATAAATCTAGAAAATATTACGTGAATTCTGTGGAAAATACTTTAAAGTTGAAAGTAATGTAAGCATTACAGTAAAGAAAAATATGCAAATTAGGCTTAATAACTAACAGGTAAATAGTAAGAATATGCAGACTGCGAAATTTATCTGAAGTAAATGGTCCAGTAGCCATGATCTAAAAAGGATAATTCAATCTGACATTTATTGCACCTAAAATTTTCATAAAATGACACAAAAAAGCTTAAATTTGCAAAAACAAAAATATGCAAATTTCTCAAAAAATGGACGACCTAGAGAAAAACTGATAGTATATTCGGATTGAAGACAAGAAATCGATCCAGGATTAAATAATTTCAGTTCTGGTATAGAACCAATGTTGTCCAGTGTTATTAGCCATTTGCAAATATATTTAGGAAATATTTAAGGGTCTAATTAATTTACTTGAAAATATATATGTATATTTTAGTATATCGTGGGGGGGGGGTATTGTGTGACAGATCTTGTAATACCGAACTCAACAATATATTAGCTTTAATTTTATGTATTATATTTTCAGAGATATCGTCGAAAATGTACTGCCAAAATATGTCCCCCCCCCCCCTGGAATCTATTGAAATGAAAATTATGAAAACATTAGGGGTGATAGAAGTTTATTTAAATCTTGCAGGGAAACTATAGCGATTTTTCTAGGTGACATAGTTTTTGAGAAAATGGTATTTTTCCGTTACACACAAACTATACTTTGCGAGCGCTCGGCGGGAGATTTGAGGGGCGCTCTAGATAACTACAGATCTGAATCATCCAAGGATTGTTGATAAAGATTTTCGAAAAAAGGTGCCAGGAATTAGCCGAAATATTAATTAAAAAGCTATCTAGAAAAACGCAGCTCAAATTTGCCAATTCCTTTTTCAGTACGCTTGGCACAATGCAAAGTTTAAACTTTCTACAAGGTTTTTGGGTATGGCGAATCATAGTAATAAATAGTCATTGTTATTCATTCCAATTAAATTCAATTATTGAAGGAAATTATTGAAAAATAATTCATAGAATAATTCCAAAGCATTAAAAGTCAGCGGTTTTGTGACTACAATTGATTGTATCTCAAAGTGTAATTTATTTATAATAAAAAAGCTTTTCGATTACAAATCACTTCAATAATCATATCTGAAAGTATCATGGTTTTTATGTTTAAAAATGAGTCAGAAAGTATCGTTTTTTTTAATCGCCTTAAAATTGTCTACTGTAACGTCAAATATAATTGGTAGGTGTCTTCTTGTGAGCAACTGTTCGACCTCTTTCCAGACCGTGGTTGGCACTCAGACAAGTTTAAGCTTTGCATATGGTCTTTGTCTTAGAGGAAGAAATATTTATCGTTTTCCATTCCAATAGAATTCAATTATGGCATGTTGTATTGTTTTACGCATACGAGTATATTTTCTTTCTACAGTTATGTTACTTTGTTTAACTATCTACTTTTTATAAAGATTTTGTAGGGTTTTCTTTTCAAATATCTTTCGTTTTACCATATTCCTCTATTTTAGACATTATTAGGTATGTAGAGGTATGTCAAAAGTTAATTATCTCAGGCAATTTCTATGTCTACTTCAGAAAAAAAAACTAGAAATGAACAACAAGAATAATTTTTAATTCTTGGTCTATGTCCACTCATTCAAAAATTTACTACAAGGGTAAACACAATTTTTGACAATGTATTCACCAACATCCCCGTGCAATGTGGCGTTATTCATTCCTGTTTTTTGACATCATAAACAATTTTGGATAACGTTTTAAAAAAGTCATACAGAAAAGCAATATTTATTACTATTTATGCTTCATATCTCTCTGAATGTTCATTTTATCCATTTATACTTTGCTAGTATATATAGCTATACTCAACCCTACGTTGTATAGTTTTTCATAAAGTCTTATTATTCATTTAGCAACAATTTTTGTACTATAACAGTTAGTAATTAATAAATTTATGTATGGAACCCCTTGAGTGAGGGTACTCGTACTCCAAACGACCGATTTATATACTGCAAGAGTTAAAAATGTACTTATTATTAAGACTCCCAAACTTTAAACTTATATAATTACTAAACTACTTAACCAAGCGACATCCCGTTTGGAATTATAAGGTAAAATATACTGAAGAATCCAAATATTATATCAAAATTAGGTATTGAAAATTAGTATTGGAAATTTTAACGTTTGGTGGAATTCCCGTATGTAGACTACTTATTAAAAAAATTTAATTATAGCATTAATTCGTAATTTTTTTTAGTAATCATTGGTTCCATTAGAAATTTAAAAGATGATTTGCAGCTACGTTAGTATGGGTTGTTTTGCTCTTTTTTTTTTTTTGCTAATTATACATTTTTTTCTTCTATAAAGAAAACACCTTTTATATTTCCATTCAATCTCAATACTCGCTTGCTTCGTTGTTGCTTAGTGGCTGTTTGCCAAGAAATATATTGTTTGAAACAAGGTTTTATCTTTAATTATATTATTACTTCGAGGTCCCATTATAAAAAAGTCTCATCCGCCGTCAAGATCAAAAGATGACAGTTGTGTTTCAAACTTGTGTTAGAATTCTGTAAAACATATATTCTATGAGAAGCAAACTTCGCTAATATATTGAAGGAAAAAGTAATATGTGTTACTTTAACAAAATAAATTCATAAAGTTAAAAGTATCATAACTCGGTACGATTTCGTCGTAATTAATATTTTTTTTACTATTTTATTTGATAAATCACAGTTTTTTAAATATAAGCAGGTACACTCCTTCTAAAAATAAGTTATACGTAACAAGGGCCGTATATAATTTATATTTGTTAACTTAAGAAAATAATAAAGGAATTTTTATGTAAATGCCTTTTAAGAGGATGATATTTGAAACATTTTTGAAAGTCAAGGTATATCTATTAGTCATCTATATGGTTCAGGAATGAAAAAAAAATGAAATATATAATCCTCTACTATGCGTCGAAATGAGCGATATTATCAACGGTGGTAGTCAATTAGTAAATATCTGTGTAATAAGGTAAGAAACTTTTCTTTGAATTCGGTTCTGTTTCTTTTATTTCACTTGTATGCTCACATAAAAATTCATTTTGTGTATGTGTGATCATTTATAATATATTTCTTTTTAATTCTTACGCAAGTACTCAGATGGCAAAATTTATCCTTACTAATTGTATTAATTAATCACTATTTTTTTATAAAGATCATCCAACTCATAACATATACATGTCCTAAATATATAACAGACTCCAAACAAAATAAACGATTAACTCTAATGTGACAGATATGATTGATTTTTAAGAAATTAATTAATATCATTTATTCTCCTGTGCGAAATTACAGTTTCCCCGTCTCATATTCTTAATGACATCGGTGAAAACAATTATTTCTTTACTGCCATTTATTTTTTGTTAAAATTAGCTATTAGTAGCTTTTAAATCAATCTTTGAAATCAGCTAAAGATGTTTCGTTTAATAAATCTATTGATTATCGTAATGGAAATTGAAAAAAAAATTGCATTGCATTCCA
The DNA here is from genome assembly GCA_963931845.1 of Maratus michaelseni. Classification (NCBI taxonomy): domain Eukaryota; kingdom Metazoa; phylum Arthropoda; class Arachnida; order Araneae; family Salticidae; genus Maratus; species Maratus michaelseni. The sequence continues at coordinate 306,299,823 of OZ007587.1, read as the reverse complement.
TTATGTAAAGTGGGCAAAACATAAAAAAACAATAATAACTATGAAACACGCACTTAATTATGTAAATATTAATAGTTATGCCACATAATTTCCGGAATGTAAGTACTCTAAAAACTAAATAATAGTTTTCTCTTTCTGTGAAAATTTGAAGTTTGAATTAGTAATTTGTATACGTATCCCTTCAAAGGAAGAATATGTTTATATCTTAGTTTTCATTTAATGTTTCATTTTAATGTTTCATTTAATAAAATCTATTGATTATCGTAATGAAAATTAAAAAAAAAAATTGCATTGCATTACATTATGTAAAGTGGGCAAAACATAAAAAAGCAATAATAACTATGAAACACGCACTTGATTATGTAAAGATTAATAGTTATGCCATATAATATTCGGAATGTAAGTATTTAAAAAATAAATGACTGTTTTCTCTCTCTGTGAAAGTTTGAAATTTAAATTAGTAATTTGTATACGTGTTCCATGCAAAGGAAGAATTTGTTTATATCTTAGTTTTCATTTAATGTTTCATTTTAATGTTTCATTTAATAAAATCTATTGATTATCGTAATGAAAATTTTAAAAAAAATTGCATTGCATTACATTATGTAAAGTGGGCAAAACATAAAAAAGCAATAATAACTATGAAACACGCACTTAATTATGTAAATATTAATAGTTATACCATATAATATTCGGAATGCAAGTATTTAAAAAAATAAATGATTGTTTTCTCTCTCTGTGAAAGTTTGAAATTTAAATTAGTAATTTGTATACGTGTTCCATGCAAAGGAAGAATATGTTTATATCTTAGTTGAAAAAAGGCCAAAAACACTATTTTCGTCTGTGTCCACCAAACACTTCACAATAGTAATAGTTGCCAATGATCTGTCTTTAATGGAATTCGTCATGTTTACTATTCTTTAATATTTCCCATTATTTCTGTCCCTGTCTACCAAACATTTCGCAATAATCATAGGTATAAAATATATAAATACAAAAGTTCTAGCTTTAATTTATTCCGCAATGAAATTAATTTTTTGATAATAATTTAAAGAAGTAATAATAATAAATTTAAAACATTCAATGAGTATTTTTCTCAAAATAACAAAAATTAGTCTTGGCTATTTTTTTTTTTCGATGTGCAGACAGAATGCAACATTTATTTGAAAACTACCTTTTTTGCAATGTAAAGTCGTTATTTTTATTTTCTTAATGCAATTTTGAGATAATGTAATAAAGTTTTTGTTATAGTTATCCAAATAGAAGAAATACATCCTCTTTAATAAAAAGCTATGCGTTGCTGACGACTGGGATTTCCGCTAATCGTTGCCACATATTAATATCGGCAAATGAAACATTTGAAATTACTGAAAAAATAATAGCTCGAAAAGTATTTGCCAGAAAATTGTTAGAAAAACTGCGTTAGAAAGGTAAAAGATTGCATTTTTCTTGATATAAATTTCAAATCTAATGATTATGCTGTTTTTCAAATATTGAATTTCAAAAATTACCAAATTTTACAATGGAGTTCCATAGCGAAACCTTGACGCATAAGAAGAGAATAATAACAGCATTGTGTCCTGACGTATGTATATTGACTATAGCATGAGTCACAAATTATAGTAGACTTATTATTATGTTAAAATATAAAAGTGAATTATGATGTCACGAGTGCATGATTTTTATTTAATTCTCGACAAAAAGCATATTTTCGTCCACTTCATTGAGGCATATCAATTTCATTATATCTGAAGTATTCTAACTCCATTAAAATCCAACGGAAATTATTTTTCCCCGTAGACACCATAATGTAACACAATTATTAATTTTTTAAAGTTGACCTATTCCATAATACAGTCTACAAAGAATTGGCCTAATTTGGGTTGGGTTGGGTTGATTATTGACGGCCAATTATCTACACTAGGGATATAGGCCCGGGGGGAGTGCCCTTCGTGGGGGTCTTTCTAAGGGAACCTAATCCGTATTTACGCATGGAGAAAATCCACGGCTCGAAAGAAAACCACGAAAACTCCGAGCGATTAGGCCGACGGGCGCGATTGGGATCGAACCCAGCACCTCCCGTCTACCAGCTTCGAGAGCACAACCTCTCAGCCACTGGTGGGGCCGGCCTAATTTGGAGCGAAGATTTTTGATACCTTTTTGGTACTTTTCCGTTATACCAATATCATGCCAAAATGTATGCTAATGCGCCATTTATTTCAACCCTGAATGTGCAAATAATTTTTATTTCAAACCGTGCCAAGCACTGTGGCTCGCTATTTATTCAACGCGAATCTCTTTTTTTTTTAAATTATTATTTAATTGTAAACATGCAAAACATTGTAATTTACTAATTTTTGAATCGTAAATACTTTTTATTAAGTTATAACTTACATTTTTCGCTGATTCAAAAAGGAAATGTTTATTAACCTTATGGAATGGATTTTGGAGGGACTTGCACTGTTAGTTATAATTTATCAGAGATGGTTTTAGTATCTCGCACATTGTTCTACTTTGCTTAGTTATAGATTTATGGGGGAAAGTTTCATAATCAGATGAACCCGATTATGAAATCGTAGCCTTTTAAAAATATCCTGCCGAATGAATTTTGGCGGAACCTTCACTGTTAGTTAGATGTGTTTTCAAGGATGGTTATAGTATATAGCATATCCTTTTATCATTCTTAACGAAATCCTACTATAAGTGATCAATGAAAAGGGTTTGTCCTTAACGGCCAAAATTTTGTCCGACACATTAAAAATGTGATAACGCAATGGCGTTCGTATCGTTTTCAGAAATGCAGAAGGACATTACAAGTAAACGTCCATATGGTTTTAAAACATAAGGTCAAACTCAAGGTCAATATTTCGTTTGAAAAAAGGTGCGTTAAGAGAAATTGACCAGCGTAGCGGGCGTAGTTTGCTAGTGTTTAATAAGATTTAAGAAATGGGGTGTTGTTTTACTAAATATTTATACTACGCTGAAGAAAATTACAAACATAAATCCTAGTATCGTGAAACTACGAAAATGCAATATAACTTCTTGCAAAATTATCACCAAACATAGTACACACCGATTTTGATGTTCATAACCCTTTATTGCATATTCTCCCCCAGAGTGGACAAAAATGTTTTTTTTTTCTATCCAACCTATGCCATTTATAGTTCCTGTTCAAAACTTATGCTATTCTGTGACATCTATACTTTCCGCAGAAAAATCGAGATATTCGAGCAACTTTGCCAATAGAAAATTTAACGTCGGAGATTTGTCAGTAATAAAGTATGCAACAAAGAGTTAAACGATGTTGTGGAGGTGATATATCAAATTATTCTGGTAAAAGGTTTTCTTCAAATGTACCTTCCTTTTTGAGAAATGGGGGGGGGGGTTAAAGTTTTTGTACGTTCAAATACCATTGGTTTGAATGCGGTCTTTGCGGTGCCTAGGTAGTCCATCGCGTGCCTGAAAGCGAGAATTCCGTCGTACATTGGGACATTTTTCTTTTTAATAAATTTTAGATTGCTATTTTATATTAATTTTATAGTTTATTTTAATTGCCAAGTTATATGTTTTGAGCAGAATTATGAATTCCTGCAGCTTTGAAATTTTTGATATTTTCCTAATAAATTACATTTATACTTTTGAATTTTCGGTGAAAATTTATATATATATTTTGTATTTTTTAAACTAATATTTCTTATGACGAAAACCCAAACTAATTTATGTCTACAATTTATTTTTAATTTATTGTTAGTTATATTTTTATCTTTTTATATTTTAAGCACAGTTCTGAAAAATTACATATTTCTTTTACTTTATCAAATTCTAAATGAAAACTTGTTATCTTTTGTATAATTTTTAAATAATATATTTTATGTCAAATGTTCCAAACGTATTTATACTTCGATAATTGCAATAGTATATCTTCAAAAGAGTATTAACATATTAAAACAGTAACGGTCATATATGAATTTTTCAATATACTTGTAGATTGATGATGCCTTGTAGAATGTATTCAATATACATTTATCTGTAAAGTTTACAGATTACATTTCAAAATATATTTCATTCTAACAAGTAAAAACACTGTCGATGACATACTTAAAAAATGAGTCGATGAAATTGTAAATGCATGTAAAAAGAATTTTTTTAAGAAATTGCCTCTGAACTTTTACAATAATGCCACAATAAATAAAAATTTATTTTTATTAGACAATATTCATTTTATTTGTCTCGTTTAGATTCTTTTGTAGATTATTACAAGGTTTTAAGTAATGATATATAAATTATATAATGGGATATATCTCAAATCAAACCCTCGTAGTACCACCATTGGGGTCTTTTTTGACCACATTTAAGTATTTCATTTTTCGAAAAAGAAAATAATATTGATTTAAACTTAATAAGTAAAATCAAATAGATACTTCGTAGGAAATGTGGCATTTCATAGAATTAAATTTCTGGTTGAAATCATGCTAAACTACGAAAGCTCATCAAAAATTAAATCCTGATAATTTTAGGGTTAAAAATATGTATTACATTCATTTACATATTTGTCCAACAATGTTGAAAACATTCTGATCATGCAAAAAAATCGTTTTTTATAAGTTGTGTCTCTTGTAATGGTATTTTATGTTTTGAATGACTTTACAATAAGTTTCACCGATTAAAAGTGTATTGACTTGCACTTTTGTTTTTCAACCATTAAAAACGTAGGAAAAACTGGCATTTCATAGAATTAAATTTCTGGTTGAAATCATGCTAAACTACGAACGCTCATCAAAAATTAAACCCTGATACTATTAGGGTTAAAAATATGTATTACATTCATTTACATATTTGTCCAACAATGTTAAAAACATTCTGATCATGCAAAAAAATCGTTTTTTATAAGTTGTGTCTCTTGTAATGGTATTTTATGTTTTGAATGACTTTACAATAAGTTTCACCGATTAAAAGTGTATTGACTTGCACTTTTGTTTTTCAACATTTAAAAACGTAGGAAAAAGTGGCATTTCATAGAATTAAATTTCTCGTTGAAATCATGCTAAACTACGAACGCTCATCAAAAATTAAATCCTGATACTATTAGGGTTAAAAATATGTATTACATTCATTTACATATATGTCCAACAATGTTAAAAACATTCTGATCATGTAAAAAAATCGTTTTTTATAAGTTGTGTCTCTTGTAATGGTATTTTATGTTTTGAATGACTTTACAATAAGTTTCACCGATTAAAAGTGTACTGACTTGCACTTTTGTTTTTCAACATTTAAAAACGTAGGAAAAAGTGGAAATTTCATAGAATTAAATTTCTGGTTGAAATCATGCTAAACTACGAAAGCTCATCAAAAATTAAATCCTGATAATTTTAGGGTTAAAAATATGTATTACATTCATTTACATATTTGTCCAACAATGTTGAAAACATTCTGATCATGCAAAAAAATCGTTTTTTATAAGTTGTGTCTCTTGTAATGGTATTTTATGTTTTGAATGACTTTACAATAAGTTTCACCGATTAAAAGTGTATTGACTTGCACTTTTGTTTTTCAACAATTAAAAACGTAGGAAAAACTGGCATTTCATAGAATTAAATTTCTGGTTGAAATCATGCTAAACTACGAACGCTCATCAAAAATTAAATCCTGATACTATTAGGGTTAAAAATATGTATTACATTCATTTACATATTTGTCCAACAATGTTCAAAACATTCTGATCATGCAAAAAAATCGTTTTTTATAAGTTGTGTCTCTTGTAATGGTATTTTATGTTTTGAATGACTTTACAATAAGTTTCACCGATTAAAAGTGTATTGACTTGCACTTTTGTTTTTCAACATTTAAAAACGTAGGAAAAAGTGGCATTTCATAGAATTAAATTTCTCGTTGAAATCATGCTAAACTACAAACGCTCATCAAAAATTAAATCCTGATACTATTAGGGTTAAAAATATGTATTACATTCATTTACATATATGTTCAACAATGTTAAAAACATTCTGATCATGCAAAAAAATCGTTTTTTATAAGTTGTGTCTCTTGTAATGGTATTTTATGTTTTGAATGACTTTACAATAAGTTTCACCGATTAAAAGTGTATTGACTTGCACTTTTGTTTTTCAACATTTAAAAACGTAGGAAAAAGTGGCATTTCATAGAATTAAATTTCTCGTTGAAATCATGCTAAACTACGAACGCTCATCAAAAATTAAATCCTGATACTATTAGGGTTAAAAATATGTATTACATTCATTTACATATTTGTCCAACAATATTAAAAACATTCTGATCATGCAAAAAAATCGTTTTTTATAAGTTGTGTCTCTTGTAATGGTATTTTATGTTTTGAATGACTTTACAATAAGTTTCACCGATTAAAAGTGTACTGACTTGCACTTTTGTTTTTCAACATTTAAAAACGTAGAAAAAAGTGGAAATTTCATAGAATTAAATTTCTGGTTGAAATCATGCTAAACTACGAACGCTCATCAAAAATTAAATCCTGATACTATTAGGGTTAAAAATATGTATTACATTCATTTACATATTTGTCCAACAATGTTAAAAACATTCTGATCATGCAAAAAAATTGTTTTTTATAAGTTGTGTCTCTTGTAATGGCATTTTATGTTTTGAATGACTTTACAATAAGTTTCACCGATTAAAAGTGTATTGACTTGCACTTTTGTTTTTGAACATTTAACGTATTTTGTAATGTATTTTTCACAATTATAGTATTTAAAAGAAACATTATGAGGTTATTTGTGCATTCTTCGAAAATTCTTATAAAAATTCATGCAAAGAATTTGTTTTTATAGTGATATTTTTAATGCCATTTTATGTTTTAAATATTTTTACGATACGTATCACCTGATTAATTGCTTATTTAGTAAACTATACATGCCAATGTTGTAATGATATTTTTTTTAATTTAATCATTTAACAAATTGTATTACATTCAGAATAAATTAAATATTAAAAAGATATTTCATTTTATTATTTTTTTCATAGTCAATTTAATATATATTTTTTTATAAAAAATGAAAAAAAGTCATGCATTGCTTTATGGCTGTGATAATATGTATATAAATGGAAACAATAACAGTAGGTTTTTAAAAGCTAAGATATCTAGACACACATTAGGTTGAACTTTCGTTAACAGAAATAATAGTTTAAATATTTTAGAAAAATTATAAACTTTCATGAAAAATTCAAAAACATAAATTATTTTTTAAGGAAGTTATAAAAAAAATCAAAGCTGCAACAATTCATAATTCTGAGTAAAACTGTTAGCGTGTCCAGAAATATAAAATTAATTAAAAAAGGTCACAAAGTAGGACAGAACCCTTGCCTTAAGATCCGCATGCGTGCTTGCTACCTCAATGGCATGAATACAGCGTTCAATTAATAAAATTAAAAGTTTTTTGAAACGCATGCTGAACTGTATTTAACCCTCTTTTTCTCATATATTAAAGCCAATTTCAAGAAAACCTTTCACCAGAATTGTTAGGGTTATCTCTACAACTTACTTCAAAGTCACCAAAATCAGTACGCACCATGTTTGGTAGTCCCCTAGTTAGTTATATACGATGTTATGAACCTGTATCTAATTTTGATAAAACATTTATAGAAGGACAACTTGAAACATCAGAAGAAAAATAGAATATTATGTTTTATTGGAACATTTTTCATATGAAAGGTTTTCTTTGCTGTAAATTTTGGGAGACGTATTTTTGTTTATTTTGAAAACATTTTTCTACAATTTCTGGTTTGCTTTTCTCCTAAAATATACTAAAAATAAAGAAAATGTGTTCAAAATCATGGATTATTTAGAATTTGCATTAATTTTTTGAATGTTTTCTTTTCTATGTAAAGAAATGTTTCAGTAATGGTTACTGCATAGAAATGTGTACCAAGTATTGGAAAAATCTAATATTCATGTGAAATTTACCTTTTTTTCGATTAATATTTTCAGTACTTTAGTTGGAGTTTCATGATTCTGCGACTAAAATTCTATAAGAAGTTTCCAAAGTAAAAATAACTCATTAAATAAATATTTGAATATGTTTTAGATTTGAGTAACATAGTGTTTTCTTTTTAATTTTCTCTTCACACTATGACAAAAATATTAATTGTTACTCAAAAAAGAAGGTATCGTGTTTTGTAAAACTATATTTTATAGATTTTTCGAAATAAGCAGATGCGTAGAATTTAGATTATAGTCGATGTTTCAGTTCATTTTTATCCTTCAAAAGAATTCCGGTATTTGATAGTCTTTTACAAAAAGGAATTACTTGAAATCAAATTAGTAATTTGATATGATCTGATTCCGACCTCTACCGATAATAGCACAATACATCGCCTGAAAGCAGCAGCACCGAAAGTAATATCAAAAGGGAAGTTGTTTAATGCAATGCAAATTAAATTTCTGAATCTAAATTTTATTAATAAAAAAGAGAAAACAGGAGGAAATATGAGCATGCTTGATTAAAAGATACCTGATAAAACTTGTAGCTGATTTTCACACTCTGAGTTTATTTAGACTCACAATTGTAAAATATTTCTAGAAATTTGAAGAGTTGTTTTGAAAGAAAGAATTATTTCTGTATACTTTTCATAATGTTTATCGCTGTTTGGCATTACATTGTGTGTTAAATAATAAATGTTTTTTTAATGTTTATCGTTATTTATTGAATTATTTTATTTCAATAATTGAAAAAGATTATGGACATCTCAATTAAATAAATATTTTAAGCAATCAGCCTTTAGAATGCGTAGTTTGAAAGTGTTTAAAATGAATTTCTTTATATAATTTGTAAATTTATAAATATTATTTAATTTATTATTGTTTTATTGTTATTTTACTTCATAATGAAGAAAAAAAGTCCTTCCGGCCTGTACCGGGAGGAAAAGGTAGCTTTCCTATATCTTCGTTTTAAAATTTTAGCTAATGTTACACGGAAACAGCAAGTTAAAGTGCAAAGAAACGTTTACAAAAGATTCGTTAATACTGAATTTGAATAAGAAATTCGCCAAATTATTGAGCAATAGCCAAATTGGCTTCATTTATGAAGACTTATTTTGGTCGCCAAATTTGGCTATATTTCGCCAAATGGCGCCAATTTTGGCGAGAATTTGGCGCTATCGGATATGAATATATAGTCCTTGTATTAAGGCCTAACACGTAATTAAAAAATTTGAATTTTTAACTTTTTTGTATATTTATTTTAGTTTTAAATTTTTAAATGGCCGCCATCTTGAAACAAAATGGCGGACCAAGATGGCCAGCGAACTCGGTCGAGACATTGGTGAGCTTAATAAACACAATTAGTTTCATGAAAATTGATTTATAAACACGAGCGTTATCGTATGACATAGGTCAGATATATATATGGATATATATATATATATATATATTAATTTAATCAATTAATCAATTAAATTAATCAATTTAATTAATGTATATATATTAATTTAATAATTATATATATATATATATATATATATATATATATATATTAATTTAATCAATTAATCAATTAAATTAATCAATTTAATTAATGTATATATATATTAATTTAATAATTATATATATATATATATATATATATATATTAATTTATATTTTAATTATTAATTAATATATATTATTTAATCAAATGTTGATTTATATATATATATATATATATATATAAATCAACATTTGAACGGAGGGTGGTTTTGGGGTCTGGGGGTCATGATCGGTGTGAAAATATATCGAAATTTTCCGGAACTGCTTTCCTCCGAACTGCTGCAATAGGTAGCTTTATACTTTTTTGTATTGAAAGATACCTAATAACAAAACAAATATTGTTTTATATTTCTATTGTTCAAAATAAACGAGCGAAGGTGACATCATCATGAATATGTAAAATTAACATTTTACTTTTTTTCCCTCGCTTTCTAAAGATCTTTCTAGAGAAGATGTCACAGAGCCTGAAGTTGTTTTTCTACCTTCTTCGAATAATTATTTTTTACCTTTTTTCAGTACCTCTATGCCATATAGTTCCCTTAGGAAAAGTATATTTTCATGAAACTGTATATTTAATAATAATACATTATAAATAATAAGGTTGATATTATAAAAATATAAAAAGTTTAAGCAATCAATAACATAAAAATGTATCTCATAGTAGTGCGTAGTCAGAAAATATTTGAGTGTCATTCCACAGTATTCATGTGTTACGTACGGGACATTTTACAGCAAATTTTTGAGATATTTGTACTTTTTTCAGTATCAAAATATAAATGAGAAAGTTTGCAATTATTTTTAATGCATTATATATCACTTCAACTAAATTCTTATGAAATTTATTTTTGTTTGGGGCAATACATATATATATTTTTTAATTAATGAAGTTGTGTTACGTACGGGACATCACAAAAAATTCTTTTAAAAGTACCTCTAGCAATTTGGATTTTGCTCTGAATTTATTTAATATTTTCACAAATAAATTTAATGAATTGAAGCAGAAATATATATTTTATTAATTAACTTTAAAATTATTTTTTTTAATTGCGTCATTAATGAATGAAAGCTAATTATTTCTGTTACGTACGGGACAAAGCTATTTGTTACGTATGGGACCTATGACCAAATTTTTCTATATGGCTGCAAAAAAATGCTCTAATTTTTATTTGATTTAAAAATATATATAATATTTTGGATAAATTTTAATAGAAGAGATTTAAAGCTTTAAAATGATGTATTACACTTAACTTTTTATAAAACCTTTTTTTTTTCAAACTTGTGAAGCCAAATACTGTGGAATGACCCTTGAAATACATTTCTTTATATAATTTGTTAATTTTGGTTTTGCTTCAACATAGAAATTTACAAAATAGACAAAAGTTCTGTATTTTCAGGAATTTATATATTCAGTGAACTTTTAGATTTAATCTATTCATCTATTGTTCAGAATAAACAAGCGAAGTGACATCCTCATGAATATCTAATACTAACATTTTATTTGTTTTTGTCGCTTTATAATGAGCTCTCTAGGAAATATGTCATAGAACATTAAGTTTTTTTTCTACCTTGTTTGAATAATTCTTTTTTTTTTCTTTTTTTTTTTCTTTTTTAGTACCTCTTTGCTATATAGTTTAGTTATCTAATTTTGTGTTAGCTTTATTAATTTGTAACGTGTTTCATGTCTATTTAATGCTAGACTTTTATAATAAAATACAAAACGTCTACAGTAAATTCTCGTTAAAGTGAATTATTTTTAAAACGAGAAAAGTCTATTTTCATGAATCAATATATTTAATAATATTACATTATAACTGTTAAGCTTGACATTATAAAAATATAAACAAATTTAGCAATCAATAGCAGAAAAAATATAGTACTTAGTAATACATAGTCAGAAAATATTTGAAATGAACCTCTGTACATAATTTGTTAATATTTTAATTTGCTTTATCATAAGAAAATATATACAAGTTCTGCATTTTCAGAAATTTATATATTCAGTTGCAAAAACGAATATTTTCCTATAATTATTCCATGCATGTACTGTTCAGAATAAAGAAGTGGAATAACATCCTCATGAATATGTAAAACTAACATTTAACTTATTTTTCCCCTTTTCCGAAGAGCTCTCTGGAAGAGATGTCAAAAGTCATCAAGTTTTTTTCTACCTTGTTTGAAAAAATCTTTTTATCTTTTAAGTACTTCTTTGTCGTATTTCAGTACATCTTTGCCACTTAGGATAAGTATATTTTCATGAAACTATATATTTAATAATATTAAATTATAAATAACAAAGTTGACATTATAAAAATATAAAAAAAAATAAGCAGCCAATAAGATAAAATATATAGCCCTTAGTAATGCATAGTCAGAAAATATTTGAAATAAATTTCTGTATATAATTTGTTAATTTTTATTTTGCTTCGTCATAAAAAAATAGAAGAAAGTTCTGTATTTTCAGAAATTTATATATTCAGTTGTAAAAAAGAGAATATTCTCTTAGATTTATTCCATGCATCTATGGTTCTGAATAAACAAGCGAAGTGACATCCTAATGAATATGTACAAATAACATTTCATTTATTGTCCCCCCTTTTTGAAGAGCTCTCTAGAAGAGATGTCTCAAGTCATCAAGTTTTTTTCTACCTTGTTTGAATAATTCTTTTAACTCTTTCAGTACCTCTTTGCAATGTAGTTCTAATAAATGTATTTTTACCATATATTTGCAATATATTTAATAATATTACATTATAGATAATAAGGTTGACATTATAAAAATATAAAAATCTTAGTAATAATTGTTATTAAATATTTGGTTGACAATTTCGTATTTTATTTTATTTTATTAAATATTAACTTTATTAATTTGTAACGTGGTTCATGTTTATTTAATGTCTTTCATAATAAAATATGAAATGTCTACAGTAAATCCTCGTTAATGCGAATTATTTTTAAAACGAGACATTTTATATTCCCGATAAACTTTATATGTGTTTACATTTGTTGTTTTATATGTTACTACGAAGAGGATTAACGCAAATTACCGATTGGCATGAACTAACAATTCGCATCTTCAAGAAAATGAACTTTTAACACAAGTAATCTTTCTCATTATACTGAATACAAACAGTCTCAATGTTTTGTTGATTTTTAAAATTTCGCATATAACAAACGTGGCATTTATCCCAACATTCCTATTCTTGTATTTCGTGTTTACAACGAGCGACATTCTCAAAGATTTTAATTCCCGGCTGTTTAAACAAGGTATGTAATTTTGTGGCTCATGAATGACATTGATTTCCCGCCTATTATATATTGATTACTTAATTTGTAATATTTTAACTTAAACTTTTGCAGTGGCACAAGGTGGGTTTTGAGCGCCTTGGTCAACTCGAAATATCTCCGATGTGTATGACTCCTTTTTAAGTTACAGTTTTTAATGCAAGGAGTTTTTGCACCCTTAAACAATTTTCTGGCGAGTACACGCCCCATACACTGCACTGCACGGAACGCGAAATTCTAAAAGACGTTTTAGCATTATTGGCAAATCCAGCCACCTCATTGGTCCTTTAGATGTGTCCTTTTTAGAGAGTAATCCCTTGGCGGTAGGGAAAACGTCTACAACTCGTTTGTCTATTTCTATGATTAGAAGAAAGAAGAGAAAAAAATAAGTTGGTAATTTGGAAGCAAATGTTATCTTCAGCCTTCATTTTAAAAAAAGAAAACATTGAAAATTACTTAAGATACTTTGATGACATTTTATAGAACGAGAATGAAACGGTTTAGATTTTAAGCTGCATAAATATTTTAAAGTGATATGACAAGTACTTTTTCAGAAAATGGAAATAAATGAAATTTTGCTTTTTTGGCTTTTTAAATCGAAAAGAATATGAAGATTCTTACATTGCTCTAGAAAATTTAATAACTATCGTCAGAAAAACCCTTCTTTACAGTTTAAGATAGTATAAAAAACATTTAAAAAATATATATAAGCCCTTATTAAATAAATATAAGCGTGAATATTAAACATTTTCAAAAAATTCTGTAAAAAAAATAAATAAACTATTTGTATGAGAGTAAACTGTAAATCTGGAAAATGCATTAGTTTCTGAGGTTTCTAATGATAAAGGATGCATTTTGGAATCATGCGTAACTCGGAAGATGTTATAGTATGTTTTTCTTCGTGGTTATATTACATTTTCATTAGATTAAGAAACATTTGTCTTTTTTACAGTGTATGGTGCATTTAATTTAGGTGCGAGATTGTTTTTCTTTGTAAAGACGTGCATAGGAGAACGTTATCTTTGAAAGGAGAAAATTTCTCTGTATGGGTAGCAAAGAATAGAAAAAAAGACTGATTATGTTTTTATCCTGCAACATGGTTGGACCCAAAAAAGTACATCTGCTTGCGATCAAAACATATCACAACCTTATTTCAAAACAGTTAAAACACTTTAAAAGTCTACTAATTAGCTACGAATGAGCTACAAAAATATATTGTTGTGAGCTCGGGGTTCTTAAGGATTGATGCCAAAACTTAAAACCAATCAACAGGCTTTATTTACTCTAAACGGTTCGATGAGAACACAAATATCTTCTCAAAAACACAAATATTCAAAAATCTTCAAATCTAATAAAAGCACAGCAAATTTTCACACAGAACAATACGTTCAATACGGCGCATCCAATACAAAATCGCTCAGAGAAACACAGTCTCAATGGAAAGCCTCTCGTGTGTATTCAATCGCAGTTGACAGAGAACTGAACTCCGTGGAGGTTCCAGCTGGCCCTTATATAGGTTTTAGAGATCATTCTAGAATGTTTGAGAGCTTTCGGATGTCCAGAACTTATCAGAAAGTACTTCAACTTTCGAGAGAAAACCTCAAGCGAGAAAGAACCTCAATGTACAGGTATAAGGGGGGGGGGTTGCACAAAAAGTCGCCAAATTTGGTGACAAAAATAAGTCGCCAAATCCATCGCCAACCTGACGATAAACCCATTTCTTGGCGATTTTCCCATAGAGACCATTATAAAGACGATGCTGAAAGGGTATTTTACCGTGAGGCCTTTTTGCATTGAGTTACGTGATGCTCAGTAGGAAGTACATTAAATAATGGTGCAATTTTCACAATAATAAAATAAAATAAATTTACAAATATATACAAAATTCATAACAATATGTATTGATGTCGATAGTTTTCTATAATGGAAAGGCACAGAAAGTTAGAAAGTTAGAAAAGGAAATGGGCTTTATAAATTTAGATAAGTGCATTTCTCATTACCATGCTTAAAATCTGCAATCTACAAAAATGATACGTTTGCTACTGTCAAAACTTAGACTTAATTTTAATGGATCAAGAAATATTTAAATGCATTACGTCAAATTTGAGAAAAGAGATGTATTGCCGTATGATTCACTGTTCTAAGAAAAATATTCCATTTTCATAATATGGTGAAGATTCCAATAATCCTTAATATATAAGAAAACAACTTTTGAATATTGCTTCACAAAGAAAGACATGTTGATGAGTACTGATTTATTAACTACAACTGCAGATAAAAGAATAGCGTTTGAAAAAAAAATAGAAGAACCTTCTTTCTAAGTTTAATGCCAGATTAACTACTCACAATTTTTATTCATTATTGTACTGCATTATTTTGATGAAAATATTCAATTTTTACAATGTGGTGACTACAATTATAATCTTATGTACATTATAAAATCATATTTTTTTATTTATTTACTAATTATTTATTATAATATTATAAATAGATTAAAATAATACATTTATGTATTAAGAATACAATTTTAGAAAAAGCCTGAATACATTAACTTAGCAAATTGATGTAATTGTAAGAAATAAGGGCTAATTCGAACTACTTATAACAAGAGAAAGTCCAATTCCTTAGGTATTCCTGTTAGTGATATTTTACTGTAATTTTTCCAGTCATAACCATCGAAAATACGTACACAAAACTACTTCTATATATGTTTAAATCTTAAAAACTCTGATTTTTATAATAAGTTTCATAATTTAAAATGGTAAACGGTTTTAAATGTTGCACCTTTATTTATTTTTTAGTTTATTTTTGTTTTTTGTTAATCTAATATTTTTCAGTATTATAATTATGTATATTTTTCTTTTATATAAATTTTATAGAAAACTATGAGCAATAGAAAGCGATTAAAACTATTTTTTTTTATTTCTAATATGTTTTCTATTTAACAAGTTTTTCATAAACATGTCATCATTTTACACGCAAAATAAAAAGATTCCAGGATATATAGAAAAAATACCGATTAAAGATTTATGTTATGTTGGAGAGTTATTTTTGAGAGTTATTTTTTCAAGAAATATAATTGAAAAGTATTTATATAAATTATCTTCATATACAGTATAACACTGATATACAAACATGGATAAATACCAGTATGAGATAAATGATAATTTTTTTAAATTCTTTGCAAATTGTACTATTTTTTCCTTGTGTTTTAACTCACATGTATAGAACATTTGAAATTTTACATCAAGCGTGATGAAGTGTTTTACATAAAAAACCCTAAATTGCAAATAAAAATTTCACTATCTCTAATTTGACACCAAAGAAATGTTTCTGATTTAAAGTAATGTAGTATATACGGGGAGAAAACGAAGAAATATTTTTGGAAATCATTGGTACAATCGCAAATAGAAGTCTGAAAATTTTAATGTATATTACAATGAGACATTTTTATCAAAAATGGAAATATTGCGTTTAAATTAACCTCTAAAGACGTGGAATATATCTTTTTTTTTTAATCAAGCTAAAATACTTTTTTATTTATACCATATTTGTAATTGTTATTTAAAAAAAGTTATTATATATGGTATAATACAGTTTTATTTTCCCTATTTGAGTTTAATTAAATGCTGTAAATATAAAAAAAATATCAATTAATCTATATTTACTATCTTAAATTTATACAAATATTGCTTCTGTAACATTTAATTTGATTTTTAATTTCTACGTACAGTAATTAATTAATGTGTCTTTTTTACTTAGATGTAGAACTTCTTTATAATTAACAAAATATTTCAATTAGTAAACCAGATTTATATAAGTAACATAGCATCTAAATAACTCAATATTTTAAAAGAACCTTACATATTAGCATAGTTATGTAATTAATTTAATTGACAAGGATACATTATGTACTACAGAACATTAATTTAAAATTTTTATTCTAAACACGATACAAGATTACCTAAGATATATCAAAATTAAATTTTACATGACGGAAACTAGATATTATGTTAAAATATTTACTTAAACGTTCTGTACGAAATTAGTACCATGAAAATAGATAAGATTAGCAGATTCATTGCTTACATATTTTATCCAGAGTGTGTTATTCATAATATAAAATATAACACGAGGTAGAAGCTATCGAAATTCTACGAAATAAAACGTTTATAAAAGGACTTTTAAATTAAATTTATAATAAATATAGAAAAATAATTACAATAAAATAATTACAACCAATCTTACAATGGTTATAGTCTGGATTCTACAAGCGTATTTTATTATAATATGTGTTTGTAAATCTAGGGGCGAAAAAAAATAGTGAAAAGAATATCTTCTGTTGTAGGAATGCAACTTGTAAAAATAAATTGGAAATTTATTGGGGAGGCACCACCCAAAATCAGGTGAATTACATATTGTGGTTGTAATTCAAAACGCCATCACATATTTCACTTTCTGAATGCACATCATACGTGAAAGTATTCGGTGAATTTTTTAGGTTTTGTTTTGTTTTAAGTGTACTTATATGTTTATTTATACTATTTGACTCACCCGGCGTTGCTCGGGCCCGTAATAATATATATATATATATATTTTTTAATCAAGTTTTTATTACTTTATGTCTTTGATTATGTATGAAATTACATTTTAAAATGAAAAATTTGCGAAAAACTATTGATATTTAGTGATAAAACCGCTCATTTTCTTGTTTTTTCACGTAGGGTTGTTTCATAGTTTTAAAATAAAAAGTTATTTTTGTCCGAAATCTTTGAAATCTTTATTAGTTATAAATAAAACGGTTTTACTGTCCGTGTAAAAATTTCGTGTAAAAAAAAATAGTTCTCATCGTCCGAAGTCTCTGAAATTTCAATAAGTTATAAATATAACTGTATACATGCTTTCATTAAAATTTGGCGACAAAATATGCATATTTAGTAGTGAAAACATGAGCTCTTTTAAAAAAGCTTTAGCTCGCAACGCAATGGCCACATGATTCTTGTAATTACTTGAATGCCTGTTGTACGCCTCAGTCCTTTTTCAAACAACCGTTTTCAATTCTCTTAGACTAAGCACGTGAAGGCTAAACATGTTTCAAGTCTCTGAGGGGAGAAACCTTAAAAAATTTTGAAGCACGCGCAAAGACACAATTTTTGTGTGGAAAAAGGATGTGGAATTTGACAGAATGCTCTTTTCGCTTGAAATATAGGGATCTTAAATTGTCTAATTTGCTGTGTTTATGTTATGTTTTTGAGAAACACTAAATGTGACAAGTGAACAGGTGTACAAGTTAATATTATAAACGGCAAAGATTAATTTCTGGGAGAACTTGTGTGAAGTAAAATCAAAAAGTGTTGATTGGACAATTTGTATACTCTACGGAAACCGAAGTGATGAAAATCTTATCTGTTCTGCAAATCGAAGTTTATAATCGGTTTCAGTACACACTTTATTACTACGAGATCTGTTGTACAGTCCTGCAAGATATTTTGAGCGGTATTTTGATTTTTGATCAATCATGTCACTATTGTTAAGTTTTGCAATTAGAAGAGTATCTTCTTCATATTTCTGGAGCATTTTTCACCTTTTGCTCTACATTTAGCGTAATAACATTAAATAGCTCATCCTTATTTACATACGGAATACCCATCGCAAAAGGAGCTGATATCTGTAGAAGTTGATAATCGATCAAAATCAGCTTAGTCCATGTGATGTTGATGGCAAGTCTTCCTTCTTGCCTTCAGAAAGTTTCCGATTTTGGCTCTTTCAAGTATTGTAGGATTGTATTTTGATTCTCAGTTTTTGAACTACTTAGCTTGTCTTTTTAAAACTATATTTTCTCTCTCACTACTGTAAATAAGCTTCATAAAACATCATTGTATTAATATTCATGGGTAAAGCATTAATACTGTTAAACTTGCGTACGTTTTTTGTAAGTGTTGCTTATCGAACGTTAAGTGAATCACCGTTAGCATTATTTACAGGAGAGATAAGATTTTCATCATTTCCGTTTTGTTTTGGCACGGTATATAAATTGTCCAATGAACACTTTTTAATTTCACCTACACAAGTTACTTACTCCCAGAAACTAATCGTAGCCACTTTGCCATATTTAGTGTTTCCCCTTCAAGTTATCATTCCTGAAACCTAAAATAAACAAAGCATTTTGGACCAAATTTTACATAGAGATAAAGATATAAAAAACTAAAAAAAATATTAAATACTCTCATATATGATCTGCAATAAGAAAATGAGGGCATTTTAGATTACAGCCGCGATATTGAATTCAGCTTAGTGCCTCACCATCATAATTACATTGTATATTTATAAGTTGCATTTCTATCAAATAAAATATTCTTATCACAATTTGCATTTTTTTTTCATGCCTAGTTAAATTTAAGATCGCATACTATCGCAAAAGAAACAAAAATGTTAAAAACGAACATATGAACTAGTATTGCACATAGACAGTACTGTAACCGTTTTCTTTTGTGAGTCCCTGTAAATGAACGTTAAATGTTACGCATACCATATTCTAAAATATGTATTTTGTTCTGTACAACAATGATGTACTGTATAAATTTCATCATGTATGAGCCGTTTTGTCTAGATATGCGTAACATGAATACGACACAATCTTTCGATAAAACACCCAGCAATACTAGGAAACACTTTCTATACGTATGATGAAATTTATGCAACATAAAATTTCAAAAGATTATATATTAGTCTGTACAGTTTACAAAATAAACATATATGCTTTTTTAAAAATAAATTGTGATACCATTTTATTTTAGCATAACATTTTGAATTTTTTAAATACGGAGAATATAAATAAATTTCGTGATTTATATAAGGTAAAGCTAGGATAGTCTGCGCACAATTCAAAAGAATAACAATACAAAATCTAAATATTAATTTTTTGCTAAATTATCCATTAATAATTTTTACTTCGTTTGTTTTTTTATGTATTTCCATTGCTATTTTGTTGTTATGTTGCAGTTTAATAGAACAGTTGTAATAAAACCAAGAAAGTTATTTTGCACAATCTGTCCTTGCAGGGTTGGTGTGATTGCGCACATGGGTAGGAGAGATTGTTACTAATAATAACTACAATTAAATGGTTAGAAATAATAATAATACTTAAATGACATTGTTGTAAGGTGTTTGTGAACAAATATTATTGTATTAGGAGTGAATATTTCAACCTAATGATTACAGAATCAGAAAAAGGATATAATTTAAAAAACCATTGAAAAAATTTAATTAAAGGGAAAAAAATTAAAGAATCAGAAAAAGCAAGTCCAGATAAGATTACAAAATAACATTAAGTTACTTGATAACACGTTTAACTTAAAATTAGTCCATTTTCATTTTTCATTTTTTTATGCAAATTTACCAATAAGCTGCGCAATCTCTCCTAGCATGTTGTTTGTACATTGTTAGTCTAGATTAGTAGCTTATGAGAAATCGTTATAGTTTAAAATATTTTGTACTACTGACATTGTATAGAAATTCTGAAGAATAGCTATGAAAATTCAAGCACTTACTTTGGAAAAATAAAACAAAGTACCAATGCTTTATCTTAGAAGCTGAAAACAATCAACGTGCACTTTCAAGTAGACACTCCACTACTGCTGTTGTACAACTACCTGGAGTCACTGCGCGCTCACTTTATTCCTTCCCTTCAAACCTCTGTGTGCGCAATCTCTCCGACCCCGTCATCTCTCCTGGCTTTACCTTATATGGTTCGAATAGTATGACATCATACTGAGAAACGTAGTGTTATTCTATGTAAATTCATCCCTTTTATGGTTATACTTTATTCTCACAAAATTTACCTTATTTTTGTGAGATATATTCATTACATCCTTAAAAACGCCAAATTCAACTAATTTTTCAAGTTGAATTTGGCATATATGCTTCGTTTATGTATAGACATTTTTGCATTGAAATATTACCAAATTACCGTAGACTTTAATTTCATTAAAAAGAAAACTGTGAACACGTAACCAAAAATACAATAGATGAAAATTAATCGTACAATTTACATTATAATCTTATAGACTACGATATTTGGGAATTTCAATAAATTCTTTTTTTTTTAAATTTACCTTACATTCATTTATAATTTGTAGTAAGAGTTATTTTAGCTTTGTATCTTTGCATAATACTCTGTAAATATTATCTATAGATATTTTGAATGACATAAATTTTATTTGTAAAGGAAACATAATTTTGTACATAATTTCAACTTTTTGAATCTGAAGTTCATTTTAATTCTCTATGTAAATTAATTCTTTCAAACTTTAAATGCACTAGCAATATACGAATTTATACCTGTGCTTTAACTCATCTTATTTAAATATATTCTTTTGTCTTACATAAAAGACACGCACTTTTCTACTGAAAGAAAAATACTAGCTTCATGAATATGGAAAAACATTATTTTACTGTTATATTCTCCGACTTAAAAGAGTTCTTTATGCTAAATCGTGCATCTACATTTGTAAGGCTCTTACGCAATCTTAATCCCGTGTCCTTATTATTATTTAAGCATATTCATATGCCAGTTCTAAATAGATTAGAATTTGTTTAATAATGCATGTCTACTTAAATTTTATGTTGAATATTTTTTTTAATGAAAAAGTCAATACTTATATTATTTATTTCAAATTTTCTTTATATATTTTGTATAGTTTGCTTAATATTTTGAAACATTATTCATCACATTGCATATGAAAAATATATTTACCTGTTTCATTTTGATAGCAGTCTTCAGAATCGAAATAGATAATGTCAATATTTCGTTCAACTGCGTTTAAGATGAATTATTTCTGTATAAATTGGGATTTTTTTCATTTCCGCAACAAACTAAATCCTAACTTGAAAATGTTTTCAAAAAATGGTATTATTGTCCTATGATTCTGATTCAAATACAATGTAGCAAAATAACTTTAACTCCATATATCTGTGTATAATGTTTTACTGACTTGGACTACTTTGATATTCAAAAAACCTACACTACTGGTCATCCAAAATGCTACACCATGAAAGAATGCAAATAACAGAATGATATTTATTGGACAAATACATTATAATAGGAAGGACAGGTGATTGCATTTTCAGATAATTAGGAGATATAGATCCTGAGAAAACATTACCCAAAGCACCCACCTCTGGCCGCAATGACAGCATTTATCTGCCTAAACATGGGGTTTAACAGAGATTGGATGTAATTTACGGGTACATCAGTCCATGCAGCTTCAACACTATGCCACAGTTCATCAACCGTAGTGACGGGCGAGTGGTGGGGGGCCAGTCGCTCAGAAGCCATTGACAGGACATTTTTAATTGGTGAGAAATCAGGAGAACGTGCCGGCCAGGGCAACAGTCGGACATGTTCTGTATCAAGGAAGGTCAGTATAGTACGACCAACATGCGGTCGTGCATTGTCCTGTTAAACGTCAGAGTTGCGAAGGCATCGAAAATAAGGCAGAACCATGTGCCGTAACACATCAGAAATGTAACGGCTGCTGTTGAAATTGCTGGCAATGCGAACAAGAGGTTACCGAGACGTGTATCCAATGACACTTCATACCGTCACTCCAGCTGATATGACAGTATGACGATTCGAATGCAAGCTGGCAATGTGCGTTTTCCACGATGTCGCCTAACATGGATGCTGACATCATGATGCTGCATACAGATCCTGGATTCATCAAAGACGACGTCAAACGCCATTCCTACGTCATATATGCTGTCATGGATAAATGGTGTTATTGCGCCCAGAGGTGGGTGCTTTGGGTAGTGTTTTCTCAGGATCTATATCTCCCAATTTTCTGAAAGTGCAATCACCTGCCCTTCCCATTATGATGTATTTGTCCAATAAATAACATTCTGTTATTTGCATTTCTTCATGGCGTAGCATTTTGGATGGCCAGTAGTGTATTATATTACAATGTTTTTTTCTTATCTTAATATTGCCTATTTAGTTTGATAAAATCTATTTGAATGGTTTATATGTGGATTAATATAATTATATATATTTTTAAACAATTCTGTTGTGAAATAAGTTTTATAGTAGTTCTAAGCTATTTATGTATAAAATTACTTATAAAAAAGGTGCATAAAAATTAGAAGCCAGCTAATTTATGCTAATTGACGTCCTACATAATCTATGAAGGGCTGACTGCTGGAACAATGTTCGTGATTCTAAAAATACTGAATATATGTATATATATGTGTGTGTGTGTGTGTGGGTGGGTGTGTGTACATAAAGGAAAAATAATTAGAATTTTTTATGTTGTAGCGGTTTGGTGTACTTTTTAACACCAAAATTATAATTCTGTGAGTCATGGCCTCAATAGAGTCTCCGACTGCATTAGAACCGTTTGCAGAATGTCTTTTTGAAGTTTTGTAGCTTTGCGTAATGTTTTTTAGGCTTTTCACGGGAGCTCGGAGCGCAAAAGTTTTGTGTTATCGTCTGTGTTTGACAACTTTTACTGTGTCAGTGAAGTGATTATACATGCTAGTAATGCAAGAATTTTATTTTATTATTATTTAAAGTTGTAAAATAGTAAAGAATCCCGTAGTGTCTGAATTATATTTCAGAAGATATTACTAAGTAATGCTGTAAAGCATGGGAAAAAAATATATATATTGTATTTTTTTAGTTATTACACTTCATTTGGCCTGGGGACATCCAAAAGAATTGGAATCCACTTCCGTTTTGTAATGTTTAGCTGACTGCATTGATGACATGAAATTATTAATGGCTGACTTTGTGGCTGTGCTTGTTTATTCGCAATAAGACAACCAATCTAAATTTGGGTGTGGGAGTTTGTACAGATTGTAGGTAAAAAGTAGCTACATTTTTCAACAAAAAGGAGATGTAAGAGCTGTTCTACAGATAGTGAATACGATGTGAAATGTTTCTAGTCATAGTGACATGTTATCTAGTGCCGATAGAATACGACAGAATTATCTAAAACCAGATGATATGAACGTATATGTTACAATAACTTGCATTCAATGAAAAATATTGATATTTAAAAACAACCATTCCTCATATTGCAAATAATTTTAATGAATACGATGAATACAATTATTATTATTATTATTATTACTATTATTATTATTATTATTATTTATTATAATTATAAGTGAAAATCCTGCATCTGAAAATTATTATTTTTTTATTAAGCAATAACAACGTACACTTCAAATTATATAATCTTTAGTTTTTTTTTTCAATCGCAATATGCGAGGCACATCGTTGTTATTTAAGTTAAGAGAAATATTTTTTTTCGTGCATGACACATAAATTATCTTTATTATATAAACCCCTTCTTTTATTAACAGATAATAAACATTTAACATAAACAAATGTAATCGACCATTTATAAAATTATAAAATAACTCGATTTTTTGCATAACTGAATATTTTTAAGGACAATAAATTATAATTACGGTTCTTCTGCATATCGACAAAATTTCAATGTGCATTTATCAAATTTTTCCGTCTGCCCCCCCCCCTTCCCTCTTCAAAATTCAATACGAGAGATTAATAAATTTTATGAAGTAACTTTTTGTCAGTTTTTAGATTAAAAATAAGTAGCATTATTCATGTCTTCATTTGTTTAATAAATAATTCAACTGCAAAATCATATGTCATTTATTTATTTTTTTCTCATTTTATATTTCGTTTAAATGAAACTTTCTTTATATGAATTGTTAATAGTCAATTAATCTAAAAATTTTACGGACAATTTATCATACTTAAAATATTGAGAATACTTACTTGGCTGATTTTTTTAATGAGTAATCTAGTTTATAAATTTTTGTTTCCACTCGATAATGACATCCCAAAATTCACTGTAAATGGCAAAGTAACAGAACAATTAATTTGAAATGGCATTTGCTTTAATATTTCCGCTAATTTAATTATATTGATATAAACTAATTTTAGAGATAGAACTCAGTTTTTTTTGTCTTCCACTTAACGGTTTTATTTAAGATAGAATATATCATAATAATACATTCATTATTTGTCTATTATAATGAAATATAAGTGACATTGGGTAAATATATTTTTGAGATGAGCTGAACAATTTAAAATGGAATTGTTCAATTTTCGATATTAAGAACTTCTCTTTTTTTGGCAAATTTGTATTACAAGAGTTTTTAATTGTATTCAAAAAGTAGACTATGCCATTTTGACATTTAGAGGGAATTGCTAAACGATTTTAATTACGATGGTTGCTGTTTCTAAATGTTTTTTTTTAAATACATGATTTCATAATTTTAGCATATATATACATACATATACAGTAGATCCCGCTTAATGTGATGACTTTGGGACCACGAGTTTTTGATAAAAATACCCGATTGATAACAATAAGCGATTTAAGGAAATACCAAATGATAACATCTAGTAGTACTATTTCTAAGAAAATCATTGCTCATGCTCGTTGAAATGATGACTTTTAAAGTAATAAAAACATTAATTGAAAGAATTTGGTAATTTTCGTTTGTTTACAACTCTCCCGTTAAACTCTATTAATGAAATACTCATATTCGTTTTGTTTCTGAAAATTGTTCAAGCAATGTTGTACACCTCGCTTAAAATTTTTCAATGCATCCTCATTTCCTCATATGTAACTGGTCTTTCAAAGAGTTGTCCTTTTGATCATCATCATCATCATCATTATTTAACATTTCTTCGCAAACACGTTTGCAAATTTCTGTTTCTGTGAGTTTTACAGCTACAGGATGAAATGAGCTTTACAGCTATAGGAATGTTTTTGTCGATCGTCATTCAGGCCTCATAATGTTCATTCTTCATATCATCGGAGATGTTTTCCGTATATTCTAATCTTTTCAATTAGTCACTGCTTTCAGTTTCACAGAATCCTGCACTAATAAAACAATTTGTAATTAAAGCTCATCGTAATCGGTCCCATGACATTTCAAAAGATGCAATGCTTCCAAAAGAATAGATTTTTGGCTAGTTCATTTCCACTGATGTCTTGTGTATCCTCTAATACTTCTAAAACTCGTGTACAAATTTTTCTTGCCGGTAATAGACCTTAAATACACTAATTATTTCTCGAAATTATTCCTTGATCGCAAGGCTCACAAATTTTAATGACACATTTAAATCATGTATAGTGAAGTAATCAAGTAAGAGCAAAATATCCTGTTTCAATACATTATCCAACTTCAGAAACCATTCATTAAGTTTAATGCTTGTCACTCATGCTGATTTCTTGGCATTTTAATCAACTTGAAGCTTTTTAACCCTTTGAAGCTACGTGGGTTTTTACTTTTTCCAACACCTAAAAGCTTTCTATTTTGTCCAGCCATACAGCATAAAACAGTGATGCGTTCCTTCGAAATTTTGTGACCTTTTGCACTCGTGTTCTTAAATGAAAAATTTTCAACGTACGACAGGAAACACAAAATTCTCTGTATTAAAAAAATACATAAATAAAAGACATTTCTATAATTTGTTGTTTTCTGCACCAAATATTCTTCCCACTGTGATCTCAGAGACCGCACCTATCCATTTAAGTGTTAATTTAGCTGCTCACCGGGCCCAATAGGGTCAAAAACAACAAACAACAAGTGTTAATTTAAAGCGTTTGAAGTAGAATTATGAAAGACACTATGACTGGAACTAAATTTGTCTACACACATGTAGGTCATATACTTTAAAATTTCTCCCTTAAAATGCTTAAATTAAATCTATTTAAAATTGTATAAAATGTAGATATTTTTAGTATTCAAAATAAATTATTTCTTTAATGAAAAACGTATTATTATAATTTCTGTTTTGAAATACCCTTTCGGTGTAAGCATATTTTATTAAATATAAAAATTGACCCGTGCGAAGCCATCGCAGTAAAGTCTTTAAAATTTTTTGCTGGTAATTTTTAATTAACTGCAACTTTTAACCAAGCAAAACATGTTTTAAGAAATTGTGTATGTACTTTGTCAAAACCCTATTCAAAAACCTTTCCTCTGTTACTTCGTTTATCGTTGTAAGTTTTGTAGGTACATAAAAATAGGTATTGACATAAAAACTAACGTATATGATAATTAGTCACAATTGTTTGAAAGATGTTTCCATATTTATTAAAATATGCAGTATATTTTTATCGTGATGTTTATATAGTATTCAAAATATTTTTAAATCATATTTTATGTACATGCATGCATGTAAGAGCATAACAAATAAACACGGGTATTAAAAACAGATTTTTGGACTACTTTTTTTAAACGTATCATCTAAAATAAATATATATTTTTAAAATTTTAAATCAAAGTGTAAATACATAAGTATACTAACGAAACAGAAGAAAATATCCAATTTGTATTCAAGATCGTCAACTCTATTTGTATTTCTATTTGATTACGTTTTAATATTGAATGAAAGAAATTCCTATAAAACCTGAAGTAACTTAACTAAAGAAATATTAAATAGAAAGATTTAATCTATAAACACATATATTAAAAACAGAATTCTGAAACACTTTTAAAATGTATCATCTAAAAGAAATATTTTTTTAATATCGGCAAGACAAAAAGACAAGATTGACAACTGTATTTCCATTTCATTGCTTTTTAATATTGAATGAAAGAAATTCTTAAAAACTTGAAGTGTATTAACTAAGGAAAGTATCAATAGACAGATTTAACCCCTTCGGCCCTGACGTCCTACTAATAGGACATATCTTTTATTGAGTATTATTTTGTATTAAACATCCAGCACCTAATAGTGATAGTATGAATCTCTACATTTCCTTTTATGACTTCACTTATGTTTAGAATTTAGTAATAATAATAATAATAACAATAATTTTCATAATTATTAGCAAGCCATTGGCATTTCTTTTAATTAAAACATACGTATCACTCATTAAATTAAAATTTGGGAATCCTTTTCCGAATTGGTAATTTGTGATGAAAGATAAAAAATATTACTAAATTTTTATGCTTGTTTAATTTAGTTGTAATACGACATTTTCCAAACGTCTTCAAAAATTCTTCCTTAGACTATTGTTATATGGAAAACACCCAAATAACTACATTTGTGAGGTTTTGGTAAAGAACGCATTCGTTAACTTTCATTAAACCCTAACTTCTGTGATTCCGATAGCTATTTTTAATTTTGTTAGCATAACAGTAATTTTTTCCCAAAATTGAAATAAAATTCAGGGCCGAAGTGGTAAATCTATAAATATGGATATTAAAAACATAACTCTGAAATACTTAAATGTATCATCTAAAATAAATATTTCAAAAAAAAGTGTAAATACATTAGTATACTAACGAAAGAAAAGAAAATGTCCAAATTGTATTCAAGATCTACAACTGTATTTCTATTTGATTGCATTTTAATACTAAATGAAAGAACTACCTGTAAAACCTGAAGTAAATTAACTAAAGAAACATTCAATAGACAGATTTAATCTTAAACTAAGTTATCCACTAAGTAGTTTCAAATTAAAAATCTAACAACTTTCTAAGCACAATTGAACTCTTAAAATATTACAAATTAGAATTTAAAATGAAATCTGATAAAAGCTGTTTACCTGAATATTTTTTTATTAAATATGTGTAGAATAATTTAATATTATTTATGATAAAAAAACGAAAACATTTATTCCTTTTCTCAGATTTTAACCAAATGTGATAATTATTGTGTGATATTATTGTATATTTCATTTCGTGCTGCAAATCTGCAATTTTTCCTAACTGTGAAATTGCCGGAAGTTTATATTCTCTTACAATAACTGTTTATCTAAATAATACATCTTGAACAAAGTAGAAACTAATGAGATTTCCTCGGCAGAGAATACCATTAAATAAACTTTTTCCAGTTTACAAAATTATAAGTCATTACTGTATGCGATTGTTTCTTTCTTTGTTTGTTTGCCGTAGTGCCAACAAAAATGTCTATTTAAAAACAGAAATGATAAAAAGATAATACATGTGATACTGTTATTTTTATCGTTAATTAAATATATATCGTGAAAATGTGTAATTTAAGAAAATTTATACTGCTGAAAGCAATGTACATAGTATGTGTATAAATCAGTAATAATGCATTTTTGATACTTTCTTTGATATTTGAAGATAAAGAACGATCCATTATCATATTTATTTGAATGAACAATATTTCACACTTTTTTTAGAAAAGAGTAAGATTCCTGTAAACTGGGCAAAGATATGTCCAGAATATTGAACTTTTAAAGAAGACGTTTTATTCAATGAATCATTGGTAATTTTTAAAATGTGAATTGCGTTTTTAAAATAAAATATACAGAAATTTGAAACGTTGATTAATTTAGAAATTTTTAATCTTATAAAAACTGAAATTATTCAGATAGCAAATTACGCGTTATCTCACGAGGATTTAATACTTTTTATTGATTTTTAATTTTAAGGGACTATCAAATTTTTCTAAGCGAAAGGTATTAATTGTCTAAATGTAAACATTTAGATTTTGCAATAGAGAAAATTTCATGTGCTGGAATTTCTATGCAAAATTGCAATCAGTAATTAATTTTACAAACACCAAAAAGAAAAAGACCGAGCCTTTAAAATTAAACTGTTGTTTGGATACACTGATTGAGAATTTCCATCAATGGGAAGTTTTTCAAACCCACCTCTCCTTTGACAACATGATCGTGGGTTATTTTCAACATCATTGTCTAAAGTAAGCCATTCGTTTCAAACCAATAACATTTGGTAATAAATTATGAGATATGTGTTCAAAAATTGAATATGTTATAAATTTAATCTCTGTGGTGGAAAACCCTCTTCAAAGGAAAATAGACAACATCGATTAGAAAGTTGTTGATAACCCTTCAAATCATGTCATAGTTTTGATAACTTTTTAATAGCTTTGAACTATTAACCATGTTAAGAAATTTTTAATAAAGAACATAGGGCTTGTGTGTCGGTCAGAGACAATAGAATTCCCATGTGCCCAATAAAATTCACGAAAGAAATGGGAAAATAAGTTAGGGGATCTTACGACTAATGATTCAATAAAGAAAATGAATTTCTTATAGTTAGATGGATATAGGATTGTGACAACAAAGCTGTCACAATCACCAGGAACTAATTTGGAGAAAATAGATTCATTGATCCAAGTACAGCGCTGGTGTAAGAAAAAAAAAACTTTTCTCCAAAACCATCCCATAGTGAATATGACGAATTTTCAAAAAACGACTTTTTGATTACGAAAATACGTATATCAGAGGAGTCGATCAGCATCCCTAGTATGTAGAAAAACACTCAATATAAATACGGGGTAAGAATGGGTATTAGTGCCTCATTACTATAAATAATGTTATTGAAATTAACTAAGAAAGACAATTACAAACTTTCGATAAAGGACGTCTGTAGCAAAATTTCAATAGTTTATTTAAAAATGGGAGAAAGTATACGTTCCAAAGTAGGCCGTCCAATCACTGTGTCATCTTCAACAAGAAGGTCTCAAGCTATAAGATAAAAATAGGCATTTTATTTGTAAAAGAGATAAGTGAAGAAGTTGTCAATAGACAGGCTGTAATACTAAATATCGTACCTAGTGTGGAAAATTTAATGTAACACCATGCATCTATACTTTCCTATATTTCATTCCATATGGGTATGTTTATTATGAATACTTTGTATTTAATTTAATTTAATTTAATTCTGAAATTAAATTACCTCTAAACATATATGTTTTGTCTATTATCATTATCATTTGCATCTGTCATTATTATTCTACTTGAAAATTTAAAAATCCTTGCATTTTTCTTATGTCTAACGCCCATCATCTTTAAATGTGGACGGGCTGTAATTTAATAACTGAATGGTACATTCTTAAATTTCGCATTTAACTTACTCAGGAACATTTATATAGTAAAATATAAGTTAAGCAATGGAATATTAGGATTAATTTATGCGTAACCGGTTCAGCCATCATGTGATAGGTGGAGCATACACGCGCTCTGCAGAGTAACTTGCCAACTCTGCCACTATACTCAGTAATGACATTAGCCAAGTTAAACCTTCGCAATCGTAGTTGTGTTGTAAGCGGTTAAGTGCTGCTTTACAAAGTGTTGACAAAACTGAAACGTCATTTGTTTGTTGCATACGTAATTATTCTGGCAAAATATTTTCCGCTATTAGAAAAATGACATTTATTTGGGTACATTTAATTAATTCTATACATATGGAGAATTAAAGTAAAATATTAAGTACATTCTCTAATGCTAACTAAATGTTGTAAACGAATTTAATATTGCAATATGTTATACTATGTGGTGTTA
This sequence comes from Maratus michaelseni, assembly GCA_963931845.1. Taxonomy (NCBI): domain Eukaryota; kingdom Metazoa; phylum Arthropoda; class Arachnida; order Araneae; family Salticidae; genus Maratus; species Maratus michaelseni. Next base: position 306,268,692 of record OZ007587.1, on the reverse strand, counting down.
CTAATCAAAAAGTTAAAATTCATGAATTCGAAATATTAACCATTTGGAGAACTAACGAAATTTAATTTCAAAGAGTCACAATTAAATTGAAAATGGATTTAAACTTCTTTCTGAAAAATATTGTTAATTTGACACCTTTTTTATTATTCTGGAAAATAATTCAATTCATAATTTGCAAATAGCTTTATTAATATTTTGCATATTTCAGAAATAATACCCGACATTTATTTCTTTTCGTAACGAAAATCTGTAATTTTCCCAACCACTGAATTTCCCGGAAGTTGATTTCCCCTACAATCTTTCTTTAGCTAAATAAAAAATATCTAACAATGTAGAAACTAATGAGATTTACCCGAAACAAATATAATTAAATATGATTTTTTGCGAGATGAAAAACATTTAAATCATTGGTATAAGCAATTGTTTTACTCTGTGTTGTTTACTTTCTGTGCTACCAAAAAAATGTATAATTTATTTGAAATAGAAATGTTTAAATAAAAATGAAATCTATAAAATAATGTTTATCATTAACTAAACAAATTTGTCGAAAATGATCTAATGCAAAATTTACATGTTCAATTGGCGAAGTTGGAAATCAAATAGAAATGTGTGGTATATCGTTTCTATTAATTACTTAAGAAAATTAAAATATAAGGATAAATATTGTGAAATATTTCCGTTTGAGAGCTTAGTAAAGATTCGTATTATTTTAATATCTACACAAAAAATTAATATATATATATATAAGCAAAAACTTATCCGGGAGTAACGCTGAATTGACGATGACAACTCCTGAACTATAATTTCAACACAATTTCAATTTTCACGTTGATGAATAGGGGGGGGGGAAATGTCCTTTCAAATGCAAATTGCTTGAAACTGTATCTCAATTTATCGATTTTTTATGGTTTTTAAAATAACCTTCAAGCATATTTTTTTTTCACTATCGCGTGCAGTCCGATTATAAAAAAAATAATCCGTTTGAACTTAAAACAATATAAGTTGTTCAGTCTTTGTTTCCAGCGAATATTTCATAATGAAATGAAAACGTCATCAATGAATAAATTACATAATAAAATAACATAAATGAAACACATATTTAATAGACATGTAAACGAACGACACCGAGTGTAATAATGAAATTATTATACTCGGAAAAGGCTGCTGTAGAAATTTCTTTGGTTATTTACTTCTGGCATGCAGCTAGTTTGAAAGCACCACTTTTAATAAATTTCAAAAAGGTTTGTGAATACATTATTAATATTTTTCATATAAAATGCTTTTTGGTGTTGTTAGTTTGCAATCTAAAAATATTATATTAAAGGAGTTTTCTGTTGGACGTTTCTATTAAAAATATTGTTTTCACATACATTCTGTAATCGGGGAAGTCCGGGTTGGATCCCCTACTTACCTTAAACAAAAAATAGTTTTCGGGTACTTCTTTCTTATAAGGAACCTTGCTGCAGTGAAAAATCGAAGGCGGGTTTGAATTTAGCGAGAAAAGCAAAATGTTTAAAAGCACTTTCTGGCAACCTTTATATTCATTTTAATAACATCATCAGATTGTTATAAAAAACTGTCAATGTATCAAATGTACAAGCAATTTGCTCTATATTTTCGCTATTTGATGCGTACATTGAAAAGCAATTTGTCTAATTTATACTTAAATAAGTTATGTAATACTGTAATACAAAATATATAACATAAAAAAGCCATTAAAAAAAGAAAATTTTTCATTGGTTGCCGTTGTATTTTCTGGATTGTTTTTAACATATGACACGAAATCGCACTTTCTTAATATTCAGTTCTGCCAAGGCCCGTGAAAAAAAAAAGTTTAATCTTTTGTGATAGGTAAATAAATAATGTATTCACGTTTCATTTTTTAAAACTGTAACAAAGTTACATTATAATGCAAGTTTGTAAATGAGAAAATATCCAAATATGTATTTCACTCCACATTTCAGTAATTAAATATTATGTTAAACTTATTTCTTTATTATTGTATGTTTTAACTTTTGTACAAAAATACAAAAATATAATATAAAGAAATAGTATGAAAGTTTTAAATTACGCTTATTCACTTCTTCTAATATTATCTCCGTTAACTATTTATCGTTACTTATAATTCATGGTGTTATTGTAACGACGGGATATAAATCATACTTATATTTCATTAAATTTCCATACACATATTCTTCAAACGTGGAAATAATATAACAATTCAATTAGTTTAACAAAGAAATCTTTATGGTACATAAATGAGGACTAAACGTAACGTTTCACTTCGCACTGCTAAACATAATGATATTTTTATGAGTAATATTTTTATGGGAAATATTTGAAAATAAAAGAGAACGGCATGTATTTCTACATTTTTCTTTTAAAATATTCATATAATGGTTTAAAATATTGCCTTACTAATTATTAATTTTTACTTACCCATCATACGTAGTATAGGGTAAATCTTGTAATCGTTTTGAAAATCGGAAATTTTTTTGACGGATTTACACGTTTCAGACACTGGACATTCCGAAAAACATATTTTTTGAAGAAAAATAAATTGCCGTCCGTCTGTCTGTGTGTGTGTGTCTGTAAGCGCTCTATCTCCCGAACAAATTGAGATAGAGACTTGAAATTTGCTATATACTTAGTATGTAATAATGGGAAGAAGTTTATTGAATTTCAGTAACCTTGATTATCTGGAACTATTTTTTTCGGACTCTCGAAATATTCGTTCTGGTAAAAGATATATAAAAAATTTCGAAATTGTTTATTTTAAGAATTGAATATAAAAGACAATAACAAAACATAAGTTTTGCATACAGAATGAAGTCGATTGGATAATTAGTTGCCGAGATTTTTGTAATCCTATTTTCCACATTCTTCGATTTTTCATCACCCTGTATTTCATCCAAATTTCAATTCAAAGATATATTTTAATTGGAAATGAGACGCTTCATCCAACACAATAAACCGTTAGGTAATATGATTAAAATTGATGTTTTTCCGCAATTCAGTAATATAACATTAAGTTTATGACGTCATCAAGCCACGATTTTATTCAAATTGCAATGCATTTTATAAGTAGTTTACACGTGTTTTATTTTCATATTTTATGTTATGCATATCCATGATGGGCAAGTATTACGGTGGCCCCCAACGACTAGCTACGTTATTTTCGCATTTCTGTGGAAGCCATTTATTTGGTGAGCTTTTAAGATTAAATATATATGTATATATTTATTGAAAACTATATATATATATATATATATATATATATATATATATATAGCGCACAATCTATGTATATTATAAAGGAAAAACATGTTCTTGAGTAACGCTGAACTCAGATTGACGGTAGCAATGACCTCAGCAATAAATGTCGCTTTTAATGCAATATTTGTAACTTCTAAACATTGCAGAATTTCGAGTTTTACTCAACCGTATAGAAAAACACATGTATTTTAAAATGTAATTTGTTTGAAAATTCCCTCTAAATTTATTTATTTTTAAGAATAACTTTCCACCATGAGTATTTCTAAATCTGTGTGCAACCCAATTAACACCTTTGAACTTAAAACGATGTAAATAACTTAGCATTTGTTTATTTTAGTGTAATATTCCATAACTAAGTTTTCAAAGGAAATTAAAAATTCACAAATAAATAAATAAATGATTTAATAAAACACAAAGTTAAGAGATATGTTATCGAACTACGCTCTAAATAGGGAAATGTTCGATGATTGTCCGCCGCCATGCGGCTAATAGAAATGTACCAAAAATGATTTTTGGTGTTATTTTTTGGTCAAACTTGATGATCAAGACGGTTTTGATCTACAGGGTGTTCTAGAAAGGACTCCCCAACTTTGAAATGACATAACTTCGAAACAGTGAGAGATAGAAATGTGAAACAAGTTGAATGTTAGACAGATAGGTCTGGAATTTTTTATGCATCAATTTAAAAAAATAGTTCCAATATTGGACACGAGAGGGCGCTGAAATCACAAAGCTGTGTCTTTGAAATAGTTCCTGAAAGTGAGCTGTTCGAACTGAGATAAAAATCACATTACGATGGATTCGATATGGTTACCTTTTTCAGCAACAACATGACGCAACCTACAGGTAACGTTCGAAATCACTTGTTGCAATACTTCTATTGAAATGGATGCACATGCCTCAGATGAATTGTTAGAGCTGTTCCAACGTTTGGGGATTCTTAGAATAAACAGCGTCCTTCAAGTAACCCCACAAAAAGAAGTCGCATGGATTCAGATCCGGGGAATATGGTGAATACGGCATGATATTCTTGAATTCCGAATTTTTCTCTAATTCTATACAACTTTTTTACACGTGTCAGCAATGAAACAGACGCACGAATGAAATTTCTGTCCTTCTGAGTACCATTTAAAGTTCCATGTGCTTGTGCTGCCACCTATTAACCAATATTGGAACTATTTTTTCACATTCATGTATAACAAATTCCAGACCTAACTGTTTAACATTCAACTTGTTTCACATTTCTATATCTCACTGTTTCGAACTTATGTCATTTAAAAGTTGGGGAGTCCTTTCTAGAACACCCTGTATGTTCTGTATGCAAGCATTGTATAGTGTACCAGTGTAAAAAATGGTTAAGAAAAAGCATTTTTCGTATTTTTTTGTTTTTGCTAATAAAAAACTACAATGTTAAATATATTAAATAAAGCAAACCGCGTATTTATATGATAATTACATGAGCGGTTATAGCAGTTTTTGTGTTGTACTACCAGTCTTTCCCCGCTCATAGCTAAAACTTTAAGTCCCTTTATCTTGGAATGTTTGTTTTCATAATTTGTCGTGCTTTAAAAGTATTTATCTGAACTTTCTTGCAAGATATGTGTTGTGTATAAAATTCTGTACAGAGTTTTATGTTATGCTTTTGATAAATTTCTTCCTTTTTTAAAATTTAATGTAAAAATTTAAAAATATAATCCTCGAAGTAGAAATCATTTTAAAATATCCTTTTTTAAAACTTTTAAATTCATTTTACATCTTGTCTCTATCTCTATAAAAGAGTAAGTGTCTGTCTGCCTGCCCGAGGATTTCACCGTAATTATAACACCTAGGATTTTAAAATTTTTGTCATGTGTAGATACTATCACCGGAAAGTATACCTCGCCGCCAGATTTTTAAATTTTAATTTAGATTTTTTTTAAAATTAAAACGTGTATATGGAATTTTGGATTCGAGGCTATTTCAAGCTCCTCTCATGAAATAGCCTCGGCAACGCCATCCGTGGCGACGAAGAAGCCAGCCAATGAGAGCAGGGGTGATTATGTCATGATCCAGGATCTAGCTACACGCGGCTGTTTAGCTACAAATTCCATTGTTTTGTTTATTTTTTAGATTTATTTTAAAGAAAAGGAATATATTTTTGGCTAATTGAGGTTAAATTAAGTTAGTTTTGATTGTATTCATTCTTTGTATGTTTAGTTGCCCCCATATATTATGTGTTTGGTAAGAATATAACTTGCATTTTACTGAATGTTTTCAAAACGTTCACATATCTGCTCATGTTCTGAAATGAAATAAACTGTTTTCAATAACAAATCTTAATGAATCAAATTAATCTTACACTTTACTATAAAATGTACAGTTCTACAATTTGTCGCCTGTTACAAAGTTCTCGGGAACTAAAAATGTAGTCAAAATCTGTAACAGAAAGATTGTAAATTAACAAACTCATACATATAAGATATAACTTTAAACTGATATGCCTCACCAACTGTTGTCGAAATCAATGTAATGTAAATATTTCTTAAATATTATGATTTTGTTTAAGAATTGGAAACATTCAGTGAAGTGTAGGGTGTATTTTTTCATCAAAACAATTTGATTTGTAAGTATGAGGTAAAAAAAAAAAATCCCCGTTTTGTTACATGATGAGTTTCATCAGAAAGTAAAACAATAAATAAATATGAATGATTTGCGGAGCTGTTTCAGAATAATTATAAAGAAGAAGTCTTTAAAAATGTAAAATCAGTGTTATTTCTGGCCGATTTGTTTTTAAATAATTATAAACCATTTTAATTTGTAAGCATGTTGTAAAAAAATCACCATTTTGTGACAAATTTTGTGTTTTATAAGAATCGCCCAAGAACGGACATGCAATGTGGTATAAAATTTATGTTGTCATTGCACTCTTTATAATTATTTTTGTTGAGGGTTTTTGGGTGATGTTATTGAATTAGTGATAGAAACAGCTCCGCAAATCATTCATATTTACTTATTCTTTAACTTGCTGATAAAACTCATAATATGTGAGCAAACGGTGATTTTTTTTTACTTCATATTTACAAATTAAATAGTTTTGAGGATTGTAAGTATGAGGTAAAAAAAAAATCACTGTTTTCTCCCATAATGAGTTTCATCAGAAAGTAAAACAATAAATAAATATGGATGATTTGCGGAGCTGTTTCAAAATAATTATAAAGAATAAGTCTTTAAAAATGTAAAATCAATGTTATTTCTGGCCGAGTTTTTTTAAATAATTATAAACCATTTTAATTTGTAAGCATGTTGTAAAAAAATCACCATTTTGTGACAAGTTTTGAGTTTTATAAGAATCGCCCAAGAACGGACATGCAATGTGGTATAAAATTTATGTTGTCATCACACACTTTATAATTATTTTTGTTGAGGGTTTTTGGGCGATGTTATTGAATTTTTGATAGAAACAGGCAAATCATTCATATTTACTTAATGTTTTAACTTTCTAATAAAACTCATATGTGAGAAAACGGTAATTTTTTTTTTACTTCATATTTACAAATTAAATTGTTTTGAGGAAAAAATACATCCTACACTGCACTGAATGTTTTAATTTCTTAGCAAACTCATAATTTTTAAGAATTATTTACATTATATTGATTTCGACAACAGTTGATGAGACATATCAGTTTAAATTTGTATCTTATATATGAGTTTGTTAATTCAATGATGTGAAATTTATGATTATTTATTTATTGTTATTTACAATTTTCTTTCTGCTACTGTTACTGGACTACATTTTTAGTTCCCAAGAACGTTGTAATATGCGATAAATTGTAGAACTGTACATTTTATAGTAAAGTGTAAGATTAATTTGATTCAATAAGATTTGTTATTGAAAACAATTTGTTTCATTTAAGAACATGAGCTGATATGTCAAGCGCTATGAAAACATTCAGTAAAATGCAAAATATATTCTTACCAAACACATAATATATGGGGGCAACTACGCATACAAAGAATGAATATTTATTTATTTAAAAACAGGACAATTGCACCATAATTTCTATAATTCAAATACAACATTTGCTAAATGGTACATACATTGAAATCGTGAATTTACAACACAATTAAACATCAACGTTTCATTTCGCTTCTGCGAACGTCATCAGGATGTTACAAAACAAGTCGAAAATGTCAAACTGAGCTTACACGTCAGAATTCTGGAGAAAACATGATCGGAGAGTGCGCAAACATCATCATCACAAACGTCATCAAGTTCCCATGGTAACCAAGTGGATCATACCACCGTAGTTAAAAGAGGGGTTGGAAAACAAAATGAGCAGATTGTATTAACGGATTATAACATATTATGCCAGATTTTATGAATGTTATAGGATACATTATCGTTACATGTATACTGCCCAAGCTTAATAATCGTAAGGGACTCTAAAATTTTATTAACATAAGAATTCTTGCATGGGATTATGATTCTAGCCTCTTCAAAGTCAATTTTGCTACCTTCATTCGAAAAATAAAACCTTGCGAGAGCTGTACTCTGTTTTGATTGTGAAATATCTCTCTTGTGCTCTTTTAATCTTTCTGAAAATTTTCGTTTTGTCTCACCAATATACCCTCCCAAATAACGAACGGTTAGTTTATATTGGTGAGACAAAACGAAAATTTTCAGAAAGATTAAAAGAGCACAAGAGAGATATTTCACAATCAAAACAGAGTACAGCTCTCGCAAGGTTTTATTTTTCGAATGAAGGTAGAAAAATTGACTTTGAAGAGGCTAGAATCATAATCCCGTGCAAGAATTCTTATGTTAATAAAATTTTAGAGTCCCTTACGATTATTAAGCTTGGGCAGTATACATGTAACGATAATTTATCCTATAACATTCATAAAATCTGGCATAATATGTTATAATCCATTAATACAATCTGCTCATTTTGTTTTCCAACCCCTCTTTTCACTACAGTGGTATGATCCACTTGGTTACCATGTAAAGTTTGCGCACTCTCCGATCATGTTTTCTCCAGAATTCTGACGTGTAAGCTCAGTTTGACATTTTCGACTTGTTTTGTAACATCCTGATGACGTTCGCTGAAGCGAAATGAAACGTTGATGTTTAATTGTGTTGTAAATTCATGATTTTAATGTATGTGCCATTTAGCAAATGTTGTATTTAAATTAAAGAATGAATACAATTGAAACTAACTTATGTGAACCTCAATTAGCCAAAAATATATATCTTTTCTTTAAAATAAAACTCAAACATAAACAAAACAATGAAATCTGTGGCTAGCCGCTTTCAGCTGTGAACATGAACTGCCGTCGCTGGATCCTGGATCATCCCATATTCACACCTGCTCTCATTGGCTGTCTGCTTTGTTGCTGTGTATTGGCGGAGAGCATGGAATAGCCTCGAATCCAGAATTCCGTATGCACGTTTTAATTAAAAAAAATTGAAATTGAAATTAAAAAATCAGGCCTAGGTGTTATAATTACGGTGCTTTCCTCAGGCGGGAAGACAGAATAGGTTTGTCTGTATAGAGGTTTGTGTGTGTGCTGTTTTTAATAACGACAGTTGCATTTTTTCCGTGACCCTTCACGAAAGTTTTTTCTGTGAACCTTTCACAAAATGAGCATTTTTTCCACAATCCATTGACGATTTTTGTATTTTTTCTGCGATCCTTTGATGAAATTCAAGTTTCTCCTGCAATCATTTGACGAAATTTGCTTTTTTTGTGATCCTTTAACTAAATTCATGTTTTTTCTGCATCCTTTTGTCGAGATTCATGTTTTTTCAGTGATCCTACAACGTAATTAGTGTTTTTTTCAGCGATCCTTTGACGAAATTCACGTTTTTCCTGTGATCCTTGGGTGAAATTTGCGTCTTTCCCTTAATCCTTTGATGACATTCGCATTTTTCCGCGATCCTTTGATGAAATTTGCTTTTTAAATGTTCGTTTGACAATATTCGTGTTTTCTCTGCTGCCGTTTGACGAGATTCATGTTTTTTTAACGATCCTTTTACAAAATTTCTGTTTTTTCAGCCTATATTTGATGAAATTCGTGTTTTTCTTGCGAACCTTTGACGAAATTCGCGTTTGCCAGCGATTCTTTGATAAAATATGCTTTTTTCTATTATGATAGGGAAAAGCGGATTAGGATAGGTAGATAGAGAAACCCCATTATTGAATCGGGACATTAGATGTAATTAAGAAACATTTGTATATTTGTAATAATTAGCGAAAATGGCGAGATAAAGGGGGTGGGAGGGAACGACTTTTTATTAAATATTGCATTTATTCTACATCAACTTCCTCTCACCACCAGGGGGTGCTTTGCTATCTTTGTTTCTATGGGCTGGATCACGACGGGGAATGGCTCTTTCCACTGGACATCAATAGAGCTTACTGATTTTAGTTCGGATTTTCACCACAGGGGGCGCTTTCGTATCTTTGGTTCTATGGGCTGGATCATGACGGGGTATGCCTCATTCGACTCGACATCGATAACCTTAATGATTTCAGTTATGTTCGCATAGAACACATTGTGCCCCCTGGAGGTGGAAGGTGTAACTAAAGGATTTTGCAGCTAACTCGGGTTCTATGGGTCACATCACGACACGGTTTGGCTCATTCGACACAACATTAATAGAGCTTACCTATTTTAGTTTTGAATTTCACCACCAAGGGGTGCTTTCCTATCTCTGTTTCTATGGGCTGGATCACAATGAGGTATGTCTCTTTCCACTTGACATCGATAGATCTGACTGATTTTAGTTCGGATTTTCACCACCAGGGGTGCTTTCCTATAGCTGGTTCTATGGACTGGATCACGACGGGGTATGGCTCATTCGACTCTACATAGATAGAGCTTTTCGATTTTAACCACCAGGGGCGCTTTTCTATCTCTGGTTTAATGGGCTGGATCATGAAGGGGTCGACTTACGATCTCTTTCTACTTGACTTACGGTAATATATGGGAGAGTGTATGGCACGCCCAGTGTTTGCTGTCTAAGGTAGTGGGGCCCCCAACATTAGATTTGTTTAAAAAAAAATGTTCAACACTGATTTCAGGTACATTTAAGGTTGCTGGCACGGGTAACGCCGGGCGGGTAAGCTAGTGTTTTTATAAATCATGAAAACAAATTTACAAAAAGCATTTTCTCTTTACGATAAAAAAAAGGTAGTGAAATCGGGCGTGTAGTTCATAAGTTTTATCAAAACCTAAATATGTTTAAAAATTAAAATTTTTTAATTAAAAACAAGTTTAAATTTTTTTATCTTAAAATTAATCTAGAACGACACATTTCAAGAAAAATTCATTAAACAATGCCCATAAATAAAGAACATACAATGTTGACACCCGGACCGCCTTAAACCGTGTAGCCAGGGATTGCCAGGTTGATTTAATAGAAGAATTCTTATGAAGTATAAATAAGGAATAAGTGTAACATTTCACTTCGGACTCATAAACATCTTGTCATTCTTTTACACATGAAGATATTTTTAAGATAAACAGAACAGCGAGTATTTTGACATTTGTCTTTCAAAATATTGCTCTTTTAAGTTAAAGAACTGTCTGATTGGTGATTGATTTTTGCGTTATTTTCGCATTTCTGTGAAAGTTATTTATTTGCTGATTTATTATATATCAAAGATAGGCGTATGTATTATGCTTTTACATGTCCTATACACATTTCTTGTTGTACAAATATTATAGACATGATAAAATAATAAAATATTTCTTATGATGCATAAATGACGTTTAAACTTAACATTTCAGGTCGAAGTAATAAACATCATAACGTTTCTCTAAGTAATTGGAATGTTTGTAAAATAAATGATAATAGCATTTTTTTAAACAAATATTTCGGCACTTCTTTGTTACAGTGACTCCCCACAATTACGATTACGCCAAGTTGCAAGCAATCTCGCCAAGGTCGAAGATAAGCTCAAGAAGCCCGAACGTCACAGGCACGTATAATAGAGATATGAAAATAAATATCATTGCATTAAATAATATAATATTTAAGTTAATAAGAATATATTGCAATGTTTCATACCATATTTATACTTATGTTTCATAACAAATTCATACTAATATTATATAAACATTTCTTACAATGCTTCATACGAACAAATATTTAAAAAAAATGTACCACTTTTCTCATGTAACTATTCAAATCAAATGTCGCATTTTCACCCTATAGACGCTTTCAGTGGTGACGTCAGTCATGACGTTTTGCTTGGAAATTGACGGCAAACAAACGATTGCTATGTTGTATTTTCTATTTTTTTATATATATTAGCTACATTTTACAGCTATATCTCACAAGTAAATATTTTAATACTTTAAATGCAATGATAAGATTTTCTACGATTTATATTTAATAAGAAATGAAACATAGAAACCGTTTGTTTGGAGTCGGTATCCAAAACGTCATGACTGACGTCATACTGAAAGCGTCTATTCTCGAACCACTAAACCAATTTCAATCACAGAGGCCTTTTTTCTTCAATGTTCTACGATGCATCTCCATATAACTTCATAATTACTAACATACAGTTTCATGTCATGTGTATTTTCGCATATTTATTTGCTTGGTAAAAGCCCTTGATTTTGAAAACATGCGATTAGATCCACCATAGTAATAGGTAAATCAAAGATTGTTTCCATATTTATAAAAATAAATACAGGGGATTAAAGAAAGAACAATACAACAGGCAATTGAAAGAAAAAAAAAAGAAAATTATTCCGGAATATCAACGAAAAAGGCGTGTGACGATAGCACAAACACGTGCTCCAACTTTAGGACGAGAATTTACGACTTACCTTGGCGTCATATTGTTGTCACTGGCCTGACTTTGGGGGCTGATATAACAAAGAAGTAACAACTTTTCCCTTTTAAAATGATTATCTAATGGTTTGAAATATTACCGAATTAAGTATTGATTTTTACGGTGTTTTATTCAATTTTCGGTAAAATCTATTTATTTTTTAACCCTTTTAAGGGCAAAGTATTTCTTTTACTAAAATGTTGAAATATTTGAATGACACCAGAATTTAAAAACAAATCTATTTGAAAATGATTAAAATCTTTTCATTACGAATATTATAAAAGCAAAATTTTATTAAAAGTTTCTGGGTGCCACTTGGCAGTTTGGAATTAAAATTAAGCGTTCGCGCCTTGCAAACACCGCCTTTGAAAGGGTTAAACTAACTGTTCGCGAAAATATTAATGGGAGACTGTGTTTCCTATACACATTTGCTGCAAACTCCGAAAATGATAGTGCACAACTAAACTAAAGAGAAGATTCCTATTATGCATATTGAAGAATCATGCGTAACATTTCAATGCGAATTGGTAAACGATATGGTATTTCTCTAATTAAATGTAAATTCTTGTATAATGAACTAGAACAGCAAATATTTTGAAATTTCTATTTCAAAACGTTCTCTTAATGGCCGTATTTCGTATTGATTTCTATAATATTTTCGTATTTTATGAATGATAAATACATTAAGGAAAATTAATAGTTATTTAAATAAGAAATATTTTCCACAACAAAATGAAAATATATACAATGTATCAATTGTTCTAAAAGCAGTTTCATGTCTAATGAAATTTCAAGACATTTATAATTCAAGTTTTGCAATAAGGAAATCTCCAAACATTTACTTAATTTCTTTAAATTGATTTCATTTTAATTAAGTACGTTTTAATTTAGAATGTACTAATATTCAAAAGTGAATTCTAACAAAGTTCAAAAAGTACTTTTAATTCTTTCCCAGTAATAGTATCTGCATTACATTTCTGCTGTTTATTTTAACAAATAAGACTTATGCTTCATTAAAAATACATACACGTATTCTACAAACGTTAAAATATTACAGCAATAAATTAATTTAGCAAAGACATTTCTACGATGCATGAATCTGTATTAAGTGTAATGTTTCTCTTCGAAGTGACAAACATCATGATATTTCTTTGCGAATAATGAAGATATTTGTAAAATATAATTTATTAGTAAATATTTTGACTTTTATTTCGAAAAGGTCTCCTTATGGCTTTAAACTACTTTCGAAATTTGCATTGATTTTTATGTGGCTGTCGTATTTTTTTCTGAAATTTAAATTCATTAAAAAATAAATAATACTATCTTAAATTTAAAAAAAAATCGTAAAAAAATTAAAATAATTTAGCACATGATGTTTGCTGTGTAATATTGTAAAATTAAATTTTCAAACGAAATTAAAACTTCACAAATAAATAAAGAACGAAATTAACAGATATGTAATCGAACTACGCTGTTGAACAGAGAAAAAAAAACAGAATAACAAATGTTACTATAAATAGTAAAAGGAATTATTGCGGCTAATAAGAAAGTACACAGATGTTTTTTGTGTAGTTGTTGGGGTATCTCAGAAAAAATACTAAATGTAAAAAATATATTACAGTTTTAAATTAAAAACATTTTTTATCAATAAAATATTAATATGAAACACAATAGATTTCAATGTTACTTAAAAAGCGACATTTAAAAAACATAAAAAGTTGTTTAAAAAATCCAAGCGCAACCATCCTCAGGAAGCGAAATTCTTTTCTACAGCCGTCTTACGTACCCGAATCTCCACTTCGTTTTGACCTGGGAAAGTCCATCATTCCTTGGGTATTGCTTGAGTTAATTTTCATGGATACCTCGATTGAAAATATAAACAACTTTGAACCTAAGCGAAATGAGGGATTTTATTGTGCGTTTATATTCTAATATTCAGGATATTAAAAATATATTGGGTATGTTGTATGATATCGTATCGTTGCAAACCTGATTTCCTTTACATAAAATATCTATAGATTTTCTGATAACGAATGTATAGAATTTGGTGACGGATAAATGACTTTAGCTTGGTTAAAATATATTTAATCAAGTCTACAATACACCAGTTATCAGAGAATCTATAGATATTTTATGTACAGGAAATCAGGTTTGCAACAATACAATATAAAATAGATTTTAATCAAGCAAAAGTCATTTATCCATCATCAAATTACTATACATCCGTTATTAGAGAATCTATAGATATTTTATGTAAATGAAATCAGGTTTGCAACCATACGATATCCTACAACATATCAAATATATGGTTTAACTTCCTGTAAATTAGAGGATAAACGCACAGTAAAACACCTCTTTTTGCTTAGGTTTTTAAGTTTTCAATCAAGGTATCCATGGAAACCAACATCCAAGGAATAATGTACTTTTCCACCTCAAAATGAAGCGGAGGTTCAGATACGTAAGTCGGCAGTAGAAATGAATTTCGCCCCCCTGACGATGGTTGCGGTTGCTAACCGAAAGTGCTGGGAAGATTTATTAAACATCGTTTAACATCTTTTTATGTTTTTAAATGTCACCTTTTAAGTAACATTGAGATCTATTGAGTCTCATATTAATATTTTATGAATGACGTATGTAGATTTCTCTCTATGTTTTTTTTTTTTTTTTTTTTTTTTTTTTTTTTGCTTTTTTGAATTTTTATCTATGTTGCATAGCCAGAGTGGGGTTGGATTGCCTGATCAGTTTAATAGAGGACTTATTAAATATATTTATTTAATATTTTTATTAAATGAATATTTTATAAATGGAAATGTTGCATTTCACTTCCGACTGATAAACGTCATGTTATTTTTTTATGTTTAAATGGAAGCATTTGTAAGATAAAAAAGAACAGCATGTATTTTGATATTTCTCTTTCTAAATATTTAAAGGACAACCAATTTAAAGATTAATTTAATGAACTGTCTGATTATTGATTGATTTTTACGTTATTTTCGAATTTCTGGGAAAGCTATTTATTTTATAATCTTCGAAGATTTATGAAAAATAAGGAAAACAGACGTATTGTTTTTGTAAATGTCCTGCACACCTTTCTTGCAAACGCTAAATATTATTACTGAAATAGATTAATAAAAAAATTCCTATGAAACATAGTGTAAGCTTAAGTGTAATATTTCAGCTCGAAGAAAAGGGAACAACATTATTTTTTTAAATATTTCTCTTTCGAATCATTTCTCTAAAAATTTATATTATTGATTCATTAATAATTTATTTTGACGTTTTTTTCTAATTTCTATGAAATGTATATATTTCCTGAACGTCTGAGAAAATATCGATAACAGACTATGTTTTGAAGTATACACCAATAATACACACCTATGCACTTTTCATGCTAAATCTAAAATAACGCGCACAAATAATTTAAAGAAAAAGCTTCTTAATATGCATAATTATGACTCCAACATAACATTTCACTTCTAACTTATAAGCAATATGACATTTTTCTAATTAAATTAAAATATTTTGAAAAAAAAAACTGCAAGAATTTTGACATTTCTCTTTATAAACGTCTTTTGATGGCTTGAACGTTTTGCCTGATATGTCAGCAATTTTTAGGGTTTCTTTCATCTTACAAAACCCTATTCGTCCCGCTACGTTGTCTGTCCATCACAGAGCCGGTTCTCAGAAACTATATAACTTACAGACTTGAACTTTTGTGTATTTATAGCTGAATACCTAATGTGAAGCTGAAAGGCATAAAATAAAAAAAATCGTATTATTTTAATATAGAGAGATAAAAAAACAAAAATCTAATAGCCTTTTCCAATTAAATTAAAAAATGTTTCGCTATAGCAGTTGCCAACAATTAAAAATCCACAATAATTTTTTTTCTGTAATAATTAATTTTCTATTGAAAGATTACCAGGTGAAAAATGAAAATGAAATAAAAAGTTTCACCGATATTGGTAATAATACGGAAATTTTCAAACATTTCTCAATAATACAAGGAGTATGAGTATGTGTAAGTACAGAAAGCAGGTTAATATGATGTCATTAGAGAATTAAAACTAAAATTAATCTGACGTCATATTGGAAGTTTAACAGAGTTTTTGAAATGTTTGAGAATAATGCAAAGATAGTATCAATATGAGTAATAGAGAAAGCAAGTAGATATGACATCAGCAAGTGATTATAACGCCATATGAGTTTGAGGAACGTATTGAATCATGATAAAAACCCGATTATGGAAAAATTGACATATTTTATCATTTTGAATGTCTCTCTACAATATGTTTAATTTTGAAATTGATTTTTTTATAATATCGCATTTAGTCCATATGAGAGATATTATTATGACAGAGTATAATAGCGGGCTTCGCCTGCTATCAGACCGGTCCAGAATTCCGAAAAAACGAGAAAAATAGACCGGTAAATTTTTACTTTATAAAAAACATGACTTCTTTTTTTTTGGGGGGGGGGGGAAATGAAGTTTATTTGGATTTATTAAAGAACGGATAAAGTGTTTTGAAAGGGACATTAAACAAAACCCTTTGTGCGATCTTTGATCACACTTATCCACTTGTTACATTATTGTCATATTTTCTGAAATCTAAAAACATGAAGGAAAATTAGTATTTATTTAAAGAAACAATATTTTCCACAATAGAGTACTAATATTTTCACATAATCGTTAGTTTCAAATAAATTTCATGTTTAAGATATCTCAAGACATTTATGATTCAACGTTTTCAAAGGGGCAAATCTACAAATATTTACTTTCATTTAACTTATTTCATTTTTATAAATACGTTTTAATTTAGGATGCACTAACATTTAAAAATAAATTCAGACAAAATGCTAATAGTATAAAAGTTTTAAAAAATGCCATTATTTTTACTGGATACAAATAAGACTTATACTTCCTTAAATATGCATATCCGTGTCCTACAAACGTTGAAAAACTACAGCCTTAAATTAGTTTAATAAAGACATTTATATGATGCATAAAGCAGGATTAAACGTAATTTGTCTCTTCGAACTGATAAATATCATGATATTTTTTTTTGCGTATAATGAAGATATTTGTAAAACAAAATATATTAGCAATTATTGTTATATTTGTATTCGAAATGTTCTTATTATAATTTTAAGTTATTTCCTGATTTTCCATTGATTTTCACGTGAGTCTCGTGCTTATCTGAAAGCTAAACGCATTACGAAAATTTAATATTATCTTAAACTAAAAAAAATCCAAAATACAATATAAATTCGTACATTTTTTAAATTTAAAAGCAGTTAAATAGTTAAAAACATCGCAAAACGTTTATAATTTAATTTTTTTAAATGAAAATCCTGAAATATTTATTTTATTACGTGAAACTTATTTCATTATTATAACACGTTTTAACAAAATGTTTCAGGCTGTTGTAATAAATTCAGGAAAAAATCTATACTATAAAACTAACAAAGTACTTTGATTCGCCCTTTCTTATATTATCTGTGCAACTTTTCTACTATTTTTTTTCAAATCACTTTTTGCTATTTTAAAGACTGGATACGAAAACAATTAAACTTCATTTAATATGCATACATGTGCGTTACACACGCTAAAATATTACAGTGCTCAATTAGTTTAATAAAGAAACAGTTATGATGTATAAATGAAGCTTAAAAATAAAATTTCACTACAAAGTAATGAACGTCATGCTATTTCTCCATTTAAATCGAATTGTTTGTAAAATAAAAGAGAGCAGCATTTTAAAAAATATATATTTCTCTTTCAAATGTTTCTCTAATGGTTTAAAATATGTCCCGATTAATCTTTGATATTTACGTTATTTTCGAACATCTGTGAAATCTGTTTATTTCTTGAACTTCTTATAGACAGAGAAAATTTTGAAGGCAGACTATGTTTTGAAATATCCTATACACTTTTTCTGCAAACGCTAAAGATTATGTGCACAATTAATTTAAAAAAGAAATTTCTATTATATATAATTGAAACTCAAGCGTAACATTTTAATTTGAATTGATAAACAATATGCCATTCCTCTCAGTAAATACAAACATTTGAAAGTTAAAAGAGAATAGCAAATATTTCGACATTTCTCATCAGAAACGTTTTGTTAATGGCTTTAAAATTCTGCCAAATTTGTTATTGACTTCTATAATGTTTTCGTATTTACTAAAAGATACAATATATAAAAGAAAATAATATTTATTTAGATAAACAATATTTTTCACAACAAAAGGAAAATATATTCACACATTTGTTAGATGAAAACCAGTGTTCATGTCTCATGAAATTGCAAGACATTTACGATTCAAGTTTTTCAATGACCTAATCTACAAATATTTACTTAATTTTTTTAAACGCATTTCATTATCATAAATACTTTTCAATTTAGGATGCACTAATGTTCAAAAATAAATTCAATTGTCATGGAACTAACAAACACCATATTTCTTTGCATCTAATGGAGATATTTGTAAAATTAAACATGTTCGAAAACATTTAAATATTTTTATTTAGAAACACTCTCCTTATGACTTTAAAGTATTTCTTGATTTTTCATTGATTTTTATGTGAGTTTCTTATTTTTCTAAAAACAAAATGAATTAAGAAAAAAATAATATTATCTTAAATTTAAAAACAAAATCCAGAATACATTTAAAATAATTTCACCTATATTTTAGTTTAAAACCAGTTAAACATCTAAAAAAGTTGCATTATGTTATTGATTCAAGTTTTTAATTAAATAAAATCTTCAAATATTTAATTGATTATGTTACATTTATTTCATTATTAGAATATATTTCAACAAAATGTTTCAGGGTGCAATAATAAATTCAGAAAGAAAGCAATAAACTGGCAAAGTATATTTTGTTTCTCTCTTTACAATTTTATCTGCATAACTTTTCTATTTCTTTTCAAATCACGTTTTGCTATTATAAAGACTGGATACAAAAAGATTTAAACTTCGTTAAATATGCATTCATGTGTGCTGCGGACGCTGAGATATTACAGTGCGCAATTAACTTAATAAAAGACTCGTACGATGCATAAATGAAGCTTAAACATAACATTTTACTTTAAATTGATAAACATCATGACATTTTTCTGCGTGTAAATGGATATATTTGTAAAATTAATGAATACAAATATTTTGACATTTCTCTTTTAAAGAAGTCCTTTAATGGCTATCAAACATGACCTGATTTTTCATTCCTGTTTATTATGTGTTCCTATTTTTGAGAAAGCAATTTATTTACAAAAAGTCGAAGGGTGAAGGGGATTATCGAAGGTTAATGTATTAGTCATTTAATAAAAAAATTTTAAACTTTAAAGGTTATTTTTTTTATTATATTAAGTATCAGTAATAGCTTATACACATAGAAATAACAACAATTCGCCAATGTTAGAATTTCAGAAATTTTGGACAAATCATTTCAAAAATGAAACAAAGTGTCTCATGTGAAATGAAAAATTTTTGAATACAAATTTTATTGCTATTATATTTTTAAAGAAATAAAAATATTTAATTTTCCTAAATATATGTGTAATAAATTTTATACACTCCATGTTTGTAATATGTGATACTTAGCAAGAATGATGGCTATTTAATATATTGGAAAGAACATTCATTCTTGAGAGGCTAGAGATGATAAATAATAAAATTGCAAAAATAATGTATTTTATTAATATAACAAGGGAATCCGAAATGGGTTTTCCGGGTTGTAGAATATATGTGAAAATCATTCTTTTATTAAAAACTCCAATAGATTATTAGACATCTATTGTATAATTTTAGATTGCCTACTAATAACACCGACGGTGTAAAAATTGAAATTTTGTGATGTTTAGTTGTTTAGAAAAATTACAGTAAAAGCGAAATTTATTGGTCAGGTGTTGTCACGTTAATATGACTTCAGATTTACTCACTGCCATATTTTTGCTTTATAATATTGATAGACCAGTAACAACACTAAAATGTATTTTTATATGAAAAATTTAAATTATGTATTCAAATAAAATTTTGAATTTCATTAAAAGTGATATAGTGGCATCAGTAGCATGCCAGATGTTAATAGCCGAATAAATGGCCAAAACTTTCTCTACTTATTTTTTATTTTGTTAATTTCAGTGGTTTAAGCGGGTAGTTCCATTAAATGTCTGTTAAGTTTACGTTTTATTTATATTATTTTAATATTTTATTTATTTGTTGATGAAGTCTTAATTTCGATATGGAATACAATCCGGAAAAACATGCTGAATTATTTATATCATTTTAAGTTCAAACGAGTTAAGCTTCTGTAATCAGGTTAAATCGGATAGTCAGAAATCATGCTTGAAATTATTTTAAAAACCATAAAAAATCAGACAATTGATATACAGATTTCAAACCAATTACATTTGAAAGAACAGTTTTTTAATATTCGATGGTGTAAAAAATTAAATTGTGCAACGTTTAGAGGTAAAAAAACAAAATCCAGTAAAATCGAAAATTATTGGCAAGATGTTGCTACCGTCAATATCACGCCAGCGTTACTCACGGACATGTTTTTACTTTATACTACAATTGCCAGGTTCGTTACGAAGTAACATTTTACTCAGGAAAGCATCCAACTGGAACATAGTGCCAGTAACACAACACTAATTACAATTAATTTTGAGTATTGTTCAGTATCGAAGTGGCTAATAATAACTAATCTAAACTTCTCGCATCGCCTACAGACATTTGGCGATTACTAGCAATGCCAATATTGGTAAAATCACTTATATCTTCATACAAAATAAAGAAATAAAACAATAAATAATAATAATAATAAGGGAATAACATATGGTAGCGTATAGAAAAACAAATGCTATGTAATTTGAACAAGTGTAATTAAAACTCAGTACAATTGAATAAATGCGAGTCGTTGTTGAATGTGTATACAAAGTTTTTACATTTTCTCGAAATACATAAATTTAATATATTAGTTATAATAGGGAGTTCCATATTTATACTAACCTAATGCATTTAAAATTAAATTAATGAAAGTAATGTTAAGTAATTTGAAGGACGAATTGCTATACATATTATACCCATGAATTTTTAGCCTAAAACTAAAAGATTTGTATAAATATGTCTATGAAATATTATTTTGTCCAAAAAATAACAGCCTACACTCGCAAAGGGAAGACACTGGCAATCAAATGTTAAACCAATGGGAGCGTTCCTTTCAGATTTCTCGTTTGCATTTAAATATTTTTAAATTACATCTTTCCATAAGATAGCCGAGGCCAGTCTCTAATTTAGTACTTTTGATACTTTTTTCATTTTGGTTGCAGATTTTTTTTTTATGAGGCCACTGTCTATTTCGGAAGTTTTTCCGACAGTAAAAGTATACTGAAAAGTAAAACACAACCGAAATGTAAAACGTAAAATAGTCTTCGATTATAGATCAATCTCAGAAATCCTATAAAAACAGCATTTAAAGATTTTAAAGCCCAAACGAAAAATTTGAAAAGAACACTGCTATTGGTTTAACATTATCTCACGATTGACTCAGCGGCAACAATGCTAATTTTTGAACACTAAACTTTATTCTAAAAATATTCTAAAAAACAGCAAGATACAAACTGCAAGTGTAACAAATACGTACTACCCTATCAGTACAGCCAGTCCACCTGACATTTCAAATGGTTACAATTGTCTGAGTCTTTAGGATGATCCAAAATGTGATATCTTTCATTGATCGTACTATTATTTTTATGTGACCGCCATTTGGTGACGCAACGAAGAGGTCACCGTGACTGTAGCCTTGTGACGAGTCACTGTGTGACATTGTAATGAAATCGCACGGTGGCTCTCATGTAACCCTCTACTGAAGACTTCATTGTAAAGTCACTATGATACTTGCTTTGATACGAGTCCACAAGTGACATCAATATGAAATCAGCTGGTTACTTCTCACAAAGCAGCGTTCATGGTGATTACACAGTAATCTCCAAATATCGGCTATTTGAGAGTTAAAATGTATGTCATGACATTTGGTGACTCATCAAAATGCTACTGCCATGAGGAAGTCACTATGGATGTAAATGACGGTCACATCATCAGGTGACTTCATTACAACGCAATATTGTAACTTGTCACACACCAATAATCGCCGTGGAGGGCTCAGTGGAGTCACTAAATGACGGTTTCTTGTGAGTAATAATTAAACGGAGAAAATATATATATCGTAATTTGGTTCACCTTAATAAGTGTGCCACTTGTAACCTTTTATGACGTTAATTTTATCTCAAATCGTCTGGCGCTGTTATAAGGTGAGTACCTATTTGCGACACTTGATGTTTATATCACTTTCCAATTAATTTTCGTGCTTAAAAATTAACATTTTGTGTTTGTAGCTTTACTTTTGAAATGCCGGGTACTTCTAATTTCATTCCAAAGTTCTATCTGAGAAATTAAAAAAAAATATTTAATATGTAAAAATAAATTAGATATTTAAATTATTAAAAACGTATATATATATATATATATATATATATATATATATATATATATATATATATATATATATATATATATATATTAAGAGGTTTACAAATAAAGTACTGAATATTTGAAAAAATAATAAAATAACAATTAATAAAAATTCAACTTATAAAAATCTATTAAGCTGACGCTCTAATTCTGTGGGTCATTTTTTTTGTTTTTTGTTTTCATTTTTTCATTTTTTGCATCCCTTAAATGGATTGTTGCCCTAAAGCGGTTTTGTGACATTCCAATTCTTAACAATATATTTTTTTTTCTTTTAACGTTATGGCGTAGTAGCCAGAAAACGACTTTGTACGCGTAGCTATGCGATCGAAGTTTATTGTCTCGAAACCTTGTCTAACAATTTTCGAAAGAAAAATTCTCGAAACCATATTAAAAATGTGTTATAGAAACCATGGCGAAACAGGGTCTAAATCACGTTTTTCAAACTTTGCGGCCATTTTTCTAGAGATCTAATTATCCGATTTCTTACAATTTTACAAGAAAATAAAGATAATCTTTTTTAAAAACCAAATATTACAATTTTCATTTATTAGTTATTTTTTCAAGTTCGGAAACTCAAAAAAAAAAATGCGAAAAATGACCTTTTCTGTTCAAATGACCGCCATTTTGTCAAAAATCAAAAATCAAAATAAATGTTGTTATAACCTCCAGAGAATGTATGCCCATTAGTAATTTGCTTGAGATGCTTGTGACCGGAAAAAGAAAAGAAAAAAAAAAGGATTAGAAGTTTGCATTGCGCATCTACATGTACTCCCCGTAGCACAAGGCGTATTATCAGGGCTACACTAGATACTTGGCTGGCTAATTCATTATCATGACGTCACAAATGGTGGCTGGTCGCGACTAGTGATTGGTTCAAAGCGAAAGACATACAGCGATTGGCACAAAACGACGGGTGCGTCACTTTGTACCAATCGTTGGTCGCTGCTAGTCACCATTTGTGATGTCGTGATAATGAATGAGCCAGCCCGGTAACTAGTGTAGCCCTGGTATTATTCCCTTTTTACACACAAAAAATGAAGTATATAATTGAAATGTCAATAAATACAATTCGAAATGTTCGAAGGTGATATCTCTTTTCTTTGTAACCGAAACAAAATCGCAAAAATCATGCGAGTTTAGGGTCAAAGAAGTAGGAAATTAATGAACAAATTCGATATCTATATTATTTTTTTTTCATAAATGTTTGAAAGTTATAAATAAGAATTGTGAGAGACTTGTGAATTATTAAATTTTCTCAAAAACTTTTTTAACTGCTGAAACTTGAAATTTCTGAAACATAATTATTTCCCTCTCTCTCTCTCTTTTTATTTTTTTATTTTTTAAATAATTCTAAATCATTAGATTATATAGTATAAAGAAAGTTTTCGAACCACATCTCCAAAATAATGCAAATTATAGTATTTCACTGTTCCAGTAAAAAAAAATATATATATATATATATATATATATATGTGTGTATATTTGATGCTTCAGGAAAAATTAATGTAAATAAAGATTATTGTCTTAAACGACTATCCTTACAAATGCTGCAAAATAATTTTATGCTACAAAAAGATCAGTGCTTAGCATAAAACTTCTCAATGTATACATACAAATTTACAGGAATGCAAATGTTTATATTTTATGAGTGTGGTAAAGAGAAATACTTCACAGTTTCCTTTTATTATTCAAGAGGCCAAACGAAAGGGTTGACTTCGTAGTTCCGGTACATAGTGAGGCAGTATTGTATGTGAAATGTAGTTTATTCGCACCTAAATAGGCTTTGCGGAATTTACTTTGCCAAATTTGGCATTGTTGTTCCCTAAATATTCTTAAATTTTATTTTTAATAGCAACATTGACTTATTTAATTTAAAAAATGTATTGTGCTATTTTAAGTTTTATTATTAAAATACTATATATATATATATATATATATATATATATATATATAAGGGAGACCTTTGTACTTATCGCTACATTTACTTTAACACATAAAAACTGAGCTACTAATACCTTTGAAAATAATTAATTTAATGTGCATGCATGTTTATAGTTTTTACTTCTTATTGAAAGTATCATGTATACATAAAATTAGAAATTATATCAAGTAGCATAATTTTCCTAAGACAAAACAAATAACTTTAGGTACAGGAACGCCAATGTACATAGGGTTGATAGCTGTTGTACTTTCATCCATTCCTCGAAATATTAAATTTACCCTGTATAATAAACAAGAAACCTACATTAACAGTTTATTATACAAACAATCATCATTAGAAAACAAATATTATCTAAAATAAGATCAGTGGTCCTAGGTAAAAATGTATGCCTATATATACATATATATATGTATGTGTATATATATATATATATATATATATATATATACATATGTGTGTGTGTGTGTATGCGTAGTTTAGAAAAGAGAGTATTTGCTCTGAACTAGTCCCCCACCCCTCCCACAAACTATGTGAAATAAGTGAAATAAATAACCTAAAATAGAACAATCCTCAACAATAAAAACAATAAAAATCAACAAAAACAGGTTACGGTGGGTTAAATTAAAAAAGAAGCCATTCAATTAAGACAGAGGTTATATTTTAAACATTATGTATTTGTAGTGGTATTGGGCTTTGGGCAGAACACTACGTAGCAAATTCGAAATGTTCAAACACATATTTGAATGCCACACAGACGCTCCTCCATCGGACCACAATAAAAAATAAATGCTGCACCTAGACGAAAATATCTGAAATCAGCTGCAAATGAAATCAATGTCCTGCGCAAATGCAGGACATAGCAGCTGCGTTTATTTTGCAACAGACATGGAACGAATTAGTATTGGTTGTTGGAAAATGAATTATGTTTTGTTTATTTTATTTTATTTTATTTTATTTTATTTTTTATTTTTTTTGCTTTTCACTGTGGCAATATCGCTGAGTTGACAGCGTGCATTTTATTTCTCACAGGATGTGGATTTCATTTGCAGCTGATTTCAGGAATGTTCTCCTTGGTGTAGCATTCATTTATTATTGTGGTACAGTGTCATATTGCAGGATAGTCTGTATGTGGCCTGCAACTATGTTTTTGAACATTTTGATTTTGATACGCAGGATTCTTGCCGAAAACCAATACCACCACAAATATATATTATCTAAAATATAAATTCTGTCTTGATTGAATGGCTGTTTTTTTATTTCATCCACTGCCTATGAGACTGCATCCTGTTAGTGGTTTGTTTTCAGTGATTTATTGTTGTAGTTTTCAATATTTTAGATTGTTTATTTTGTATATGTCTCGTTTTGTGTAAGTGTGTGTGTTTGTTCGGGGGAGGGGGGGGGGCTGGTGGCGCTGCTAGTTCAGACCAAATACTTCTTTTGCTATATTATTTTAATTTGCGTGTTTCACTGCATCATTTTAGCGCTATTTACATGAATGTGTAATTGCTTTTGTTGGTAATTACTATATTTGTAACTTATACGTATATATTTATTTATTTATAATGTGCTATATATATATATATACATATATATGCTACAACTAATAACATTCCAATTTGTTTTTATTATTTATTTGTAGAGCAGGCAGGCATTTTAACATTTAATAATTTTTGAACAAAACAATAAAATACGTTAATGGTTTTGCTTTGAATATATTTATTTTTGTTACAATGAATATTTTTTGTATTATGAATAATTTTATATTTTATGCCTCATTTAGTAAAATTATGTTTGTTTTATGTATTTTATGTAACCTTAATTTCTCATCTAAAAGACGAAATCAATGCAACAGACCTGGAAAATAAATTGATACGTTAATTATTGTTATTAAATGGAAACCTCAGTTCATTATTCATTCTATTATGAAAAATATCATAGACCGCATAAAACAAAACTTGAAATTAACCATTTATCATAATTTTTAAAAAATCGTACACATTCTTGCATGGCTGGTTTTAAAGGGATTCAGTTAATTTATTACCCTTC
The DNA here is from genome assembly GCA_963931845.1 of Maratus michaelseni. Lineage (NCBI taxonomy): Eukaryota > Metazoa > Arthropoda > Arachnida > Araneae > Salticidae > Maratus > Maratus michaelseni. The sequence continues at coordinate 306,242,065 of OZ007587.1, read as the reverse complement.
AGGTATTTTAATATCTATCTTTAGAATTTCTTTTTTTTTAATCTAAAATAACTATGAATATGCAGTTCTAATGCACTATTAATCTTAATGTGACATTTATAAATGGATTTCTGAAACCTAATTAACTAGAGTAAAATCGTAAACAGATTTATAAAGTTATTTTTATCTAAAATGTATTTTTTTCTATTTAAACAAGCAAATGGAAAAAATTTCCAGAAATAATTTAAAATTTTATGTTTAATAAATACGTACTTTTTTTTTAACTTAACTGTATTTTGTTAAACAAGCAAATAAATAATGGTCAATTTATTTAATTATTCAGTTGAAATTATCATTTATTAATTGTATGAAGATTTAGAAAGACAAAATAAAAATAACATCCTATAAGATAAATATCCACTTATAACTTTGTAACTGAACATACATATTCTTTTAGATATAAGTGCTTTTTCATGTGTATTATTGTTTTTTTTATTAATATATATATATATATTTATTTATTGTATTATTTAATTTGTCTCCAAATTGTTTCTTAATTGTTTGTTTTCTTTCCAAATAAATTTTTAACAGTATTATGCTTTTACAATTCATAAAATATTCCATAGATTTTCGAGAAAGATAAATCAGTTTGAGAACGCTGATTCTTTCTGAAATTTTCATTTTTACTTGTGCGTATGGGAGGGGAGATTTAAATCATGAATTTCAACATGTATTAGGTTACTAGTTTCACTGGGTGAAAAATACCCAATTTATTAAGTTATATAAATGTTCTAGTTATTCAAATATTCAGTTTTAAACATTATTTATTAATATAAAGAATTTCTGATATTTATTTTTTTGGAATATAAATATATGATTAGTCGCTTTTTTTTTCTTTGTTTGTTTCTAAATCTCGAATTTGTCACTTTCCGTTAAAAACCACTAATAATCTGTTTTTTCTTTTCTTTTTTTAAACAGAAAATTAATATTTTAGATGTTAGAATTTTTTAATGCATATTATACGTATAATTTTTAAAGGTATAAATATTTATTAATAAACGATTGTTCTGTTTAATTTCAGATTCTAGATGTATTCTCGATAGTGTTATCGTGTTATGTTTGTTCAAAGAAAACTTTTAAAATTTTCACAAAAAAAAAATCTTAAGTTTAATCATATTTACTTCTAATATTCCAATTTTTAATTACATGTATTGAAGTTTATTCATTAGTATGTAATTTTTTTCATATGAACATGCATATAATTTTTTTGATCTTGATACAAAAGAAATATTTTAATAATTTAATATATTTTTTTATTCATTACACGGGTCGACAATGAAAATATTGTTTGTAAAGAAAGTTTTTATAGTTTTATGGATACTGATATTGGAAAAATAATGAAAAAATTGATCATGTACAATTTCATTACAAATTACAATTTCATTTTTACACATTTAGCGTATTTAGAACGAATAAGGATTTTTTCATGGGATTTTGGTAAACATTTATGGATTTAAAAATGTAATTTTGCCCATTAAAAATAGTAATGAGCAAAGTAGAAGACAATTATCATGTACAATTTCATTACAAATCACAATTTCATTTTTACAAATTTAGCGTATTTAGAACAAATAAAACATTATTCATCTGAGTTTGGTAAACATTTATTGATTTAACTGTAATTTCGCACATTAAAATAGTAATCACCAAAGTAGAAAGTATTAAAAATCGGAATATTCCTCTGAACTGATGAACTGCCTGAGGATGAACTTGTTTTTTCTAGTCATGATCCAGGCTTCATAGTAAGTTTTAAAATTCAATAAAAATCTGAAGAATAGAAACTTTTTTAGTGATTCATGAAAAATAATTCTAAAAGCATTGCTATTGCATAACGGAAATGACAAAGTATAGTTCAATATTTGTTGGGAATTCAGTTTATATTTTAAAAAGAATGATATAAAAATCTAGAGTTATCCTCAATAAACTTTCGTATTCAGTCCAAATATTGAGAGTGTGCGTTTATCTGAGTGTGATTTCTACGTTGCGTGATTAACAGGCTGAGTGCTCGAAATTTACCTGTTTCCTTTGAAGGTGGCACAGGAAACTACATTGCATTAAGAAGGAATGGGCAGACTGAAAAACATCCTGAAATCAAATATATTGAAAGGGGACGTCTGGTGTACTCCCGAAAATTGTTACTTCCAAATCGTGTTATAAAATTAAGGTTTCCGAAACAAGTTTGCGTTTACCTGAGTGTGATTTCTATGTTGCATAATTAACAGGTTGAGTGCACGAAATGCACCTGTTTTCTTTGTGAGTGGGACAGAAAAGAGAGGATATAAGAGAGGATCGCATTAAGAAGTAATGGCCAGGCTGAAAACATCCTAGAATCAAAAATATTAAAAGAGAACGTCAGATATACTACGAAAAAGTGTTATAAAATTAAGGCTCGTGACACAATCTTTCAAGGCATTACCAACGGAAAGAGAATGATTCAAATAGATTTGGACCTTTTTCTGGGTTTATACAAAGTAAAACGCAAAGGAAGTATATTTATAAAACTAGACATCAGGTAACTGATGAAAATCGAGTTGAAACGAGATGAAAATCTCGAAACTAAACAAAAATAAATTAAAGAAAATCCTCACAGCTTTTTAAAAACTAATTGTCAGTAACTAATTTCCAGTATTCTTAGAAACAAGAGGGACCTAAACTTGTACTTGTATCTATTGTAAAAAAGATGCTAAAGTATTCAAGAATAGGATGAAATATGAACTTCAAGTTATTCACGAATTAACAAGAGAAGGCCAGCGCTTCAAATGGCTTTGAGACTATTTATTGTGTTTATGAAAGCAAAATTGAAAGAAGGTGTATTTATAAATCTAGACAAGGGGATGACAAAGGACGACTGCCCCGGGAACCCATCTTTTGCTTTACAGTATAAGATCAATCCCGGGGCAAAAGCACAAACCCACTGTTTACTTTACCAGCTAGACATCAGGTAACTGATGAAAGATGAAAATTTCGAAACTAGAATCGAAACAAACTAAAAAAAAAATCCTGAAAGCTTATATAACTGGTTGTGCCAATCTTTCTTGGAAACTAGATGAACCCAAAATTGTACTTCTATCTATTCCTTAAAAGATGGTAAAATCTTCAAGATTTTATGATGAAATATACAGGGTGGATACACAGAGCATAGACCGTGCTTTACATGATTTAAGCTGACAGCCTTATTAAGAGCATGACCTTATTTGGCACAAGTACCTTAGTACTCCTTTTAATTTCCCTCCTTGCCAGTTAATATTAATATTTATTAGCAATATTTACTAACCAGTTAACTTCATTAATTCACTCTTGCTTCAAAGCTTTCCTACAAATATACCCGGTGGTTATAATATAAGTATCTCTATTTGGAGCTGTCTGTAGCTTGCAGAAATAACCCGAATGAAACCAAAATTGGTGCACTTACTATTCGAGAAGGGGGAAGAAGAATGGAGCAATAAAAAATAATAATTGCAATAATCACCGACAGATGGCGCTATTGAGTGTGAAATATAATGTGTAATACAAGAAAAAAGAATTAAGACGTAAAACCGGATGGAATACCTAAATTATTGGAAATGTCACAGTGAATGTGATTACGCTTTCGCATGACGGTGCCGATCATGCTCAGGTCTCTTATGGCCATTTTGCTGGAGGACACAAGGCCGTGCACGACGTGCTCAAATCTGCGGAATGAAACGCATCAGGAGTGATGTTTCACACATGTTGTGATATGCGGTAAAATCATTCAAGTTTGCGACACCTCCACTGTACACAATATTTCACATTACATGTCATACTCAAATGTGCCATCTGTCGGCGATTATTACAATTATTTATTTTTATTGTTCCATTCTTCTTCCCCCTTCTCGAATAGTAAGTGTACCGATTTTGGTTTCATTCCTGTTATTCCTTCAAGCTACAGACAGCTCCAAATAGAGATACTTATATTATAACCTCACTTTAGATAAAAAATATTTTATCTATATTTTAAGTACGTTAGATATTTCTTCATATATCCTTATATTTCTTTCCCAAAAATAATAATCTCTGTTTAATCCAATAAAATCCCCGAAAAAATATAAAATAAAATAGTTTTAGAAGAAGTACCTCAGTTTTTATTTCATTTTTTCCAGCTATATTTGAAATGATAAGGACAATTGCTATAGCCAACAACATAATATTTTAAAGAACTACTTAGGTTTCCACGGATAAGATTTCTGTAATGCTAAAACCATTAAGAACACCTTACATAAAAATATTTTATGGGTACTCATTAATTTTCTCCTGAGAATGTTTCATGTTCTTTTTAGTGCTGCTACGTTATTCTATTAGTCTCTAAAATCTTTATTATATTTTAATTAAGAATTATAAGTAAAGATCGTAATAGATTATTATGAGCATTTCCTTTTTTTCCAAGTCCAGAAGTAATTGAATATTTAATAATTCTACTGACTGAATTGAATTTTTCTTTTAAATATCATATATGTATTTTTTATGTATTGACAAAGAAATATTTGTCGCATGAAACAAATATTCACACAGAAGGTATAATTGAAAATTTATTTGTATTGTACATATATTAATATATAATAACATAATAATATTTTAAATATATCACATGGATTACAGGAATATACTAAATTTATATAAGTAACAGATTTAAACGTTTATATGCTTTTAATTTCTTTTTAAGTTTGCTTTTTTCAAGGGAAATGTTATCAAAATTGAAACTGAACAGATTTTTAATTATCAAATAATATATCTATCCACCATGTCTTTTATCTTGGAAAACTTAAGTGTTTTCTATATTCAAAAATTCCTATAAAATTAAGCATTTAAATGAAATTACGATGTGACAACATCTTTTATATTTATTGTTACATTACTACACTTTATTGCTGATTACAATAATTATATTTACTAGTTTCTAAATCTTACAAACTTTAACAATAATATCAAGAATAAGAATAATAGAAAATATATGTCTGTGTATTTATGAACATTGATGCAAAACATTATAGTCAAAACCCAAAAATATCTAATACCTGTAAAAATACTCTCAACTACTGAAATGGAAATTGAAATTTTATTTCTGCTATGTGAGGCACAAGTCAATACCATAAGAAGATAAATAGAAGACTAGACAAAATGTGATGTAAGAATTATATTTTAAATAATTTTTGTACTAGCATGTGCTAACGAAGCAGTGCGTAATCTTCTAAATTCACTCATTGAGACATTTTATTGTAGAAACAGTTATTGATAAGATTTTGTAAAAAATGTAATTTTAAAAAGTTCATCAATGTCTATATTATAGTAAACAAGCTATAACTTCAAACATCCTCTATTCCTACAGTAGGTAATAAAGTGCCTGGCTGACCTATACGTCTTGTAATCACACCCTTATGTGTATTACATTTCGATTCCATTAACCTATCAAATTTTCAAATTTTCTCAACTTTGATTAAAATCTGTATACCCTGCCTATTAATACTATTTCTATTAATACTAGTAGATCTTTTAGTTTACCCAATTCCTTTAAATTACTGTGTTTAAAAAGTACGAACAATTTAACGAAATTCAATATTTTAAAATAAAATGGACAGTTTTTGATCTACTTACATTCTTATAAGTTTTACCTTATTGAAAGGCGTAGAGTGAAAATTTCATCTAGAAAAAGAATTTTCCAATATATTTAATTTTATTATTTTATAAAAATTGAGAGAATGCAAAAAATAATTTAATTAAATGTTGATCTGAATGTTGTTATACCAATTTATAAAACGGCCTACATATTTCCAATGGAATACGTTGTCGTGAATTGAATTGGATTATACTAGTATTTATCTAAATAAATATGAGATCGCAACACTATACTGTGTTTTCTTTGATTAAATGACGTGATTAGAATGACAGTGGAGTAAGTCCATATTTAGTAATTTGAGAAATGAAGGGTTTTGTGAAACTTGTCCTATTGCCGTTGCATTAAGTATTCCAACTTGTTTTACCCTCTAGCGACTCCCTAAGTGAACTATAACTTATTTGACTGTCGCACTGAACATAAATTAGTATACGTTCAGTGATGATATGATTATCTAGATTATTCAAATTTTTGACTTAAACCACTGTCATTCTAACCCCTTCAAAAGTATTCTTGGCTTCTTCTAGTAGCAGGAGATTTTTTTTACATGTACTTTCTAAGTACACATGTACTTTTACATGTATTTTACACATGTACTCTTACATGTACTTTCTCTGTGTGAGGAATTGGCGTTGTCGAATGTTTATCGGCATGAAAGTGAAAGAATAAATATTGTTTTGAGTTTTTAAAAGGACTCTTTTCATTTATTGAAATATGTTTTTCATGTGTTTTAAAAAATGACGAGAATTTTAGATCGGGTAGATTCATAAATTCAAAATTTTTCTCTGTGTGTTTGCGATAATTGGCGCCCGAACGAAGGACGTAGACGTAATATTTTTTTTAAGTGGAAAACGGAACGGTCATAGCTTCAAGTATGAATGCTTTAAAAATGAAAAAAAAACGTATCTTAGAAGCGCATTTACGAATACCTTTAATACTTTAAATGAAGCACTAAACGAGTAAAGCCCGGATGTTAATAAAATAGAACAGCTGTTGGATCAGCTGGTTGAAAAAGCATCTAGATTACGTTCCACAGATGATGAAATATTGAATTTTATGTTGGCGAATGGATTAGCAGAAAAATATTATGTTAAAGAATTCGACACGTGAGAAGAATATAATGAAAAGTTTATAGCAATCAAGCACAAATTGAAACATTTTTTTCTTAAACCTGCTGCAGAACTTCAAACTCTTTTACTGAATTCTCTAGAAATTGAAAGGATGAGATCCCGCACACTTCGATCACCTGAAATGAGTTTGCATCCGTTTGATGGAAAGCTGAGATCCTGGTGAACCTTTTGGAATGCTCTCAAATATATTCATGATGATAGTATGTTAGATGATCTCTGGAAATTCATGTACTTGATGCAAGCAATTAACCCGAAATAAAAAGCTTATCATATAATAACCAGTTAACCTATATCTACAGATAATTATTCTAAGGTAATTCAACATCTAAAAGAAATATTTGAAAGAGAAACCACTTTGATACAAATATATGTTTGCGATTTGCTACAGCAGGTATTACGCAACAATAATGCATCCAGAAGAGAGTGCAACTTGTCATCGTTATATGACAACTTAGAAAACAAGCTCAGATCGGTGAAATCTGTTGGAGTTACAGAAGAAAAATTTGCGATCTATTTATTTCCGTTGGTAGAATCGTGTTTGCCTCATGATGTCCTCCGAGCTTGGGAACGATAGCGTGAAAAGTCAGCTCATCGTAAGAGTGAATTACATTCTATACTTAATTTCTTAAAAAATGAAGTACTCTCTGAGAACATATTTTATTGGCTTCAACTTCTTTTGGTTTTGATAAATCTAACAATTTTATTAGATTTAAAAATTTTGAATATAATTCTGTACCAACAGTTACTGATTTATTAATAGGTGATAAATCTAAAGATAAACATTTAATTAAGAAATATGATGAAACATGTATATTTTGTGACAAGCGTCACTTATCGGGAAACTGTTTTAAAGCTAATTCGCTTTCTTTTGAAGATAAACAAAGTATAATTTTGAAAAAGGGGCTTGTTTTATAAGTCTTATGAAACATATTTCACATAAATGTAAATCGAAGATTAAATGTTTAAATTGTGGTAAAAAGCATTTTTCTATAATGTGTCAAACTGTTTGTAATGAAGAAAGTAATGCGGAATTAGAAAGTCGTAAACCTGAGTCAGTGAGTAGTGACACTGTTTTGAACACTCACGGTTCTGATTCAGCTGTGTTATTATAAATTTTGAAACTACGTTTAACCCTTTAATACCGGAGGTGACGAAAATTTTACTACCGTTGAATCCTGGCGCTTGACGAGTGGAAATTCTGTAAATGAACGCGTCCATTTCTCCCGCTTGAGTTTTGTAGGCACGTAAAGGGGAGAGGCGTGTTCGAAATGTCATTTTGATATATGTTAGTTTATTCTTCTGCATGTCCCACTTACTTCCGCTCCCCGTTCTTGTTGTAAAGAACTGAGAGAAGGTAGTGATCTGTTTTAAAAAAAATAATCCCTTTCACTTTGTCTCAATTTCCACAGAAACAATTTTTATCATTTTCCACTACTTTGAATTTAAATATTATTTAATAGGCAAAATAAACTTGTTCTCAGATCCAAACTGCTGATTTTTTTACACGTCCATGGATTTATTTGGAGTATAATTTGCATCAATCTTTGTTAAAAAAGAAAGAAGTGATTAGTATTTTCAATTTGCTAATAAAGACAAAAGATATTTCAGAAATTGGGACAGAAATCGCGTTTTAAGCCAATTTTTGGGATGCTACAGCCAAAGAAAGTTTGTCATTATGCAGTAGATAATTATAATCCAAGATATAACCCATTTACGGAAAAATAAATAGCACCATTCGCTTTATAGGTGATAGAATAGTCATGTTTTGTTCAAAAATGATTTCGCTAATTTTAGAAATGTTTTGCGTTGTTGAGTAGGGGGAAATAAAAAATTTCCGAACTTTTTAAGGAGTTCGATACAATCAATTAAAAGGTATTTAGCATAGGATTCAAAAAATTTTTGGTAACCTTTTAATTTTTCCCTTACTGCACCAGTGAATTATCTAAGAAAATATCAAGAGGTTCTGTTTAGACAAAAATTTAGCTATATAAATTTTTGTAAATTTTTTTAGATAAAAAATGAGTTGTTTTAATTTCTCAAATCTTTAAATGTTCAAATTACTTGTATCAATAAATTTTTGTAATTTTTTTTAGATAAAAAATGAATTGTTTTAATTTTACAAAATCTTTAAACGTTCAAATTACTTTTATCAATAGATCCTTTTCAGTGCATTTAAAAAAACAGCAACGAAAAATACAAAAGACTGCGATCAAGCATGTACGTACAAATTTCTTATGGCAGGAGAGGAGGAGGAGGGGGGGGGTGCTCGGTGATTGAGATGAGCAACTAATTTGTTCAGGTATCTTATATCCAAAGCCTAATGATTTTCTAATACGCTTCATGAAGACACAGCTACGTAGTGAGAGAATGTGATTAAAACAGAAAATTAAAAGTAAGTTTATTAAAAAAAAAAAAAAAAAAAAAAAAAAACGCTTTTTCTGGCGAGAAATGAATTTATCAACGATCAGGTGTACACAAAAGTTTTAAGGACTGTTTTCTGAATTTATTCTGATTGTTCATATTTTTCTTTATGCTAAATTTAACATGTTAAGTAGTCTCGAAAACAATTAATTTTAAGATCGTGACCTATAGAATTTTTTTTATTTTTTGGACGCTTTTCCAATAGTGAGTATTCTAACAAAAGCCTATTGATTCCCAGCGCCGTCCGTTGCAACATTGTAAGAAATCCAAGTATCAATATGAGTTTTTAATTAACTTTACATTGTATTTGCATAACATTTTTACAACTAATATAACATAATAACATTGCATGTTTCTGATTCCGTTTTTGTCTCCTAAACGAATGACAAAAAGTAGGATAATCACTTTTCCACATTTTTTCAAACCGTTTATAAAAGATAAGGCTATAAAACTCTTTCATCATATCAACTCAATCCTAGCAAAGGGTTCCCTACTACTATTATTCACGCTTTTCTAGGGATTATTTCAGTCTTTGTAACTTGTGGTGGTTCTATAGTCATAAACAAAAACTTGTCCTTTCATGAAAAATTGGAAAAGAAAAAAATATTTGATTCATGAAGCGCCTTTCTACATACAAACGCATGGCGCGACTCGGAAATTTTTTAATTGTATTTCCAATTTATTTAAAATCTACTCCAAACAAATCCTTTTTTCCCACTCACACTCATGAAGTAATTTTTATATGTAAAAGTGTAACATTTGCAAGTGTAACTAATAAACTGATTTGGAATCGAATAGCATTTTTCAGTTTTCGATAAATGTTATGTAAATTATGAATATAATATTACCGTGCTCGTCAACAAAGATTTTTTTCCCGTTTTTCTCTGTCTTAGATATTGGCTTAAAACACAAAATTTGAGATCAGTTTTGGAAAACTCATTTGTTTTTTGAGAAAAAAAAAGAAAAAATGCTCAATTGTCAGTAGTGTCTGATTAAGAATACTTGCCAAGTTTGCGCTTTCAGCGATACTAAAGTGTTCAGATATATGTCAAAAAATACCTAGTTCGAATTTTAGAAAAATCTTAAGCTACAGTTATCAGAATACACATTAGTTCTGCCAAAATAAATATGTTGCATAAAAAGTGTAGTACACATATGCAGTGAATTATGAAAGTTATATAAAAAAAAAAATACATCAAAACTGATTTTTAAAATCAGGTGTCAATTTAAAAAAAATCTAATGCTCTTTTTTAAGATTACAAGTTAAATTTAAATTAAGATGTAAGTTTTTAATAATATTATATTTTCGTCAGTATTATAAATTAAAAAATCCCAGACGGCTCGGCCTACAGGCACAGGCAGATTTCGAAGACGCAGACCATGGGGCGCCTGTTTGTTGGGAATTGCGGAAGAAAGGACCTTTTTGCGATGATGCGGCTGTTGGAACCGCCTACTTCGAAACCTAACTTGTTTGCAGGCGGAGCCAGCAGGAATTTTTTATTTATTTATTTATTTTTTTTTGTTATAAGAGTTGGTCCTATAAAAAACTTGTCAGTCTAAAAGTTTTAGATAATATTAAAAGGATTTATAATAAACTTAAGCGGATTTGAAATCTTGGGAATTGACGAAGATATGAATTTTTTTCTTCTAAAATCCCCTCCCCAATTTTTAATTATATCAAAAATCTGCCATACATAAATTTTCGGCCCTTCTCCTAGAAGTAATAAAAACTTCAAACGGATTCGATACGTATCATAATTAAGAAATTATGATGGTTTTTCGGGGTTTTTTTAAATAAACATCCCCCATCCGCCCCTCTCCCTTGGTTCAATTTTGCCCATTAACGAACTTGACCGAGATTTTATGCCTCTTGATTTTATGTATCAGTTTCGAAAAGATGCGGGAGTTGGAACCGCCTACTTCGAAAAATAACTTGTGTGCAGGCGGAGCCGGCAGAGATTTTTTTTTTTTTTTAAATATTTTTTTGCTATAACAGTTGGTCCTATAAAAAACTTGTCAATGTAAAAGTTTTAGATAATATTAAGAGGATTAATAATAAATTTACGCGCATTTGCAATCTTGTGAATTGACGAAGCTATGATTTTTTTTCTTCTAAAACCCCCCTTTTTCCCCCCCTTGGGGCCATTTTTAATTATATCAAAAATCCGTCATACATAAATTTTCGGCCCTTTTCCTAGAAGTAATAATAACTTTAAACGGATTCGATACGTATAATAATTAAGAAATTATGGGGGTTTTCTGTTTTCACAAAAAGCCCCCCATTCCCCCCCCCCCCCCCGCTTTGTTCGACTTTGCCCATTAACAAACTTGACCGAGAATTTATGTCCCTTGATTTTATGTATCAGTTTGGAAGAGATTTATGCAGAATTTTTCCAGTTATCGTGGGCATAAAAAAGTGACATAGATAGATAGATAGATAGATAGATAGATAGATAGATAGATAGATAAAGTTTTGAACTGGGGGTGGTTTTGGGTTCACAGAGTCATGATCGGCGTAGATCTGCAAAAAATTTTCAAATTTCATCTTAGGTGAGAATGCAATAGGTAGTATTTCTTACGAAATCTACCTAAAAGTAGTTAGAAAGTAGTTTTTAAAAAAATTATATTCAAAGACAGATAATTTTATGTAACATGCAGTACTAGCTTCAGATGTTGCTGACGTGTTTAAAAGTTGGATAATTTATTCACTCGATGTTACACAATTTGAAATAATAATAATAAGAAAAATATAATATTTTTAAATTTCAATTCACACTTTATCCAGGCTTAAGACTGGCAGCAATTATTGCTGGCGTGTTTAAAAAGTTTTTTTTTTTTTTTAATTTATTTACAAAAATGTATACAGTATGAAATTTTAATATTAAGTTTTATATTACTATTTAATATTTTTAAATTAAAAAATAAGTAAAAATCTAAAAACTAGCTCCAATTTATCTCCACAAATATCATTTTGTTGAAGAAAAAACAAAGGAGAGAAGAAACCCAGCTTGTCTGAACAGAATTCCTTCAGTTGATAAAAAGAGTAATCACAGACTTTCAAGCACTTACATATCATTCAATCACTGTCAGCCGAAGAAAGATATCGAGGAAAATAAAGTTTACTCCCACAGGATGGGGTGAAACACGTTTATTTTTATACCCACCACCCCTATTTTTTCCGCATACGGCCCAAGACGGTCTTCTTAGGAGTTAAGTTACAAGGCCGTATTGAGCCGGCACAGGTGTTAAAGAGATAAAGCACGAGGGTAAAGAGAATGTTGTACGGGAGTCATAGATACGGGCTCTGAGCATTCATATTTATCAGAAAATATAATTAGATATTTGAATTATAAAAAAGTATTGGTGAAGTTAAATTAATTCATAAATTATTTGGTAGCTTTGAAACAAGTGAGACAAATCACAACAAATATAGAATTCATTTAAGTTCTATTGATAATAGTTATAAATGTGATATGCATGTTTTAGATGTTCCTGTTATTTGTTCTAATAAAAGAAAAGTGCCAAATGGGCCTTGGTTAAAAGAATTAAATAAATATGGTATTCAGATTTTTGATATTGAAAACAATGTATGTAAAACCGACCCCTACAGAGATTGACTCCTACAGGCCAATAACTTTGCTCCCTGTTTTCGGAGAGATATATGAAAAACTCCTACTGCGAAGGATAAACTTCTCTTTACATAGAAATGGAATACTTTTTGAAAAATCAACATGGATACACGGAAGGGAGATCAACAGAAACAGCAATTCAAACACTATTCTCACACATAGAAATAATTAAACAAAACAACTCGTATATATCCCTGTTGTCAGTAGATTTTAAAAATTCATTTGATAATCTTCCGTGGGAGCAGACATTAATCCTACTTCAACAACTAAATATTGAACAGCCCTATATTAACACGACAAGGTCCTTCCTAACTAAAATATGAGCATATCCCAACTGGCTAATGGATGAAATACATTGGTTCTACAAAGGCTGCTCACAAGGCTCGTGCTATGGTCCTTTCCTGTGGAAAGTGTTTATGCAGCAATTAATGGATATTCTCAGCAATAAAAATATAAGAGTCATAGCATATGCGGATGATTTAATTTTAATCATTGAAGCAAGAACTAGAGCCGAACTAAAAAAGAGAGGAAATGAAGCTCTTCAAATAATTAGCGATTGGGCTCAAACTTCAGATCTGAAAATATCATATCACAAGTGCCAATGTCTGAATCTCAGACGTCCAAAGTATTTAAAACGGCGTCCAATCTTCAAACTTGATTCACATAATCTTAAAACTGAAAATACTATGCCATATCTAAGAATACATTCAGATTCAACCCTATCATTTTTTCCCCACATCTTAGAATCAAACGGGATGAAATGTCAGCAGCAATACAAAACTTGTTAAAAATCGCATCAACCACAAGTGGCATTTCCAAACAAATCATAAAAACTTGGTACACTTCCATTCTAGAAAAGAAAGTTTCATATGCAGCAGCTACATGGTTTCCAAGATTCCAAAAGTCACATGGCTTTCGCCTGCTCTTATCTATTCAGCGTCGTTGTCTGCTACTAATCTCTGGAGCATATAAAAAATCTCCCACATCAGCTCTAAATGTCCTGACAGGAATTCCTCCACTACCTTTAAACTGAAACAGATTGCATATCAAGGAATGATACTGAGACTGGGAGTGCCATCACACCCACATCACTCTGATACATTTCAAATCAAAGCTTACAAAAAAAATATAGACACCTCAAAAGAATATCTTAATATGCTGGATGCACAAAATAAAATAGAGACAGATGTGCAAATATACATGGCTCAAAAACTGAAATCGGCACGGGTTATGCCTACTGTGTATTTAAAGAAGAAGAAATAATATATACATATCAGCAAAGAATACAGAACGAAAACTCAACGTATCAAGTGGAACAGCTGGCGATCTTGGACTCAATACAATGGTCAAAACAATCAAAATATCGCACAATAGTTATAAAATCAGATAGCCAATCTACAATATCAACACTAAAAGATATATCTACAAAAAATATAATAATCAGCCTAATAATCCAATCTCTGCAAGGAGCAACACAAAAAATTTATCTACAATGGGTCAAAGGACATTCAGGCATAACAGGTAATGCATTAGTGTATCGGTTAGCAAAGGAAGCAACTGACCCGAATTCATTAATACAAGAAAAATTTATACCATATCCATCCTCATATATTAAGAGAATGTAAAAGCAAACTTTACATAACTCATGGCAACGTAAATGGGACTTATGTCCCACTGGGCGATATACCTATGCATTGAAGCCAAAAGTTTCAGAAGACTATCTTCTAAGTCATCGATACCTATATATATTCGCTATCAATCATGGCCCTTTCCCGGCTTATTTAATTAAATTTAATAAAGTTTTGTCTTCAAGATGCACTTGTGGTGCAAGAGGGGATTCGCTACATTACGTTCTCACATGCCCATTGACAGCCTCTCTACATTTGAGGAAAACAGACACCATCTCTCTGTCGAATTCGTTTAAATCAATCTCGGCGAATTCATCATTGCTTCAAAAGATAATTAGCTGCATGTCCTTAATAGAAAAAAACCAATTGTTATTCCAAATGCCACCAGTACACATCATTGGTGGCGATGATGATGATGATGCTTTTCCTGATGATGAAGAAGTTTATTGAAAAAAATCCACTGCCTCTACTTTTAAAATATTTTACGCTAAAAATCTGACAATTTCAAATAATTTTAAACTCTTATTAACTGTGACTTTTCTGCTGAGTATGACTTTTGAGTATGACTTTTTGAGTATGACTTTTCTGCAAATTAAGCTGGGCTGCTTTGTCATATATGTAAAAATATGTAAATTTTTTTATAACCTTGCCAAGCAGGTCTTGCAAGGGTTAAAGCCCTATGGTAGGCCTCCCTGCTTGGTTGAATCTGAATCTGTTAATTGGTTCCGATGTGGCAGGAAAATTACTCACCGGAAATATTAAAGTTTCAAAAAGGTGTCCAGTTACTGTAAACACTCATTTGAGGTTGACTCTCATGGGGAAATTCCAGGTGTTAAATCCGAAACAAATGATTCTCTTTCTGTTATTTCGTCAATTTGGAACGAATGTTCCGTTGCTAATTTACGGAAGCTAGATATTCTCGGTATAACTGATCCGGTTGAATCTAAAACTAAAACTGAATTTCATGAAGAAACTGTGCAAAAGTTTAAGAATAACATAAGAATAGATTCCGATGGGAGGTATGAAGTAGCGTTGCATTAGAGACTAGATAAAGCACACTTACCTGGTAATAGAGAATTGGCCGAAAAATGGTTTGCTGCAACGAAGAAAAAGTTATTAAATTTGAATAAAACTGAAGTTTACAATGAAGTATTTGATAACTGGCTAAATGCAGCAATAATTGAACGGGTGGTCGATAATAAAGAATCCAAAATACATCATATACCACACAGGCCTGTATTTAAAGAATCGAGTGAAACTACTAACGTAAGACCAGTTTTTGATGCTTCGGTTCATGTTAAAGATTCTCATTTATTAAATTATTGTCTAGATAAAGGACAAAATATGATTGAAATGATTCCTTCAATTTTGCATCGTTTTCGGAAATTTTCTGTTGGTGCAGTATCTGATATAGAAAAGACATTCCTACAGATAGGTATAATAGAAAGTGATATAGACTATCTTCGATTTTTATGGAAGGAAAATGTAAATTACAGACATAAACGTGTGGTTTTCGGAATCAATTGCAGCCCTTTTTTACTCGCGGATACTCTAAAGCACCATTTAGAAAGTGCACCTGCCAACGTTGTTTCTGCTGCAGAGACTTTGAAAGAATATGTTTATGTAGATTGTTTATAGCTTCAACACAATTGAAGAGTTAAACAAGTTTATAATTAAGTCGAAAATTTTACTGCCCTCCCCAAAATTCAATTTAAGGGGATGGCTGTCAAATTATTCTATTCAAATTATGTCTAAAATTACAAGAGTTAACATGACAGCAGTATTAGTCTTAAACTGGTATTTAGAAAGCGATACCCTATCTTGCAAAATCGGCCCTATTGAGGCAGAGCAAATTATTTATACAAGAGAAGCTCTACTTTCATTGGCTCAGACGATCTTTGGTCCTCTAGGATTTGCCTCACCCTTGACT
The DNA here is from genome assembly GCA_963931845.1 of Maratus michaelseni. Lineage (NCBI taxonomy): Eukaryota > Metazoa > Arthropoda > Arachnida > Araneae > Salticidae > Maratus > Maratus michaelseni. The sequence goes on along the minus strand of OZ007587.1, from coordinate 306,225,659 downwards.
TTGCTCCCTAAGCGTACTCTACAAGAATGCTAGAAATAGAAATTAATGTGGGATAAATTAATTCCAGAGAATTTAGCTAAACAATTTTTGAAGTGGATGCAAAAAATAAAATTGATTTCTGACATGGAGTAAAGAAGTAAAATGAATTTTTTTTAGTTTCATAAAAACACGCGCAATAGTAGCCCATTTTAAGAACTTAACTATACCACGTTTAGAGCTTTTATCATGCCGCATTGGAGCCAAGTTGGGTAGTCGCGTCATTGATGATTTAAGACTTCCAAATTTGAAGGTCTGTTATTTGTGTGACTCAACCACAGCTTTAAGGTGTGTAAAGCAAGATGATAGATGGGGAACGTTTGTCTGGAAGTAGATCGTGTAGAAGAAATCTGGTCATTATCACAGAAAGACCAGTGGCGATATGTTTCAGGAAAATTTAATTCAACAGATCTCCTTTCCAGAGGTTGTTCCGTTGAACAATTCTTACAGCTAAAATCCAGAATTTTCTTGTCCTCAAAGTGTAGAGTCACCAGATGAAGAAGTTGTTAATGCTGAGAAACAGAAAAGTGTCATTTCAGCATTAAACAAAAGCACGATTGGTATTATCGACGGTTTTCATCATACAATAAAATAATAAGATTTACTCTAAGATTCTTGGATTCTAAGATTCATAAGTAATTCAAGAAAAGCGAATTCAAAAGATGTATCTGAACTTACATGTTTTGAAATAGAACAGGCTGAAGAAAAATTAATGATTTTGATCCAGAAAGACAGCTTCATTGAAAAGAATAATGAGAGGATTCGAAAAGTGGAAATAATATTCGAAAAGTGGAAATAAGTTATGGATTGTGCTGTGCACTTGTGCAGTGTATACCGACGACCGACTATTCTGAAAAATTGCGTAGTTTTGAGACCTATACAAAAACTGTTCAATCTAGACATAAAAAAAACAATCTTTAGAGCCAATATTTCGAACGAGAAGTGGCAGAACAGTGACTTTCCAAAACGTTATCAATCATAAGACTATTTTTGAACATTAAAGTTGATAAGCTTTTTTTCCTTCTTTTTAGTATATCTCATTTCCTAGTGTTAATTTGAATTTGTAATAATGTGTTTAACATTGTTTGAATTTTTACAGGAAATTGTATGATTTGTCTTTGAAATTAGTGTTAAGAATATTTATGCTTTGGCCATGTACTGTAAGTATTAGTCAAATTTTGTTTGATTTTGTATTTTTTTGTACCTTTTATTGAGTTTTCCTGTTGAAAGCTCAAGGTGGAAGATTCGCGTGAATTGATTTGAATTATACTAGTATTTATCTAAAGATAAAAGAGATGGCAACAGTATACTATGTTTTCTTTGATTAAATGTAGTCTTGGCTCCTACTAACAGTAGATGTTTTTTGTAGATGTATTTTCTAAGCTGTGTGAGGAAATGGCGATGTGGAATGTTTATTGAGACGAAAGTGAAAGAATAAATATTGTTTTGTTGAGTTTTTAAAAGATATCTTTTCACTTATTGAAATATTACTTTCCTGTGTTTGTAAAAATGACGAAAGTTTTGGATCGAGTAAATTCATAATTTCGAAATTCACTCTGTGTGTTTACATATAAGTCAAGTTCTATGTAATTGTTACATTAATTATATATATAAATTCAAATTATCTATAATTATTACAAAATTTTCTAATTTAATTTTAGACTTAAAATAGGAAAATCATTGAGGTGAATTGTTTCTTATTTTTTAGGTTAGGACATCAAAAGGTAAAATTCATTAAAATGAAATTTTATCGATAACTCTCACGAAAAGCAACCTATAGACTTATAAGGCAAAATTTCGTCTATAGGCGATATGCAGTGTTGGATGATCTCTGACTCTTTGCTTAAAAAAAATCAGCGTTAAAATATTATTCAATTTTAGAAGAATAATATAATAATTTGCAAATTATCATAATATGAAAATATTTTTAATAGCGGAAGAAGTAAATGAAATATCAAGAATATATCTCAAAATAAATTAGTAATAAATGCATGTTAGTCAGAAATACCATTTTCGACTCATAACTATTTATTCATTATACTCATTTTTCTTTTATAAGTTAAAGCCAGGAGAGATTGCGGACAAAGAGGATCGGAGGAAGGAGTAGAGTCCGTGCACAGCGACTTAAGGTAATTGTACAACAGCAGCGGTGGAGTGCCTACTTGAATGTGCATGTAGATTTTTTCGAGCGTCTCGGATAGGCATTGCTCTTGTTTTCCCCAAAAAGTGCTTCAATTTTCATAACTATTCCTATATATTTCTACATAATATCAGTACTGCAAAATATTTTAAACTTAAACGATTTCTCATGTGCTACTAACCTAGACTAACGGTGCGAACACCGCCGGTTCGTTTTAGAAGCGGCCATGTTTAAATAAAAGGCCGCACAGTCTATCCTACCGATATTTGAGAGATTGCGCATTTCCTACTTAGGCGAGATGGCGCATTGTTCCCATTTGTTTCCATGCTAGGAGCGAATACGCAGCTTATTGGCAAATTTCTATAATTTACAAATTACATGCAAAACATATAAATGAATCAATTTTGAAAAACTCATAATTAACGAAACTAAATTTGACAATAACTTAATTTGCTAAGAAATACTGGGCAATGATGATGAGTGTACTGAATGTCTGGAGCTGTACCAGGAGACAACATCGACCAGTGACTGGATTAAATGTATTACTTGTGACAGGTGGTTACTAGAAAGCTGCACCATTTACAACAATAAGTGCATCGATTGTGGATGACGACAACTTCGCTCTGCAAACAAGAAAACTTTGAAACTGTAGAAATTAAATTGGACTAATTTTAAGTTAAACGTGTTATCAAGTAACTTAATGTTCTTATATAATCTTGTCTGGGCTTGTTTTGTTTCTGATTCTTTTATTTTGTTTTTAAAATTCTTTCCTTTTCCTGATTCTTCAATCATTAAGTTGAGATATTCACGCCTAATACAATAACATTTATTCAGAAAAAAAAACAACATGGTCATTTAATTGCAATTATTATTGTTAAAAATTTAATTGTAGTTATTATTAATAACAATCTCTCCTACCCATGTGCGCAATCACACAACCCTGTAAGGACAGATTGTGCAAAATAGCTTTTTTTGGTTTTATTACAACTTTTCTATTAAATTACAGAATTATAACAAAATAACAATGGAATTGCATAAAAAAAACATATGAAATCACAATTATTCATGGATAGTTTAGCAAAAAATTAATATTTAGAATTTTTATTATCGTTTTATTGAATTGTGCTCATACTCTTCTAGCTTTACCTTACTCATGTTTAATAACATATTCAACTGAGTTTAGTTCATGCTAATTTTTGACTCATTTTAGTTTTATACTCATTTGTTTTACTTATTGTACTTTTATACTTATTATTAGACTCATATTCAATTTATGAGTCTATTTAAATAACTAGTCGGATTTGCCAATTCTAAAACATCCTTCTATCTCATTGATGTCAATACTCGAAATTACACCTAGTCGAAATCAAAATTTTATCCTAGATTGAACAATTGAGTCATTCAGTATGTTTTTCTCCCATCTTTTCTGTATAGTCGAATGTTATATAATCTCCTCACGCACCAACGCCTAACCGGCATTCCTCTACCGCGAAGCTCTGAAGCAGCTGAGCAGCTGGTACGTAACAGCACAGCAGCCTGGTCTATCGCTATCCCATGTCGAAAATCGAACAGAATTCGCGATCACAGCACCAACTTCAGACCAATTTTCTCCAACATTTTAGACAAACCTCGTGCGTTTACATAACATTTAGATACGAAATTTCGACGATAAATATTCTTAAATTCTTCATTTCAACTGCAAAAAACGAGTAAACCGCCCAAAAATCGGTATCACAGCGCCCCTTTCCGGGAGGATATCTTTAAATTAATCTGAGACCTGGCGTTGATAGTGATAAACATGTATATGCAGTTTGTTTCAATTCTATGAGTAACAGCGTACACTTTTCGGTGATACAATAATCAGAATGGTACACAAATCGTCTCTTTCGGCGGATTATTCCCAAATTCAACTGGTGCCAACTGGCCATACCCAGAAACATATTTATGAAATGTGGTTCAATTCTATACATAACTTAATGTACCTTTCGATGATACAATAATCAAAATGGTACAAAAATCGCCATCACTGTGCCTCTTTCCGGTGGAATATCGCCAAATTCAACGGTGACTTGCTGACCATAGTCAAAAACATATATATGGAATCCGGTTCAATTCTATGCATATCTTCAAACTCTTTCCGATGATAAAAAGAGGACACACTCACTCACACGGACAGACACGTTTTTAATTAACATGGTGTTCGGGCTCTCTAACCCATAAAACGTGTAAATGTGTTTAAAAAAAATCGATTACACTATTTTCTTCTATTATACATAAAAGAAATTAAAATAATAAATAATACAATAATAAAACCAAACTTATTATTTCATCATATTTATAAATATAAAATATAATTAAATTATAAATTCCTGTTTCTCTATACGTTCCTATACTTTTAATAAAATTGGCATTAAACAGAGAAATATTATATTAAAATATTTACTTTTTACTATTTTGTGTTACGAATAAAAAAAAAATGTTTTTATATATTATTAAAACTTTAATGGTATTTTTATGTAGTGATAAATGACACAATAAAATAATATTTTAATAAAAACAATAATTATATTCAGAGTTTGAATTTTTAATATATTACTTAATAAAATGTTTGTGAACAAACATATTTTTTTAAAGTTTTTATTTAAAATTTTATTAATACCGTTTTCTAAAAAAAAATAATTATATTTCAAAACTACAATATGATCTACGTTATACCATCTCAACAAACGAAAACTACAGATGTCATTTATATTATATAAGTAAATATATTATTAATAAATTATTGTATTACTACTTTTAACTATACTTTCATAATAAACAACAATATGTTTTCTATTATTCGAAAGACTTTTGTTTTTTTATTTTTTGGAGTTATTTAAGACAACTCCAAGTAATATTTCAAATAATAAGAAGAAAAGAATGTTTATTACAGCATGATTTTATCCGTTTTGTACTTTATATTTATAAAATATTATTTTATATTTTATTTATGAAAAGTCTATTAAACTATTCCTTATTAATAATGTTTTATATGAGATACATTATTAAATTTCAAAACTAAAATATTACCTGTGTTATATAATCCTAAATTCCAAAAGCTAATAAAATGAGTTAAATTGTTCTGGCTTTAAAAGACTATCTTCCAAATAAAGATTAGAAACACGTTTAATTAATTTGGTTTTATTATACTTTTGAGTGTATATTTAAATAAAAATGTTTCACCCAGTCAAATAAGTTAGGATTTATATAAACTCTTTAATGACGAAATATACTTTTTTAAATTGAATTTCGTATAGGTGAAGTTATTCAAGTTAATAAGTATAATTTAAATTGTTTTTAGAATAGTTAAAGATAAATAGTAAAAGAGTAAAATAATTTTAAAATATGTGGAATTTTCTTTTGTCAGACATTTTAGTATTTTTTAATTATAATCTTCTGTATGCGTGAATTATTATTTAAAGCTTTATTTTCTAATACTACAGTAATTTTATTTATAAATAAGCAGTGAAGGAAAAAATTATTTAAAATGAGCCAATCTTTTCAAATAAACTCTATACATGACGTATTATGACTCACATTCGATTTCTTATTTTTTTACATCTTAAAATCAACTAATTATTTATCAATTTTAACTTAATATCTCAGTTAGTTTTGTATATTTCACAGGAGTATAATTAATTAACTATGCATGGTATCCCAAAGAGGACACCCAAACTCTAAAATAAAATGTATGAACAGAATAAAAATCGTAAACTTTTTTTTTTTGTACATAAGACTAAAACATTTGCCTTGTTAAAAAGAAAATAGGTGATTTCAACAAATTTATAAATCCAAGATTTAAAATTATTCAGGAATCAATAAATACTATGCTTCACACAGATACTAAGTGTACTAGGACTTCCCTCAAAGGGATTAGTCTGAGTGATATTGCCGAGAACATAGGGTTAACAATTACAATATAAAGAAAAAGAGCAAATTAAATGATAGAATTACAAAATATCATATATAAATTCATATACACTGTTAAAAAAATAGAAAAGAAGTACCGTTCATCAGATGTGTTGTCATAATTTTTTTTAACATGTGGCAAAGGATCTCATTTTCTTAAGCGCGTATTGCGCAAAACTTGAAAAAAAAAAAAAAAAAAAAAAAACGCCGGATCTTTTAAAACGCCAAGCTTTTTAAAGTTACGTAATTGGATTTGCAGCCAATAGATTATTCTATCAAGCGTGGCTTAACGCAAATTTAATTTCATTGTTACACCTTTTTTGTGTGTGAATTTAAAATTTTTCTTCCTTGATTATATATCTATTATTTGTATAACTGTTTATAAAAACTCTTACACTTCAAACCACATTGATAGCATGTTTTGCTACAAACCAGATTGCAAAACTATAGTCTAAATTACTATTAAAGTATAGAAAAAATCTTTCGATGACTTCTGTAAAATAACTTTTACATTAAATCTCCATATCGGCAAAATTGAAAATTATATATATTACAAAGTTAAGCTTAACAGATACTTCTTGATTATTCTATAGGAGGCTCTGCCCCCTGCGCCTTTAATGCGCCTTTACAGCGCCAACCCGCAGACTTTTCTTTTGCCTGTCTGTCTGTCTCTCCACAATCTGTCTGTTTCCCTATCCGTTTTTCTGCCCGTCTCTCTAACTGATTGTCTATCTCTCTACACGTCTCGCTACCTGTCTCTATATTTCTCTACTGGTCTCGCTACCCGTCTCTATATTCCTCTACCAGTCTCGCTACCCGCCAATCTATTTCTCTAACCGTCTGTCTATCCGTCTAACTACTTGTATGTCTAGCCGTGTCTCTATCCACTTCGCTACCCATTTGTCTATCTGTCTCTCTACCCGTCTGGCTATACGCCTCTCTACCCATCTTCTTACCCATCTCCGTACCCATCTACTGTCTCTCTACTCGTCTGTATACCCGTCTCACTATCCGTCTGTTTTTGTACCCGACTCTTCACCCGTCTCGCTATCAATCTCATTACCCGTCAGTCAACTCGTCTCTGTACTCATCTCTCTACTCGTCTCTTTACCTACCACTCTACGCGTCTCACAACCTTTCTCGCTACATTCCAGTCTACCTGTGTCGCTACCCGTCTTGAGACCCATCTCGCTACCCCTCTGTCAACCCTCTTTTTACCTTTCTCTCTAGCCGTCTGTCTATTCGTTTCGCTACCCGTCAGCCTACCTATGTTGCTACTCGTCTCTCTACCCATCTCACTACCCGTCTGTCTACCCGTTTGTTTACTCGTCTTTCTACCTCTCGCCACCTCTTCCCAATATTTAAACAGTTCATTTATTATACAGAAGCCGTTTATCAGTTATTAAATGCAAACAGAAGTAATTTATCTAATAAGTGTAATCAGATGCATTTTTTTTAAAATACATACATAAACCTGAATAATAATTCATCAGTTTTGTGTTCATAGTTGTTTATATCATTTGACAGTAAATCTCAACTTCTTAAACCTGAATTGTCTCAAGCTTTTTAAAAAAACCACAAGGTCTGTATAACTGCAAAGTACCCTGAGGGCTATATTAGCTACATGTTATTAAGTTTCGTTATCGCGTTTGCAGCCAATTGCTTATGTCAGAAAGCGTGGCTTAACGCCATTTTAAATTCATTACTGTAAATTTCTTTCTTTCTTTTTTTTTTGTTTTTTTTTTGGGGGGGGTAGGGGGGAAGTGTTTCAAATATATACATTTAAATTAAAACTTTTGCCTCCATGCCATTAGTGTTGTTTGTATTATTTACTAATACCTTGTAGACCGAGCTTCATTTGAAACAAGTAAAAGACTTCTTCTACAGTTTTTTTGTAGGAGAAACTTTCGTAATTGGGCCCAAAGTTAATCGGAGTATTTAATATCATTATTGTAACTCTTATAGAGTTAAAACAATATTGTTGCTAGCTTTACTCTTGTTTGAGACCAACATTGCATGTGTATCTGAATTAGAAAAAGTTTCGTATCCTATGTCGGTTGGCGAAAAAAATTTTAAATGGTGCCAAAAGATAGTTTTAGCAACTTACAAAATTTTTCAAGAGAGCGGTAAAACATGTTTTTCAAATATTTACAAACATACGTTTATTAAAGCATGTTTTTGCGTCATCTTAAAAATTTAAGCACGATGCTAAAATGAAATTTTATCGCCATATTCGATATTTTAATAAGTAATGAAAACACATAAACAAACTTATATAACAAACCTAAGAGGCATTTTTGTGATAGATAATTGTTATTGTCAGGGGGTTAAATTGTAAACAATTAATAAACGGCTAGTAAATAATAAATATCATTTAAAATCTAAGGTACTTTTCGGTTAGCCCAGCGCCAGTGAAATGTATATATCTATAAATACATATATACATATGTATACATACACACATATATGTATGTGTATATATATATGTATATATACATACATGCATATATAAATGTGTGTATGTATAGATATATGTATATATATGTATACATAGATATATAAATTTCACTGGCGCCCGGCTAACCGAAAAGTACCAAATCTAAAAATGGAGAAGTGGTCCGTATAAAAATTAAGCGCTTGATATATGTAAATCTTTTTTTATTTTTTAATATTTCCGAATGCACAGATAAAAAGGTAAAAATCCCTTTTCCAAATGCCAAATAGAAAATATACAAAATAGAAAAATATCTGCTAAAAAATATATTTACATAATACTACATCTGCAAAAAAATAAGATTTAGAAAAAGTAAGCCAAATCCTTCAGATCCCAACAATCACATCGAAAAACTTATCACCAAAAAAGAACTCGCCAAATCTTACGGCACAGGAGATGGATTTTTCCCTCTGAATGCAGAATATTAATTTTTTTCTTGTACGATGGGTGATTATAACTGTTTCATTTCACATACTACATTACATACCGTTTGATATATTGGTACTTTTATGTTATCCTGGCGCAGTTGATAAATCGCCAAATATTGTTCCTATAACATTTTCATATTGAATTCATTTCATTTAAATATAAACCTTTCACTCATTTAATTTAAAATACATGCCTTTCATTAATTCCATTTAAAATGCTAAAAAGAGAAAAAAAAAAAAAAAGAAATAATGCCATAAATCGAAACCTTTTATTTAAACACCAAAGAATTTTTTTTTATTATTTACACATGAGAAATAAAAAAAGCTGCTATTGCTGAGATTTGCGCCAAATCTCTAATACCAAGTCTACTAAGTTATTGCGGGGTTTTTCTTTCAAAGAGAAAAAAATCCAGATTAATTTTCAATTTCTACTCAATTGAAATATATTTTATTGTGCTGAATATTAGTGCGTGTATATTTTTTTTGCTCCTTGTACTCCATGAACTTTTCAATTCCGATTGTCTACGAAAATCTCGCGCCGGTGAAAATGACGTACTACAAAATTTCGTGACGTATGTACTTTAATTGTGCTTTTTTATCTATTTTTTTAATATAATTTCCAAACGGTTTAGCATTTATTCTTGGTAATAAATAGACGTCGTTGTCACCTTTATAGGTACCTGCTGTAAAAACTTGAACGAAATCCATTAAATATTTTTTGAGTTATGCTTGACGAAAGGTTTTAATATCCATCGTAGCTATATATGGGGCAAAGTAATACTGCGCTGTGTATGAGTCTTCGTTGCACTCAGACAATTAAGAACTTTTCAATGTCCAAAATGTTGCCTAAATCTTTAAACATGTATGTCAATTGTAAGTTATTTACCTTACATAAGAATTGAAATTTAAAAGAAAAATTAAAAACCTTCAGGTAAATAAATTTAAAAAAAAAGGTTAGAGGAGCTAAAAACTAGTAATCAAAGTGAAATATATCAGAGTATACAAGTTTTGATATCACCTAGATCATTTTCAAAGATGAAAAAACTTCGTTTATTGCCATCTTTCTCCCTAATTCGTTGTAGGGAAAAAATCGCTATTTTTATGTTATGCCATCTAGTGATTCCGATATTAATTAAAGATCAGACGCTTTTCTTTTTTCTAAAGTCTCTATTTAAGTGCTAGGTAAATTATGCGGCATATTCTCATCACAAATATCATTTTCACTGAAAAGATTCTAAATCACCTAACAATCGTCGGAAATATTTCAAAAACAGTCACTTTTTCCAGATAAGATCTGAATGAATCTGTTTAATACATGTAAATTTTTAAATAGAAAATTTCTCACGCCTTGCATTCATAATATTTCAAATTTTAATTGCTTAAAAGACGTATAGCCAACAGAGTGAAAAAGTATCCAAGCCAGGACTCGAACCCAGGTCATTTGTATATCGCACTGACGTTCTACCAACTGAACCATTTGGAACGATACCCAGCATGGCACTTTCCACTATCACATGTTGGCAACACTGCAATCGCAGCACAAGATGGAATATTTTTCCATGAGCCACCAACCCTTTTATTTATGATGGGGGTGGGTACATAGAGAGCACCGACTTCCGCCACGGAATTTCTAAAAACATCCCATAAAAGTAGATTTCCATTTTTTCACTCTTTTATTTAACTTAACTTGGTAACTTAACTTGGTATATTTAAACATGGAATTTTGTAATTGATTTTCCGCCCACCATCCTCATTTTCATACTTCCAGAAGATGTATTCGCGTTACCGTCCCCTATGGTTGATGTTTTGAAACTACATACTCTAAAAACAACATTTTCAAAACTGAGCAAAAAATACTCAAATCTTAGCATGTCGCATAGTTAAAATGGCTCCGAATCACAATTACTCAAGTTTGAAACATGTATATACTTATTTCTGAAAACAAGCACACACTCTAGAATAAAACATCATGTGCACATATTTGAGTATGTCCATGATTCAAAAATAAGTATGAACTGACTTCTATGTGCTCATTTTTGAGTATTCCCATGTTTTAAAAATGAGTCTGAATCTGATTCTAATCATTTTTGAGTAAGTTCATGTTTCAAAAATGAGTATGAATTGACCCCTCTGTGCTCAGTTTTGAGTATGTCCATGTTTCAATATTCTGAGTATGTCCATGTTTCAATATTCTGAGTATGTCCATGTTTCAATACTCTGAGTATTTCTGGTATTTCAGAATTGAAAGCATTGACTCGTCATATTTGAAACAAAAAGTTTCATAACAAAATAAAAACATCGATTTACTCAGATTTGAAAGTGTCATTTTTCTCAGTGTACCCTCAGGAATATATTGATGGACATACGGAACCCATCTGATTGTAAACAATACTAAAATCTATCCTTTCACAATTATCAGTGCTTTCGTATCAGTGAAATGTATTGTCAAGATTTTGAAAGTTTTCTTATACCATAAAAATTTAGGTATCACTGTAGGTATCAATCGGAAAATTGCGCTTACAGCGATCCGTAGATCACGTTTAAACACAATTTACCTAAACTCCTAATTTATTTCATCACCACTTAATATAGTTATTGCATGCGCATTTGTTTCAAAGAAAATATTTTCTTGTTTATTTTAAACTTTATATTCTTGTTTCTATTCATTTACGTTATTTCGAATTAATATACGGTTGAATTTTGTAGACACTGAGAATGGTATTGAAATCCAAATTTCATTAATTATTTCTAGTGTAAAGTTTTAAGAAGAATATTTCACAAGATATCATTCGTCGCTAATACGTTATGTATAACTAGTTTACTGTTTACAAAATAATTTTATTTTGCTTATTTCATTACCTATGCTTAAAGTACAGAAATAATTTCCGCTAAGAATGAAAAACACATTTTCATTTTCCCAGGTGAAATTAATGAGATAATAATTGAAAGTTAATTATTCGTAAAACTAATCAAGCAAGAATAATTTTCGTCATGACAGAAGCAGAAAATGAGACGGGATTCATTTATTTTTCTGCCAGATTTTCCTACCTAATGCACTTGGATCTCAAACTTGAATCATAGATTCTTATGTTTCATGAATAAATTGAATTACTTTCATAGCATTTACAATAATATAACATTGATTTATTTCAACTAATTTAATAAGGTTTGATACAATATTGAGGAAATGTATGTAGTGTACTTACTTTGTTATTGATTACCGAAAAGTTTGCTTCACATGATAATTAAATCAAAAGTAATAATTTGAATAATTAGTAAACTGAAACAGAATTACTTAAAATAATTATAAAGCTACATTTTTTTATTAAATTACGTTACAGAAAGTGATACAGTTAAATAGATTGCATTTTGATAGTAATATTTATAGATATTATGACAACATGGGAGAAAGAAGAAAATGAAATTTTAATTTAATGTGTAAATTTTAGCATGTAAATAATTAAAATCTGTATGCGTTTCGGATAAATCTCAAATAGTGTTACACGCATATATCTTAACTCTTAAATGTAAATATATCAAATTATTGTTGAAGAACGTGTCCTGTGGTTTCTTTTTCTCTGAATGTCGTAAGTTTAAAGTAGAACGTAGAATATTTCTTCCAATTGGAATAGTATACTTGAGTATAGACTTAAACATAAAATTTAAAAGGCATTTAAAAAAGCAGCACAGACAGTTAAAAAACTTATAAAAGATTCTCCAAGGAATCACAATGTATCATCAGTATAAAATATCCACAGAAAATAAACAACAAAACCAAATGCTGACGGTTAAAATTAAAGTTACTTAGCCAAAAACAAAGATATATTCACTTAGAATAAATCAAGCTTCATTCATTGTCGGTGATCAAAAGCGTGTAAACCAACACTCAAGGAACAGTCTACCGTGATAGATGTTACAGTTGAATTTGAAAATCCAAGCATTTGCAAACAATGTACTGTGAGCAGTGTCAGGAGAATATTGGACAATTTTCGAATTATATTTAACCCTTTTAAATTCACTGATATGTTCCTTCTGACGTATTTCAAATGATTTTCCTGTTTTACCTATAGACGGTATCACAATCTCTACAGGGTTTTAAAATCAGATGTTAAATATATGTGTACTGTAGATATCATAGTATATTATGTTTATTTTCTTCTGTCTTTACACTAAGAAAGTATTGGATTCGTAAAAACATTTGACATCCAGATTTATACGTTTTATAAAATTTTATATGGTCCTCCGCTGCTATAAGTTACATTTAAGTAACAATTTCTCCATTGAATAAAAAAGTGAAACAGTAAAAATTCCATTTTTGTACAGCCAAAACGTCTTCTATTATAATGTTCTACAATTTAGGAATTTTAAGTGTTTTCAGACACTAAATACATACAAAAGTGTAATAGGGATATTTGTATTTCATTTCCATAACAAAGTCCAAAATATGAGAATACAAAATGTATATTTTTCACAAAACCGTACACTAATATATTTTTTTCCCTACATACAATATTTAACAAAAGAAATGTGTCTTTTTAAACTTATCAAAACGTTTTTAATACAAATTGAAGTAGCACACAAACCTATCTTTTACATGGGCAATAAATATATCATCATATATTCTATAATTTTTACAGTATATCTTTCAGAAATGATAATATCTAACGACATACTTATTCTGAACTGATAATAATTGATTTTATCGATAGAGGCATTGTGTTTAGCATTTATAAGGTAGATTTTTCATGCATAAATCATTTTATAATATATTCTTGTTTATAGATATTCGATAAAAGCAATTTTAGTTTTTTTTAATGAAATTTTTATTATACATATTTGTCCACTGAATTTGATAAATGTTTAAAATATAAAAATGTTTCAATTTCAGAATATTAATTCCAAATTTTAAAATAGGTTTGATTTTCGGAAAATAAATTGTTATTTAAAAACTTTTGAAATTTATTCCAGAAATATAAATAAACTTTTGCATAAGCGTATTTTCGACAATATTTGAATATTGCAGTTGGGACTATACATGGTGTCTAAAAATCATTAAAATATATATTAAATTATTTGTAGAATTTGCATACGGTTGTAGGAATACTAGGTGATTTTATATTAACTGATTTTTGTTAAATCAGGTATGAAACCAAGAGAGCAAAAAAGTGTTCAAGCCTGTAATCGAACCACGATCACTGGCATTATGGGCCAACGATCTACCGTTAAGCTACCTGGACGATATGCATCCTGTCTCTCCCCACACTCATAAGTTGAGAAATCTGCAAATCCTGCAGCAAAAGATGAAATGTCTTCATGAACCATAATTCCTGCGGCAAGCCGAATACACAAACTGCCATTTATCCAGCATGGATGAATAAATATATATATATATATATAATTATATGTAGAATTGACATGCGTCTGTAAAAATACTAGATGAATTTATAATCGCTAATTTTTTGCTAAATCAGGAATGAAACAAACAGAGTGAAAACGGTAGATTAATGGTAGAGCCGGGAGGTGCTGGATTCAAACCCCTGTTACGTTCGTCGACCTAATCATTCGGAGTTTTCCATGGTTTTCTTTGAACCCTGCCGTAAATACGGATTAGGATCCCTTAGAAAAACCCTCACGGAGGGCACCCCCTCCTAGGGCCTATATTCCAAGAGTAGATAATCAGCCGTCATAAATCAACCATCAACCATCTTAATGGTAGAGCACTGACACGCAGTGCCAATGATCCTGTTTCGAATCCAGGAATCCAGGCTTGGACACTTTTGGCCCTTGATGACTTTAAAATTTTTGCCACAGAAAGTGTCGTTTTATGAAGAAATTTCAAGTTGTGTTGCAGGATTGTAGCCTTCACAACTTATAAGAGTGAAGTGCACTAGGCTGGATATCGTCCAGGTAGCTTAATGGTAGAGCGTTGTCGCGCAATGCTAGTGATCCTAGTTTGAATCCAGACTGTGCACTTTTTTACTCTGTTTGTTTCACGCTTGATTTAGAAAACATATCAGCTATTATAAATTCATCTAGAAATATTAAAGTGAAATAGGAAATTCGGTACTTCTTTCTCATAGGGGAGTTGGTATAAATCAGTTTTAAGAAAGTGAAATTTATCGCTAAATATTCTAAAGAGTCAAGAAGCTGAAATCAATGAAGCATTTTTCAATCTTATGTGGCATATTTATGTCGGCATGTGCGCATATTGCGTGTGCGTGTTACATATTGACAGTTATTTAATAAATAAATATATAATAATCTGATGAGAGTTTGAATTGTAATTAAGTCTGCTAGAAAGTAGTCACCTAAATATACACATATGTCATATGCAAAGTAAAAGAAATTATAACAAATCAAAAATAAAAACCCATCTTTAGCAAATATGGATCAATACAACTTAAAATACGAAAGTATGTGGTGCAAATTTTTAGCCACAAACATAAAATTCATAACAAGAAAAAATGTTTGTAATAGATGAAGCCAACATATTTATTATTAGATTAAATACTCTTTCATTGGTATTACAAGTTTCTGTCAGACTTCTGATTCAACATTAAGCCACGCGATATCTTTTTTCTATTTATGCAAAAGTTCAACAGATGTGAAACAGATGTTCTTAAACAAATGAATAGGTACGATTTCGAAAACTGATACACAACATTTGTTAGAATGTTCCATATATTTTCGTGGCCTTCCAACAGACCAATCAAGAACTGTAATATATTTAGTCCTCAACGACTATTTCTTTGAATCTGCTGTATGTATCGACCCATTATTTTTCGGTGTACCCAACTTGGTACACCTAAAGGTTTCCTAAAATGTACTATTTAACAATCAAATGTCGCATGCTATACCATGAATTTCATTTTTTCTTGCAACAGAGGTGCATACGCTGCAGTCAAATTAACTTGAAAACAGACCTGAAGCTCTACCTTAATATATTCTGAACTAACGTGGTGAATTTCTTCGAAGATCACTACAATAGTAAGAAAAAACGTCTGCACAATCTAGATAGAATTTTGTTCATTGTTAGCGTTTCTTGGAGCCTTTCACCTATGTTTAGTACAAGGTGTATCTTAATTATCTGTAGCTTTGTAACGGTTATACTTTAAAAATACTGTCACAAATGAGCAGATAGTTTCACACCACCATTTTGTCTTGATTTTATTAATGTTTCACTTTGCACCATTTTATCTAACTTTTATTAATGTTTCACTTTGCACCATTTTATCTAACTTTTATTAATGTTTCACTTTGCACCATTTTATCTAACTTTTA
Organism: Maratus michaelseni; assembly: GCA_963931845.1. Classification (NCBI taxonomy): domain Eukaryota; kingdom Metazoa; phylum Arthropoda; class Arachnida; order Araneae; family Salticidae; genus Maratus; species Maratus michaelseni. The sequence continues at coordinate 306,209,332 of OZ007587.1, read as the reverse complement.
TTAATGTTTCACTTGCACCATTTTATCTAACTTTTATTAATGTTTCACTTTGCACATTTTTACTATTTGGTTTAGAATTTTTTATGTGGAATATAAGTATCATAAGACAATTTATTTTAATCGTTACGAATTGTATGTGTGTATAAACGTCTCTGCAAAGCTATATATAAAACGGTTTTCAACGGGACCATCTTTGTTTTTCAATTTAACGGGAAACAATATAGATAGGTTTCGTTCTTGCACATCGTATAGTGTTATTTCCCTTGAATATTAAAAGCATAAAAATTATTAGCATTCAATTGTCTTGATTGTAATTTGAAATTTACGCTTTTTGTCGAATATAAAAATCTTAAAATGTGTCGAAAATAACAAATTCATGATTTGGTGGAAATTATATTAAAAAAAAAAAAAAAAATCCATTAAAAAACCTTTCAAAACTTTATAACTTCCATCTTTTATATGAAAGAAATCTTTTCTATAAAAAGGTATTACCATTTCATTTTCTTTTTGTGGTTAAAAAACTGAGCTAAACTAAATATATTTTTTTTTAAGTTTGCAAATAGAATACAAAGTGTGAGATATTTTTAAAGACTCACCAAATCCTTTTATTCGATTGCACAATCGTGAAGAACTTATCAAACAGGTTTTTTTCCTACTTCTTCAGAAGAAAAAATGTTTACAGATAAAAATATGTTTCTCTATCTTTAGTATACATAATAAGCTATCTAAAAAAAGTTTTTTTTTTTTTTAACGAAACGTTTAACGTTATTTACGCAATGAAATTTACATGTTTACGTGACTTTTTTGTAGTTATTATAGAAAACGAAAATATATTTTTAAAAATGTCATATAATCACTAATCCACGTAACAAAAAGAGCGTTATACATTTCGTGTATATATATATATATATATATACAGTGAAGACACTAACAATTCCTGCGTCCTGCGCAAGAATTTGAATGTAAGCCCTTAATTAATTGGTATTTTGATAATAATAAAACAGATATATTACAATAGATTTTTAATACGACTGTATTTACTTGTACTTTCCTGGCTTTCATTAAAGCGAATTCATTAATTGCATTATAATAATTAATATTTTTAACGATATTGTATTCTATTTAAATAATAGAAATATTGTATTCTTGTTCTTGTCCAATAGTTGATTTTAAATATTTTTTTTATTAATTTCAACTTACTAAAAATTTTACGCACAAAGCAACAGAAACTGGAAGAGTTAGAAATATTCAAAAAGCAACATTTATATTTGTGTAAGATATCAATTAAACCGAAATACATGAAGAGTCTGTAGAATATTAAGCGGAAAAACAGTTTCTATATTTTGTATAAGAGTCTTTACTTCAAACTTTAAACTTTCAATTTTACATGTGAATTCATAGTTTTTAAAATCTTTACTAGATTTAATAGCGAGGTGATCTGCAGCTGATTTTTTTTAAATCATCAACACTCGCGTATTATAAAGACCAGCCATAGAGGAAACAAAAATCGTCACAGATGTTTTCATTCTTTGATAACGCTGCTATCTATTTGAGATAGTAGTGTTAAGAACACTGTAAATTTGAATTTTAAATATTTCTTCAGGTGTTAAGTTACTTCCTTCATCTGGTCCTTACTCTCAATTTTTCACTTCCGTTTATTAAGAAATCCCTTCTATATACGCATTTCTTCAGCAAAATTTTGTACTTCCTGGAAATTTTGTTCAAAACCTGTTATGCACTACGTAATCCAACAATTAATTTTGTCCCACAATATATTGACAAATACTTCTGTTGTAATGCCATATTTGTTCGATCGAATTTGTAGAATTGCATGCCATATAGAATAAGTACAAATAAATATATAATTAATTTGTAAAATCGAACTTTTTGCTTTTGATACACTCTCCGGATTTCAAATATCACTTTGTCGTCCTTCCATTACTTCATGTGATTGTAAATATAGCGCCGTTATTCCACTTACCTTTGATGACCACCTTGTATTAGAAAATACATTTAACTGATAATTTTAGGCAGTTCATTAAATTGTCACATCGTAGGACGAGAAAACATTAATCTCTGCACAGTACCAAAAAAAGTAAAGAGAACATTCCAGTAGAGCATCGAAATATTCATCCAGGAATGTGTAGAATTTTATTCTTATTAAAGGTCTAGAAGTGCAATCCCTCCTCTTCCCGTCCGTGATCATGAATGTTTGCTAGTTTATTTCTTCTAGTTAAACTGTGGATTTTTAAGGATATATAATATTTAAAGTTTACAAATATATTACGCTTGTTCATTATTAAATAAAAACAAGTACATTTATACAGGCAATTAAATTATAAAGTTAAATAATCCCTGACAGTTCGGCCTACAGGTACAGGTAGATTTCGAAGACGCAGACCCGTGGGGCGCCTGTTTATTGAGAATTGTGGAAGAAATGACCTTTTTGCCACTTCGAAACCTAACTTGTTTGCAGGCGGAGTCGGCAGGGATTTTTTTTTCTATATAAGGATTGGTCCTATAAAAAGCTTGTCAAAATGAAAGTTTTAGATAATATTAAGAGGATTTATAATAAATTTAAGCGGAATTGATATATTCTGAACTGACGAAATTATGAATTTTTTTCTTCTAAAACCTCCCCCCCCCCCCACCTTGGGACCAATTTTAATTATATCAAAAATCTCTCACAGAAAAATTTTCGGCCTTTTTCCTAGAAGTACATAATAACTTTAAACGGATTCGATACGTATTATAATTAAGAAATTATGGGGGTTTTGTTTTCGCAAAAAGCACCCCTCCCCCATCACCCCCCCCCCTTGGTTCGAATTTGCCCATTCACGAACTTGACCGAGATTTTATGCCCTTTGATTTTATGTATCAGTTTGGAAGAAATTTGTGCAGAGTTATCGTGTCCATAAAAAGTGACATAGATACATAAAGTTTTGAACTGGTTTTGGGTTCTGGGAGTCATGATCGGCATCGATCTGCAAAAAAAAAAAAAAAAAAAAAAAAAAAAAAAAAAAAAAAAAAAAAAAAAAAAAAAAAAATCCAACTTAGGGGAGAATGTAATTGGTAGAATTTCTTACAAAATCTACCTAAAAGCACAACTATTTATTAAAAACAACATTATACGTTTCGGATTTTTCCAGAAGCCCCTCATCATTAATGTAAAATTTAAAACACAAACTCACGAGAGATGATAGTGCAACTTACAGAAGAGAGCATGTGTCAAAAACGAATTGGTTCACGGAATTAGGGAAATTTCTACTTAAATGAAGCCAGCTCGGTTCCATCTTAATACGCTAATTTATTTTGATTCAGACGTCGACCCCTCCTAACCCCATTTTTGGACTGTTTTTGACACATGCTCTCTGTTGTAAGCTATATTATCATCTCTCGTGATTTTGTGTTTTTAATATCACATTACCGATGTGGGGCTTCTGGAAAAGTCAGAAACGTATAATGTTGTTTTTAATATATGTTTGTGCTTTTTAATTTTATAATTTAATTGTCTGTATAAGTGTACTTGTTTTGAATTGATATATAATATAACTAAAACTTGAAATAAAATAAACATGTTACTTCTCATTCCTAATAATCGTATGATATTTTATCATAAAAAATTTCGCTTCGTCTTTTATAAATATGATGTCAGAGAACCATTATTCGGTAATTACTTAAAGACGAGACTAATTTTTCTTCATTTTTCTAGGCCTCAAAATAATGGTTTTTGTCATTTTTTTTTTCATTTCTTGCTGACGGTTTTCTAGTCCCATTAATTTGAGAGCATTTTTATCCTCAAAATTGTTTCTAAATCGTAACAAATGTCATCAAATATGTTTTCAGTGTTTCCATCCATCATTTTAAACACTACATGTTCATCATCAAATTCATTAAAATAAAGATTATAATATTTATTCATTTAAATGTGCATTATGGTATGAGAAAACAACTAAATGTCTTATAAGAGAAGTTGTATTTATATTAGATCAGAGAAAAAAAATCTGCAGCAAAAAACAGATACTAAATTATATATAAAATGTTTTTATTACACTCAGAAAAAGAAACTGATTAAAACTACAAAACATATTTTTTGAGTACATTTTGTTGTTTTTGCAAAATTGGAGTAAAATTGAACCATTTTACTTCAATTAACAAAACATTTTTGCTGACGATACAAAATTTTTTTTTGGAATTGCAAAAAAAAAAAAAAAAAAAAAAAAAAAAAAAAAAAAATTGTTGATTCAAACAAAATTTTTATTGACTCATGATTAAACAAAAATTTTGTTTAAATATAGGTCAACGAAAATTTTGTTTGAATCAACAAATTTTTTTTTTGTTGAAAACCACTTTTTTTTGCAATTCCAAAAAAAAAAAAAAAAATTGTATCGTCAGCAAAAATTTTTTGTTAATTGAAGTAAAATGATTCAATTTTACTCCAATTTTGCTAAAACAACCAAAATGTACTCAACAAAAATGTTTTGTATCAATTAGTTTTAATCAATTCCTTTTTCTGAGTGTAGACACAAAATAACTCGAATTATAATTTATCATTTTACAGTTTCTGATCCTGCTTTAAAACAACAACATTTTCTTTGTTTCTTTAGCTTTCAAAATAATGTGTTTTATCATTGCATATATATATATTTTTTCATTTCATTCTGATAGTGGTCAAGTCCCATTAACCTGAAGGTTTACATATTTATATTTTTATCTGAAGGTTGATTTTACATTCTTAAAAATGTCATCAAGTATACTTTAGGAGTTTTCCTTCTGCTCATTTGGATAATAATTTTTCATTATAAATAAGATGTCGAAAATTAGGATGCATCGTTTATTGTCTTAAATATAATTTAGAAAATAAGAAAACAACTAAAGTTCAATTTGAGACACTTAAAACAGCAACATTCTAATATATATATATATTATATAAATAAGCTGATGTTTAGCTTTTATGAAATGACCTTGTCATGTATAAATAATGTTTATGCAAAGGGTATCTCATAAACACTAAGCATGAAGATAAATATATATTGCAACTTTGGCATTTCCAAACAGTTTTCATTCGTCGTTGGTCGAGCTATGAACATTTTTTTCACACTAGGCTTAAAATGCCTGTATTTTATTAAGGAATAACAATGAAATACATTTGAATTCAAATTGACTTGTTTTTCTTGAACTATAAATTACATTACTGTTAATCTAAAGAATAATTTTATAAGTATTTTCAATGCCTGCACAGGCTATATACTGGAAGAGGTAGTGTGAGAGAAGGCCCAAACAAAGACATGACCAAAGACAGGTTAAATGTTTATTTTATGCAGGTCCGATAAAATACATTTTAATTGCAATACATTGTCAACAAACTGCTGTGATGTACAAATGAAGGCAAAAAAGTCTTATAACATCATAAAAATTAATAAATGCCCAAGGTCTTTCGAAAGAACTTTATCTTTCTCCATCAGGAGCAAAGGTGACGTGCTACCACTTTTAAAAAGTAAGACTTACTTCTTAATGACACTATAAAAATTAAGAAATTCGCATAGCCTTTATGAGAAACATTGTCAATCTCTATCAGGCGCAAAGAAGACGTGCTACCACTTTGCGCTTGATGAAGAAAAAAACAGTTCGTTTGAAAAGCGTTTTTATTTCTTAATTTGTATCGTGTTATTAAGGAGTTATTTGCATTTATTTATAATTTTAATTATTTCGATGAAAATTTTATAGTAAAATTTTGTTTTATATAAATGTGAATTGTTTATTTTTTAATAAAGTTATGATTTAATGATTCAAATTTCAAATTTTTGAATAATAGGAAATTTGAAAAATAAATGTTTATTTAAATTTTTGAAACTGTTTGCAAGCTGATATGTATACATGTAATAATAAAAAAAAATGCCATTTTTCCTTAAATCATTTATTTCAAATTTTTACAATTCTATTTTTTTCCTGTCTTTTAATATCTTAAATATCATTTATATTTTAATTCCATATCTTTAATCAACATATTCTTTTAAATCCTATTCTAAAAACATTATTCTGTTAATGCAATAATTTTTGTAAAAAACACCTGTCTAATTTCTTCTTATTTTGAGACATTGAATTTTTATTTATTTGGAATATTTTGTAATACTAATTTTATTTTTTATTTAATTTTATCATTCGATATATCCCACAATTCTTCGCGTCTTGCCCACTTCAATGCTTCAATGCTTTTTCACCTTGTTAAAATACCGAGCTTAAGGAAATAGTTATGACATTAAGTCAGTGTCCACACCCTCTTAGCCTAATTTTGCAACCATTAGCGTGCAAATTCCGCCCTTCCACCCTCCCTTCTTCCAGCCTTACACGGCTTGCGTTGGTCCAGATCGCGTTTCTATAACCTTGGGCGAATTTCTGTCATATTTATACCGTTACACCGGCTTAGGAAACAGATTTTTACGCATTTTTTATGTCAACTAAACCCAGTCACTGGGTAGTCAAAATTTTATTTCGTCGGTAGAACTTCTTCAATCATCGAGTCTGATTCCATCACCTCTAGTGCGTGAACAGACATCAAATTTTGGATGAGGTGTAGTGGAGTTGTTTTTTCTAATGCAGACTGTTAAATAAACTGTTCATTCTTCACTATGCTGTATTTATTGAACTGGGAAATCGTCTGGATATATTGCTGTGCTCAGCTTACTTGCGATCATCTTATATGAGTTATTCAACTGTGGATCACTTCGGGTGAGATGTCTTGAAAAATTAATTTAATCTGCGATATCCCGTCTGCACTTAGAATAGTGTAATTTCGTCGAATTTGGTTGTGTAATAATAGGGCTGTCATTTGGTGTAATATTACGAAGTTCGGAGCTGGCACGTCAACGTGTGTGGAATATAGATTTTTCGTATCATACATTCGAATTTATATCTCATTTCAGATGATATTCGTGATATCGAACAGTAACAATAATTTTTTCTTCGTCTCTATTTTACCTGAAGTAATTTCTTTTATCATTAGATTTATTTTTGCTATTTCTTTCTCAGAGCTGCCAAGTCTCCGTCTTTTTGGATACCAGTAATTTAGTACAGAAAAAAAATATTTGTTAAATCGGAGCATTCTGCGATTTAAAAGAACAGCATTTTTTCTAAGTAAATACTGATGTGCAAAAAGCCGGAGACTTGGAAACTCTGCTTTCTGATTCGCGTTAAATCCCTGCAGCTTGATATAATTTTTCATTTTTATACGTAAAGTTGTTGCTAGATAGTTAGAGACGTCATAAGAGAGGTTTCAAGAGTTTTGATTACGCCATATAAAAAAATAACGTTTAAATAATTATTTAATTAAAAACTAAAAACTAAAAATATATAAAATAATGTATATTCACGTAGATATATTGGAAAATGAGAAAACAAATAATTGATTTAGAAGTAGTATTAGTATTGTCATATTACATCAGAGAAATATACATCTGTTAATGTTACGGCCAGCTCCATCTGTTTCACTTCGCAGTGACTCATGAATCTGAACTGAAACTTTTCTTTTTTTTTTATTGAACTGAACTGAACTCAGAAACTTTAGAATGTTTTGGTTTTGTGTGGAATAAGACGGGAATATGTAGCAATGCCGTTCTGCTTGTAAGAAAGCGAAATATGTTTAAAAGAGTAAATATGTGAGATGATAATTGTTTTTTTTTTATTTAATATAAGTTCGCGCGTGTAAATATTCTGCAGTTTGTGTTGTCAAAATTGTGTCATTAAAATATGAAAATTATCTTCATTGCATTTGCTGTCATTCCAGCGGAGATCCTCACTTTATTTTAATTTAAGTTTTTTCCACATTTTTGGCGCCCCCGGGTGGGCGATTTTCGTCGGATTGTCACAAAGGCATGGAGATAAATTGAAAGAATAAAAATTGAAGGTAAGAGCAAAATTTCCATTTTGAAGATTGAATAATTATTATTTGCTAGAATATAAATATATTGTGTAACTTAGATAGTAAAAATGGAAGTCTTGAAAAGAAATAAAACGACTCAACGATCAGCTTTTACTAAAGCGTATAATAAATTAGAAAGTGTATTAAATGATACAAATGCAGAACACGATGAAATCGAAATTAATTTTTATTTATTCAAGCAGAAAGCTGACGCGTTAGAGATAACTCATAAGAATTATTTAGATGGTTTGTCAGATGACACCGAATTTGAAGCAGAATTTAATTCTGTTGAAGAATATAGAGAAAAGGCTCTAAGAATCCAAATAAAAGCGCACCGTGTTTTGGATAACTTTAAGACAAAATTGAATCAAGATTTAAATCGAAATGAAAATAATTCGACTAGTAACCTGCAAATAGAAAATGATAAAGTAAAAGCTTTATGTCAACGACTCCCTGAAGTTGAATTGTATAAGTTTGGGGGAGATTTAAAAGATTGGCTTACATTTTGGAAGCAATTCAAAAACATACATGAAAATGCAAGTTTAAGCAACGTGGATAAATTCCATTATTTAATTCAGTCGATGAAAATTAAATCGGAATCCAGGGAATTAATAGAATATTTCCCAGTAACAAATGAGAACTATTCTTTGGCGATTGAGAGTTTATCGGAAAGATATGGCAGAACCTATCTGTTAATCGATTTTTATGTACGAGAATTATTGAAACTTGTATTGAATAATGCGACTAAAAAGAAAGCTGATTCTCTGAGTAGTTTATATAATAAACTTTCGACACAAATAAGGGCTTTGGGTTCCTTAGGTGTTACCACTGAAATGTGTGGAGTCATTCTGTATCCGTTAGTTGAAAGCGCATTGCCTGTTAATATTTTACGTTCATTCGAAAGACAGAGAAAAAATATAGAAAATGAGCAAAAATTATCGGGCCTCGACGCCATAATTTTATTTCTTAAAAATGAAGTACAATCAGAAGAAAAAATAAAATTGAGTAGATCGGATATTTGTAACTATGTACCTGAACGAAAAGAATTGGCATCATGCCAGAATTCAAGAGGCAGTAATTTTTCTGCTGCAGAGTTGATTTCTCATAATTATAATGATGTCTCGTGTGCATTTTGTTTAAGAGATCATGAATCGCCTTTTTGCAAAAAGGCATTTTTTATGGCTATGTCTGAAAAACTTTCAATCATTAAAAGAAAAAGACTGTGCCGTGTTTGTTTAGCTAAAGGCCACATGGCTGTTTCGTGTACTAAATCAAATATTAGATGTCAGAGTTGTTCGAAAAGACATGTAAAATTTATGTGTCCTAATTTAGAATGTAATAAATCTAAAGAGGCATCAAAATCAAGTAATGATAATGGGAAAGAAAAAAGTGTTGATACGCTTTTTACACATAAACGTAATATGAATAAGAAATTATCTTCTACCAATGAAGTTATGTTACAAACACTAGTCGTAAAGATAAAGGGAAGAAATTCATGCCGTAACGCAAGAATAATTATAGATACAGGGTCCCAAAAGTCTTATATCTTAAAATCCACTGCTGAGGAACTGGGTTTTGATTTTCAAAGAGAGGAAGAGTTTTGCCATTCATTATTTGGCGGTAGAAAAACAAAAATGTATAAGCATAATTGTTATAAAATTTATTTAAGTAGCCTTGATGGTAATTATATTTGTAATTTGGATGCTTTAGATCAAGATGTCATATGTAATGATATTTCTGCGATTAAATATGGTTATTGGATACGCGAGTTAAAAGATAAAGGAATCCACCTGAGTGATACACGAGAAACAGGGCCTATTGAGGTACTTTTAGGAGCAGACGTTGCTGGTAAGCTATTTACAGGAAAACGAGAACAGCTAAAATCCGGTTTGGTGGCCATGGAAACAAAATTAGGTTGGACTTTGATAGGCAAGATCCCTCAATTTAATCGTCAGAATGATGTGAATATGACCGTAGTCAGCATGCTATCCAAAGAAGATGTACCTGTTTCAGTATTATGGGATTTAGAACTTCTTGGTATTCGAGATTCTATTGAACAAAATAGTAAAGAAGACTCAGAAAGAGCTGTTATGATACATTTTGAAGATACAGTTCAACAAAAAGATGATGGAAGATACGAAGTCCATTTGCCCTGGAAGAAGGATCATTCTTTCCTTCCTAGTAATTATGATCTTGCTTTAAGAAGACTTGATTCTACTACTAAGAAATTAGAGAAAACTGGGTATCGAGAGAAATATCATCATGTTTTTGAAGAATGGCTTCATGAAGAAGTAATTGAAGAAATTCCTGAAAATGAGATATCCGTATCTGTTGCTCATTATCTTCCTCATCGACCCATCATAAAAGAAACGTCCTCACTGTCTTCTATGAAAATAAGACAACTCACAGAGCCTGAAAATTGGTTTCATATTCCTGGTGAGCTGAATCCCGCTGATCTTCCATCCAGAGGATGTGGAGTTAAGCAACTTTTGAAGTCCGAATGGTGGCTTGGACCTACATGGTTAAAGAATTCAAAAGAACAATGGCCCAAATCAATTGTCAATGTTAATGAAAAGGAAGTTGAACAAGAAAAACGAAAAACAGTTGTTTCTGCTGGTAATGTAGAATTTAAGACGATTGTTTCTGAATTATCAAAAAGAATATCGAAATTTTCCAAAATAGTGAGAGTGCTAGCTTGGATTATGCGATTTCACCCCAAAGCTCGTGATTTGAGAAAACATCCACTCCTTACAGAAGAAGAAATATTGAGTGCACAGAAAGTACTTTTCCGTGCTGTGCAGACAGAATGCTTTTCTCACGAAAATGGTAGACAATCTCTTGTCAATTTCCAAGCTTTTAAAGATGATGATGGACTATTGCGATTGAAATCAAGACTTACTAATGAAGATGAAACATATGATTTTATTGCTCCAGTGATTCTTCCTTTGAAACATCCAGTAGTGAGAAGGTTTATTGAACAAGAGCATATTCTGAACAAGCATGTTGGAACATCTACTCTCCTGACTATTTTGCGAGAAAGATTTTGGATTTTAAAAGGTAAAAAAACCATACGAAGTATAATCAACGAATGTGTTATCTGCAAGAAGCAAAAGGTAAAACACATTGAAGTGCCATTTCCCCCTCTCCCTGCAGATCGAACTAGAGTTGCAGCAGTTTTTCAAGTCTCAAGAGTTGATTTGGCTGGTCCATTACTGACAAAATCTGGTGAAAAGGTATGGATAGTCTTGTTTTCTTGTACAGTATTCCGAGCGGTGCACCTGGAATTAATTCCATCTCTTAGTATTAATACCTTGATTCAGGCTATGCGACGATTTATAGCAAGAAGAGGTCGGATATCTGTGTTGTATTCTGATAATGGAACAAATTTTACAGGCTTAAATAGAGCATTGAAAAAACTGGACTGGGAAAAGATTCAACGAACATTTGAAGTTAATGAAATTCGTTGGAAGTTTAACCCACCCTCCGCCCCTTGGTGGGGAGGGTTTTGGGAAAGGCTCATTGGAATTCTTAAGGATCTGCTCAGAAAAAACTTAGGACGTTCGTCTTTGACTTATGAAGAATTGTTTACTCTTGTTTGCGAATGTGAATCAATAATGAACAACAGACCTCTAACTTACGTATCAGAAGAAGCTGACTTTAGAGCTCTAACCCCAGCATCATTTCTACAAGATCTTCGTACGAGCGAAGTTCCTGATTTAGACCAAATTGAAAAGACTAATATTATGAAAAGGGGGCAATACGTTCAAAGAGTGAGAGAGAATCTAAAGAATAGATTCAAAAAGGAATACTTAGGCTTTTTACGATCTTCGATTCCTAAAAAACATGACAAGATTAAAGTTGGTGATATTGTTATAATTGGTACCAAAGAAAAAAGAATAAATTGGCCTCTAGGAAAAGTCATCCAGTTGCTTCCAGGAAAAGATGGTATAGTACGCTTAGCAAAGTTACGCACTAAGTTTGGCGAGATTCTCCGTCCTGCACAAAGACTATATCCATTGGAAGTAAATTTCGATTCAGATGACTTTTCTCAGGAAAATATCGAGTCTCCTCACCATAATGAAACTACAGATAAAGATTCTCCCGATTCTGGTGAAGTTAAAGAGAATTCTCCTAGAGTATCTACATTTGGACGAGTGGTTCGAACCCCAGAACGTTTAGACCTCATGAACTTGTCCTCGACTGTGGTTGAGTTTCAACAAGGGGAAACTCAACGGGGGGAGTATGTTACGGCCAGCTCCATCTGTTTCACTTCGCAGTGACTCATGAATCTGAACTGAAACTTTTCTTTTTTTTTATTGAACTGAACTGAACTCAGAAACTTTAGAATGTTTTGGTTTTGTGTGGAATAAGACGGGAATATGTAGCAATGCCGTTCTGCTTGTAAGAAAGCGAAATATGTTTAAAAGAGTAAATATGTGAGATGATAATTGTTTTTTTTTATTTAATATAAGTTCGCGCGTGTAAATATTCTGCAGTTTGTGTTGTCAAAATTGTGTCATTAAAATATGAAAATTATCTTCATTGCATTTGCTGTCATTCCAGCGGAGATCCTCACTTTATTTTAATTTAAGTTTTTTCCACAGTTAACAAAGGATACTGAATTATGTCTTAAATATTTTCGTACGTACAATCGCTGCTCAAATTACAATTCATTGTCTTAATGTATGGGATCATTTAACTTTTTTCCCCTTTTTCCTCGAATTGAACAATGGAATTGTAAAAATAGGTAATATATTTGCATATATAATACAGTGTCAAAATTTTGTCCTACGTTGAACTAACTTTTGGTGCTCCATTAGCTGTAACTATAAAATGCTGAAATCACGGTTGAACTATAGCCCCAAATATTGGAACGATATTTCACTATGTTAGACTTGCAGCTAATGCAGCACTAGAAGTTGGTTCAACCTATGAGAAAATTTTAACATTATACTCATTCTCACTCACATATACTTCTAATGGTTATTACTTTCTAAAATATATTTTTTTCTACTTTCATAAAACTGTCAAATATTGAGAACCAGTGGCATTACATTGGTAAAATAATCTTCTGCGAACAAGGATATTAAATTACATTTTAAATATTTCTTCAAAACACAACCTTCACTAAAATTCAATTTGTTGTTTTAATTCTTTATACCTCGACAATACTTTAAAAGTACGATTTAAGTCAGCTTGTTACAAAATTCATATAACGCATCCGTATGTAAATGTTTAATTTATAATGAGTTATAGATACCTTAATTTATCCTGTTCTAAAAACATTATTCGTTCTACAAAACAAAATTAAATTAAATTGATATCTTCTGTTCCATTTATAAGTGTTTAACTTTTATTATGTTGAAAGATATAGGGGAAGATAATTCTGAAAATCTTTGGACATTGCAAAAGGTTATATTTATATTTGTACGTTATACTTGTACATTTTTATTTTATGTGTACTTTTACATTTTATTTGCACGTTTTCTATTTCTATAAAGTAATAAATCCAATATTTTAAAATTTATATTTGAGTACAGTAATAAATATTTTACAGAACCACAATAAAGTTTGATTTTGTTTTTTTAATTTTCTTTGACGAAATCGTTTTAAATTTATTTAATGATTACATAGATAATGTATTTTCATAAATTAAATAAAAATGCTTTGGAAAGTAAAAATTTCATTCATTCATATAAAAGGACATGAAGAATTAAAATATGTAGTCAAGTTTTAAATTCCTGTTTTTATTTAAATACTTTTCTTACATAAACTGTGGTACTTTAAAAATATATATTAATACTAAAACTGAAGATGTAATAAATATGCCATTCACTATCACATCTGAAAATCTTCTGGATATTTTTCTAAAAATAAATTATTTCTACTTCCATAAAGCTATCGTACGTCAAACAATTATCATTTGTGATATCGTAAAAAAAATCTATCATTTTTTTCGTCGTTTCTCTTGGCTCCGAAATATCGTCTTTTATCATTACCCTTTTTTCTTTCATTCTGATGATGGTCAAGTCCCATTAACCTCTAGGTATTTTTTTTTTTACTCTTTTATTTTTCTCAAAGTTGTTTTTCGATTCCTACAAATGTCATCAGATATACTTTCAGAGTTCAGATTCCATTCTTTTCGAGTATCATTTTATATCACTAAATTAAGTGCAACATGGAAATTTAAAATGTATCGCTTATTGTTTTAAATGCATATTTAGAAAGGAGAAGCTATGTTTTAGAAGTTAGTTTCATATTGTTATTGTATCGCAGAATTAATCCAAAAATAAATTCTACATTACGTTTCACTTAAGGAAAACTGCAAATATTGGTCTGAAGATTTCGCTCAAGGGTGGCTTTATTACAATCTCTCTCAAAAACCGAACTTGGTCAAGTTTTATCAAAAAATTATCTCTGAGTTTTTTTTCCTCTATTTCGACATTTGGAAATGGCATTTAAACATTGTTCACGTGTTACCACTGCAAAGGACGACCAAACTGTAATGTTACCGGTCCATATAGAAAGAGAAAGAACAATACCAGACACTAACCCATTCGGGACCATGGGTGCATATATGCACCCTCAAAAAGAGCATTCAGAATTTGTTTTAGGCACCAGTAAAAAATAAAAGTAATATTTGTTTTCTTTAATTAAAGCAATTTTGTGATAGTTTAAGTAAAGATAGCTTTTTAAAAAAAAGGGGTGCCAACCGAATAAAATTTGTGTAAAAGCCGCCGGTCACGATGGGGTTAAATACATAAATTTCAGTATCATCAAATGTTAACAAAAAAGTATAACTTGCCTTTTTCTTTCTTTCTTTCTTTTTTTTTAACATTCAAAAGCAATCTCTTAAAAAGTTCAGAAAAGCAAAATTCAGAAATTTATTCTTTACTGAAAAACAATATTCACTGTTGTTGTAATATTTCATAAGATTCGGTGGATGTAAACCTTTAACACTAGAAATACCGAACATTTATAAATATAATTTACACCAGAATTTGTATTTTAAACCATTTAATTTAAATATTTAACTGATTTATTTGCATTTAATATTTAACATATTTTATAGCAAAATTTCATAATCGAATCGAAATATTTTTATTTAATATCGGTCAAAATGAACTTTGTGGCTGTTCCAGTGTCAGTAAAATCAGAAAAGTCTTTGAAATAATTTAATTCCCGTTGCATAAAAAAAAAAAAATAATAATCCATAAATTTCATAAATAAAATAGTTTAAGATGATTAATTTAAATATTCAAATCAAATTACATTAGTTATTTCAGAATTTGAATAAATAATATAAAGATGCCTTCTGAGATTTCTCCCCTTTTATCTGAAAAGTATTTGTCATCAGTTAATTTCCCTGAGCAATTGCGAAAACTCGCACCATAATGAAACTAATAATTGCTATCAGCAATTTAAGAAGAAGGAATATTTTAGTAACATTACATTAAATTTTTCTTTTGAGAAATTTATAGCATTAGATATTATTCTCTACTGATGAAAAATATTTAAGTGGTATCTCTCTCTCTCTTTTTTTTTTTTTTTTTTTTTTTTTTTTTTTTTAAGAAAAACAGCAAAAATGTAATCTTAATATGAATTTTTCATACTTCCAAAGTCTTTATTTTTGTATAAAATTTTAATATTTTATTCAGGCTAAACAAATCCTGATATTTTTATAAGTATTTTAAATGAAACTTTTTTTAGAAACGCATTATTGTCACCCCTTAATTAGCTCTTTATAGACAAATGGGTAAAAAGAAAGCGTTATACAATAAATAAATTGCATTATTTAGAAACATTGTATATTTTTATTAACATTTTAATAGTTCTTAACAGAAAAACATTTCGGGGAGATACAGTAATTATTTTAAAATGCAAAGCATGTGCTTGTGTACACAAATACACATAGTCACAGTCATGAACTTGTTAAATTAGCATAAAATAGCAATATTTGAGGTCACATTTCTATCTATTAGATATACAATTAATCAGTTTTGAAAAAAAAACATTTAAGTAAATAATTATTTCTAAATTAGGTCCAATTTAATGAGAAATGTGGATACTGAAATATATAAAACAAAGTGCCCTTCACATGTAGGCTCCATATAGGCTCATGACCTGCCTTGCTTAATTACTCATTCATAACCATGGGCATTGCGTTTTATATGACATATGTCCCCAGCAGTTGGGTAGTTTTACTTGGAACTCCGAGGATTTAGCTTCTCAAGTGTACTTAGTACTACTCACTTTACGAAAATGCATGAAAATACACCCAGAAAAAAGTTTTGTTGAATCAACAAAAATTTGGTTCACCCAACAAAACTTTTTGTTTAAATATAGGTCAATGGAAACTTTGTTTGAATCAACAATTTTTTTTTTTTTTTTTGCAATTCCAAAAATTTTTTTTGTATCGTCAGTCAAAAATGTTTTGTTAATTCAAGTAAAATGGTTCAATTTTACTTGAATTTTGCTACAACAACCAAAATGTACTCAACAAAACATGTTTTGTAGTTTTAATCAATTCCTTTTTCTGGGTGTAAAATCTAAGTAAAATAATTTCAGGGAAAAAAATCACGAAAACTTCAACTTCAAATGATTTATTTTTCGTTATTTCTTCTTATGTTACGTCAATTATGTGTTTATATTTGTTGCACTATAAGGGCACAATTTTAAATATTATTAAGTGAATTTTTATTATTTCCTATCAGAATAAAAAAAGCCTCTATATTTTTACATACTTCCTGTTGGAGATATTCCTGCAAGTTGAGCCATGGTTACGTTTTTGGAAAACTGTCCAAACATCAAGCCAAACTCTTTTGTTCTGGTGGTATATGTTAATAGTAATTAATATAACCAAGTGATCATACTTAATATATCTGTCTTAGATAGGTAGAAATCATCGAAGCGCATACGATTTCTCAATTAAAATGAATATAAATACTTAATTAAATAATTAAAACGCTTAACTCTTGCGTTGTGTATTTTTGGAGTACCAAAGCTTATGAGCATCTACATAAGAAAACTTATGCAAGCAACGCGCAATAAAAGATAAGTATTAGGTAGGAGTAGATTACTGCTACTTGTAGCTAAATAAAAAGAAAAAAGAAAGAATACATGATGAAAAAATATGATGAAAAAAATTAATATTAAAGAATGATTTTTTTTGTGTGTGCTAATGATAATTGTTATGCACATTATATTCTACAGTAAGTATCTTATAGTACACCTCAATAATACATATCAATTTCATTATGTTTGAAATAGTGTACACTTAATAGTGTAATAGTGTAAAAGTCCCAGCAAACAGTTTTTACCATAAGACCATTATGTAACAAAATTGTTTTGTTTAATCCTGGAAATAGCCTTTCAGAACAGAAAGCATTATTTAGTACGCGTCAGAAATGGATATCAATTTCATTCTCTTGAAATAGTATAGCAACATTAAAATACACCGAAAATTACTCCGTCGGCTATAATAGAGAGGAATTATTTTAAATGACACTGTAAATTAACTATAGTGAACCAATTTAAATAACAAATATCCCACAGTAAACTGAAAAACATATATTAATTATATGGAAATCTGAGTATATTCACGAAAGTTAGGGTACAGACAGCCAGCAGACAGACAGATGGACAGGCGGTAGACAAACAAATGCGTTCATAAGACAAAGATGCGTAAATACACGTTGAAACATTCCAAAATTTCCCCCCAAAAAATCCTATAATGTTATTGTTACATCGTTAATATTTATTATCACTTATAATTTGACAAATGCTAAGATCAAGTCAAATGATTGAAAAATCCCTTATTGAATATAGAAAAGAAAGTTATTCATGTACAGAGTGGCCATAATTCAAATATAGGTGTTTATAGGTCAATTATAGAGAATGCTCTGCGAAAATGCAACACCGTTTCGTATACATACTATTTAGACCATACATATACATGTAAATAAATAGTTAAAGTTTTCGGTGCTAAAGGGCACTGTAGAGTGATTTTGGGCAGTAGAATACTATCCACATTCTTACATTTTTCTTGCAAAAGACAAATTGTAAAATTTAAAAATAGAAATATAACTACTAAAAAACTATTTCTGTAAAAATGTCCATTCAATGCTAGTCAATTATGAAAAAAGTCCCTTTTTTATTTCTTAAAAAATGAAATACCATTTTCGCTACCCCAAAATAGCCTACTGTGCTATTTTTGCCTCTGATACCAAAAATATAAACAATTGTTTTCAACTTAAATCGATTTCCCCCCCCCCAAAAAAAATAAATAAAAATAAATGGTGTGGCATTTGTCCCAGTACGTTCTTTATAATTCAGGTTTAAATACCTACACTTTTTGTGGCCATTTTGTGTATTTAAAAAAACAACAACAATAACCATCGTCATTTCAATTTATATTACATTAAAATATTATTTCTATTTGATGATATATGTAATAAGAAATTCTTGATTGAAAATAAGAAGTAGATGATAAAAAAAAAATAATAACATATCAAAGAAGTTCCTAAGGACAAAGCATTTACCGGTGAAAGAAAGTGAATCAATATGCTAATACTACCGAGACATATACTTGATTTATTGGATAGGATAAAAATTAAATTTCCATTAGTTTTTGTCATTGGAGGAACGCTTTTAAATAAAGAGTTTGGAGTATTTTTTGTTTTGTTTTGTTTTACTGTACCGTAAATAACATTAATGAAATTTACTTATTTCTTTAACTTTTCTCTGGAGATCAATATTACGCGTGCTTGAGAATAAGAGGATATATTTTAAAAAATATCATTTATTTATTCGTAATATTTAACTCATCTATATGTATATAGTGACTTTAAGAAATTATAATTAAGCTTAATATTATTACTTTGAGATAAAATTAATTTAATGTATAGCAATTTCTGTATTTTAAAAAGAGAAATTTTTACTTTAGTTTCTACTTTCTAACGATATAAATTTCAAAAATTCTAGTCGCCAATAAAGAATATTTACTACCCTCCTGTCCCTCATCATTCATTTTCAAAAGCCACAAATGTTTTTTTTTTTGTGAATTAATTGAGATAAAATAATAACAAGCATAGTTTAGAATTATTACATACATAGTTTAGAAAAGTATGTAATTTAGTTTTACAGATTTACTTCAAATGGATTACTTATAATCACTTATATGTTACTATTCGAGAAAATGAATGTGATAGATTTATCAATTTTAATTCTGAATATAAAAATCTGATTTTAAACTTACAAAACAACTAGTGCATTTTTTAGCATTGTATTGAATTTTAGATACCACAGAGGCTGGATTGACACTATTGCTTAATGTTTTACTGGATCCCTTCTCCCCACATTCTACCCATGCGACATGGTACCTGACTAGAGTGGCAAAGAATGGCGGGTTCTGTGCATAAGATGGAAAATGCCTTTTAAACATCGTTCTTCCATTAAAAGTACGAGAGAAGGGAAGACGAACGTTTTCCGCGCAGGGTAGGGGTAGGGGTAGACCAAAAATGTATTTTGTGCTCAGTTCTTTCTCAAAATACAAATTGTAAAAGTTAAAAGGGAAAATTTGATTGCAAAAAAATATTTCTGTGTGAAATTGCCCATTAAATGCTACCCAATCATGTAAAATGTTCCATTTTAGATACGTTCGTAAATATATAAATACGTAGTACCTATAAACGTCGTCTGGTCCGTCCGGCTATCCGTCTGTCCGGATATAACAGAGCCAACACTACGGAACCGAATAGTTTGAAATTTAATATATATAATCATTGCAGAATTTTGTCGAGTCATTTCAATTTTTACGAAAATCGAATCAAAACTTAAGAAGATATTGATAAAAGTTTTCTTCATTCTATTAAATCCTATCATACGTAATTAATTCAATAATATCCCATGATAGGTAATAATTTTAGGTTGCCATTTAGATGATAAGATGGAGTCATATTATTTCCATATTACTGAATTTAAAAACCGAATTTGTATACTAAAAATATTTAATTATAGCAATCCTAGAATCTACCGACAGTTTTTGGAAGAGATGTTTCCGGATAAATAGATATTAAATGGAAAATGAGTCTAAATATGGATTTCAAGTTCTGAAATTTTCAAAGCTAGGCTTATGTTTCTCATTGGAATTTTCAGTAAATGTCAACAAATGGTAAAATATTGCCATAATAAAATGTACTTCTTTTATTACTGAAATTAATCATATGATAATAACAGACGATACAATTCATTTCACTGAAATAATAACGATGATTTTTTTTACATTGTCTTTCACTGGATATTTGCGCATTGTATAATTTTAATTTTAATGTAACAGAATTGTAATTAATTGTTTGTAAAAGTATATTGAAAATTAATTTGATAAAATAAAATTATTATCTATAATATGAAAATCTGCACATAAAATAAATTTTGTATTCATGCATTTTTGAATAAGAGTGCAACAGCTGCTGCACCAAGATCTTAATATTTATAAAACTAGTTCTAATACGAACGCACCTCATTTGTTATGTTTAATGTACAATTTCCAACATGTTTTAATTGTCAAAATAGGAAATGCCTGTTTCCCTGTTGCAAAACAGCATGCAGTGTTTCTTCTGTCTCTGCACCTCAAAATATATAACATTGTTTTATTCATAAATATATTTCCTATTGTCCAAAAAATCTATATATATATTACGCTATCGTATGTTACACAGAAATCACGATTATTTGTTAATTGTTTAATGGCAACACCCGAATGATACGCATCTCATTGGTTTTTGTGTATAAGTCCTTTGGCAGTATTTAGGTCGAGGTAAATCGGGTTTATTTACGTTTCGCTCTTTCGCTGCAGTTATGGAGCTGCAAAATATCATTAGAAAAGATCTGGGCGAATGCTTGAATATGAATAAAAAACCGAATTAGGAACAGAAAATCGAAATAGATTGGATCGAGAACGCTTTCAAACACAGAGAATAAGTGATTTCAAAATAGGTTTAACAACCGTCACATGCACGAACACGGTTGCTTCTGAAATCCAAATTATTGAATTAAACGTTCCGGAGCGTAACTGTGGGACTCGATGTTATACCGATATGGCATTTAGGTTCAACCGTAAGAACTTCCCTCGTAACGGCCATTCTGTTGAGTACCACGCCGTTCAGTAGAACAAGAGAGAACAAAAGCTGAGGTTTAAGTTAAAACCAGTTTATTTAGTCTAAATCGGGCAGGGAGGTTGAGCAAACTACTCGTTTTACCTAACTTAAAAATAGTTTTGCCTTCGACTTGAAGCGGCGTAAAAATAAAGAAATATCCAATAAGTAAAATAGAATATACGGAAAAATATCGTTCGCCGTCCGTCGACAGCGGAGAATCAGGGTGCAATTCAAGATAAGACAATTCCACTTTTAAAACTGGTGAGTTCTGATACAAGCTTTACACCAGTTCAACAGGCAAGTAAAACTTAAACAGGTTAATCCGGCGATAACCGCAGTAAGGGAAGCTCCGAGGTAAGATACCAAATACTAGATGCTAGCTCCTCCGTATTGCTACTAAGTACTGATGCCAAGTACAACTCTAAACGAAAACTCGCAGCTTATATAATCACAGTATCGATTGACCAGCTACAATAATTTGCCTAAATATCGAAGGAAAACAGCAACTCGCAATTTCCGAGAATCACACATCCATCGAAGGTTAGAGAAAAGAGAGCCTTGATAAACTTTTACGCACATGAACGGTTAGTGGAAAAATATTACGTTCGCATTCAAAACATCGCCTACTCACGTGACGAGAGTAGTCGACCTGTCACACCCTGACCTTTTCATTCTTTAAAGGTAAATGTAGTAATTTTCCCTGACCATTTCATTTTTTTTAAAACTTAACTGTTATACTTTTGAAATTTTAGCTCTTATTTATTTTTTTTACAAGTTTTCAGTATAAATAAATATTATTCAGTCTTTTTTATGAATTCCACTCCAGCTAGTGTATATATAAGAAATGGTGGGGCGTTTGCCCCAGTTTATTCTTTATAATTGAGCTCTAAACACCTATACATTACTTATGGTATATTCTGTATAGTAAAAATAACAAACAAAGTATTAACAATCTTCATTTAAATTTATATTACCTTAAAATATTTTTTGTTTGATAATACGAGAAATTAGAAATCTTTAATTAAAAATATAAAGTAGATGGTAAAAAAAAAAATCTTAAAGAAGTTCCTAACGACAAAGCATTTACCGGTGAATGAAAGTAAATCAATATGCTAATACTACTGAGACATATACTTGATATATTGGATAGGAGAAAAATTAAATTTCCATTATTTTTGTCATTGGGGGAACAGTTTCAAATAGAGTTTGGAGTATTTTTTTGTTTTACCTTAACGTAAATAACATTAATGAGATTTATTTATTTCTTTAACTTTTCTCTAGAGATCAATAGTATGTGTGTCTGAGAATAAGAGTATACTTTAAAAAAGTTATTATCAATTTATTGAAAGTATGTAAGCCGATATGTATAATGATATTAAAAATTAATAATTAGCTTTAATGAAATAAAGAAATTTTGTATTAATAACCAAAAAAAAATAATTAAATAAAGAATACAAAGGTCGCGTTTCGAGCTGGAATTTTTTAACAGCCCTTCATTAGCTAAAGTAAACACGTGTCCGTAAGGGGATACGGTCACAGATGAACAGAAAGGAAAAGAGGAGAGTTTACAGAGAATGCCACAGGTGGCGCTAGATGAAAGGAAGACACCAATCAGAGAAGAGCACGGGGAAAAGTGTAGTCAAAATGAAAGTGGAAAAAAAAGAATGAGAGAGAGAATGAATGAATAAAACCATAAAAAGAAGTACATTAAAAATAAATAAATAAATAAATATTAAAAAATAATGATAATAAATAAATAAATAAATAAAATAAATAAATAAAAATAAAAAAATAAAATAAAATAAAATAAAATAAATAAATAAAAATTAAATATAAAAAAATTAAAAAGAAATTTCTAAGCTGAAGAGAGAAAAGGAGATGATTAGAGATCATTGACAAGATTATCGGAATTTTTAAAAATAAAAAATGCTTCGTGAAAATCCAAGTGAGTGGGAGAGATAGGTGAAGAAATTATTCTGGCCATGCAAAAATTGAAGCAGTGATTTGAAGTCCAAAAATGAGACCAACAATTTATTCATTAATAGAAGATTTAGATAATTCTTCATTACAAATATAACGCTGATGCTCGATTAATCTGGACTTTAATGCCCTCTTAGTTTGACCAATATAACCTAAATTACAATATCACGGAATAAAATAGACACCCAGCCGTTTCTCATTACATACAGGATCATTCAGAGAAGATAATTTTATTTTATTAATAGGTTTGAAGATGACTTTAAAATTGAAACGAGAAAGGATTTTGGATATTTTCAAACAGAGATAAGAATAAAATGGCAGAAAGATAGAGTTAGCAGGATTATTAAAGTCCGAAACAGGACGTTTAGGATTATTAAATTTATTCAGAGCTTTATCAAACAAAGAGAGATTATAACCACGACCAAGGGCAAGATATTTGAGATAATTAATTTCGTTATTCAGAGCAGAAGCCTCAGAAGGAGAAGAAGAGTCGCGAGAGTGCAAGAAGTTTGTGAGATTTGGGTAGGATAAAACTTTTAACATAAAGTTAAAGAATACATAGTCCCAAATCAAATAGCTATTTTTTTCTACGGTGAATTGGTGATTACAATGTATAGTGTGTTCTCTTTTTGTTTGGTCAAATTTATATTTTTAATTGGCTGTGGCTCCCCTGAATCCCCGTGGACCAGGCCAGCATAGGAGCAGGCGCGACTTGTTATCACTTTCGATTTCGCACGGAGCTGGGCACCGTGTGGGCGAGGTCAAGTGCGGCCGCAAACCCTGAATGACGGCAACAAGTAGGATTGACATATCAGGGAAGCGAACGATAAATGACGATGCCAAATAGTTGTGTGAGTAGATGTAATCTAGTTAAAAGACGAATATTTTGTGTCCTAAGAACTATGTAGACCTTTAGTCAGGGTACGAAGCATTGGTGGATACTTGAGGGGGTTTCGTGTCCCCTCGAGGCGTAATGCTAAGCAAATGACTGATGTGTATGTTGTATCTCGCTTGAGAATCCCAGGGGCACATGCTCAGTGTTATTTCTCTCTGTTATCTGACGTTGTTGGAAGATGGATGAGAATACTATTCAGGATTGGCTCTTTCTGAAGAGGGGAACTAGTAGGGCATTAGTGCTGAGTTTGTCGCACAAAATTGCTGATATTTTAAAGAAATTGGACGTATCGAAACATTTGTTTCGTTGAAGGCGCATCGTAACAAAATGTCATAAGGTATAAAAAACGACAACAGTCGTCTCAATAGACCAATGTTGATCCTGTTTTAGGAATCTATAAAGTAACGTTGGTACGGCTTTTGTGATTTATACGTGGGAGGAAGAGCGGGAGCCTGGAAGTGGACGCCGTAAATGCTGATTTCATTAAGATTTGGCCAAAGGGGGGATTGGTACGGGGCAATATAGCCTTTCCAGGTGATCCTGATTCAACCCGACAAATAGACTACTGACAGCTGCTAAGAGTACTAATTGGAAGAAGAAAGTGTGGTTTTGGCTTCATTTTGAAGCAATTCTAATCTAAATGAAATTGTTGTAGATAGACTTCACTTCACTTCACTTCACTCATTGCCAACATAGATGTTAGTTGTTAGATGTTTGATGTAGAAAAGATAAGTGCTTGATATGAGATTTTATTTTAAAGTTAGATGTGAGATGTGATAGTTATTGCAAGTGTAAGTATGCACTTAAGCTATGATGAAATACCATAGGTGGGTTAGTAACCTCCCTAATCGGCAAAGTTGTATAAGGCAGATTGCCAGGCCGAGTGAGGGGCGATGGTCGGCATGCCGACCTCGGGGGATGAGCAATGAGTACCTAGTTGCAGATGGTTTCGGTTGCAGTCCAAGTGTTTATTAAGCATGACTGACATCATAAGAAATTCGTGATGTCCCAAAGCGGACGTATGCAGTACCAATCATTCTTACATTTTAAATAAAACCGTGTTTGAAAAATATGCAAAGTTCTAAAGTTATTATTATTCATACTTTATTTCACATTACGTTTCAAATATTACTTTTGATCCGCAGCACCTACAAAGTTTGGTTGTATTAACTTTAAAATTAACTAAACATGCTGGTGTACTTATCTTTCCCTAACTATTATTTTTACTAACATTTCTGGGTTCTTACAGCTTTGTAAATTTAAAAATAACAAAAATAGAAAAATACTTGACCGAACATTTGTAAAATAGTGGTAATTACTCATTATACTTTGAGAAATCGTTAGACATATAATTAATTTTAGAAATTTGAAAATGCCATGTCTATATTTTGAGGTTTGTAGATGGAACAAAGCAGAATTCCGATTAACTGCAATTATACTTCTATACATCAATTTACACATCAATTCCTAAAATAATAATGGTTTTCTTTTTCATATTTATTGAAGTTCGAATATCTTCTTCTGCATTAGATTCTAATGTAGCGTTTACAGCTTATTTAGTATATTCTAAAAATTTCAGTTATGTATGATCTGTAATAATGTTAAAAATACGTAAAAAAAAGGTTAAAAGTTTACGCATTTTCTTTTTGAAATTGGTTTTAGCACAGTAATAAATTATTATTGAATACTGTAATCATATAAAAATTCTTAGTGTCATTATCAAATTTGCTTTAAAGTTTACATTTTTAGAGGGTGATTTGGAACATAAACTGTAAACTCTAAGCAAGTTGTCATTGGTTGTCTTTTAATAATCGCATTCATAATTTGTAATTTAAAATTAAATTTCACTGCAAGAAAAATGTTCATAGTTAGCGGTTAAAACGTTATGATTATAAAGGCATGAGATTTTATCTGCATGATGTTTATTAAATTGGCCAGGAGTATCCCCTTATGTATCAATGTAATTGGCAAATTTAGAGTAATTGTAACGCGTATGATTCATTTAAATATTTAAAGTAAAATCAAATTGATATAAAATTACATTTTTCTGTTAACTTCGTATGTGCTCATTTTATTAAAGCAAACATGGCAAGAACAATGCTATTTGTAAGTAAAATTACGAAAAATCGAACTATAATGAAAAACATCGAGTATACTGATTATACTCAGTATATGAATAATTTACAGACACTCCTCTTTCTTTAACTACGCAATGTATTTTTGATTAAAAACAAGCATCTAAGTGTAATTCCACACATCTGTCTGTTCATGACTATCAATGTAATAGGCATGAAATATTAAAATTCTAGATTTTAGTCAATTCATAAAATTCCCAGCTATAGGCTAAGATTTTCAGAAATCGTAACTAAGATTATAATTTTCATTATAATCATTATTTCATTGCACAGGAAATCATTTAATTCACTTGGTAGTGAATGACTTCTTGCAGTGAATGTTGAAAAATACTTTTTTGAATGTAATAAAGCAAAATATTATTTTTTTAAAGCTGCGTTATTGTCAATAAGCTGGATTAATACTTTTTTTTAATGCACCATAATTTATGTTTTAGAAGCGTGACCAAATATTGCAGAGTTTTTTTTATTCCTTGAGATTTAGTACATTTTAATGTTACATTATTTGCAAACTCCGATCAAATTTTTACTTATCAAACATCAAACATCAAATTTATTTATTTTTCTTATTATAGAAGTACTGTAAAATGCCTTTATTTTAAATCTGTGATATATTCTACAGTTAATCATATATGTTCATACTGGAAGAGAGCATTTATATATTTTTTTTATAAATCAATGATGTATGTGATCACGAATATATCAGTAAAAATAAATAAAAAAAAAGAAATACTCATAAAGTTCACTATCAATAGCACTTTTACTAATCTAAATAAATGAAATAATATAAGAGATCAAATCCAAAATCCATGTGTTTGATTATATACGGCCAAAGTGAAATTTTTTTGCACAAAAACAAGAATTCGTATAACTTCAAACTTACTACTTTAAAATCCATTAACTTTATTTTCTGAATTTCGTATCTTTAAAATTTTAACTGTCATTAATTTCGGATATTCAGGCATTAATTATCAATTCTTATTTGCGGATTACAGAATCTTAATAAATTTTCATTTTATTTATTTGTATTTATTAAATACTATATATTACTTTTTAATTTAGTATAAAGTCGCAATAAAATTTAGTTTCAACATAAAGCACAATATAATATGTATACTATATACATGGCGTATGTATTCACGATATTCCGCACATTTTTTCCAAAATTAAAGTCTAAAACGTGGAATGCGCATTATATGAGGAATATTCCCAAGAACTATAACAGACAAAAACTAATTTCTCTGATTCATTTAATACAACATGTAAATGTAGCGATATAATTGTTCGAATGCAAACGTAATAGATAAAATAAGTAAACTAATTGTACTCTTTTATGCAGTAATTTGTGTATTTTGAGAAAATGTATAATATCCGCCGCCAAAAACTGTTTTTATGCATATTTTCCAATGCCAGAAAAATAAACATTGCAGTAACCGTAGTGATATGGTATTTTTAAAAAGAACGAAATATACCTGAATAAATTGGTAATTTAGGTTCGAGTAAAAAACAAACAACTGCGAATCATGGTTTTTACATCAGGGATATTTTTTAAACTTTCCGGATATTCTGCTGTTAAAATAGCGTGCAGTATATTAAACCCGAGATATAATTATCTATTTTGTATTTTTTTTTAATCGAAAACAGGGTGCACATTATACACAAGTAATTACTGTATTTTAAACTTTCGTATATTTGCTATTTGTATTATCACTGATAGTGCAATTATGTTCATGTAAAGTGCAATTTTTACATGCATGTTCGAACAACTGAATTTAATGCTTGTTAAATTCCAAGGATCAAATGTGGCCCGAAAGGTCTCGTGTTTGATATGCGATCTCTAAACGATCTATATAGGAAATGGTGTAAATTTTTTCCTAACATACTCTTTATTAATGACTTCACTTATGTATTCACGTATACAGGGTGATTATAAAAAAAACGATCCCGATATATGAGCCCCTAACTGTCATACCGTTCACAGAAACTGAATGAAATTCTGGCCTAAAGTATTTTGAGGTATGTGCTCAAGAATCATGTGAAAAACAACAGTTAAATTCTAACAGTCACGGTTACAGTGACAAAATTTTGGAAATTTCAAATGACAACACCTACTTTTTTTTATTGGAATGTGATCTTCACAGTGAAAACCATAAAAGCGGTAGAACGGTACCTGTAGCACGAAAATCACCGGCGCTAGACAGACTAAGAAGAAAAGTGAAAACAACCAATACAGAACAGAGAAGCAACAGAAAGTAAAACATTTTATTGTTCAGTGCTATCCACCATCTGTCGCATGCAACGTGTCTTCGTGTGTGACGTGAAAAATTTGTGAAACACAATAAAATGTTTTGTTTTCTGTTGCTTCGCTGCCCTTATTGGTTGTTTTCACTATTCTTCTTAGTCTGTCTAGCGCCGGCGATTTTCGTACTACAGGTACCGTTCCAACGCTTTTTATGGTTTTTCCCTATGAAGATCACATTCCAATAAAAAAAAAATAGGTGTTTCTATTTGAAATTTTCGAAATTTTGTCACTGTAACCGTAACTGTTAGAATTTAACTATTGTCTTTCATATGATTCTTGAGCGCATAACTCATAATACTTTAAACCAAAATTTCGTTCAGTTTCTGTGAACGGTATGATAGTTAGGGGCTCATATATCGGGATAGTTTTTTTATAATCACCCTGTATTTCGCACATCTGTTTCCAAAATTAAAGTCTAAAACGTGGTATGCGCATTATATGCGGAATTTATATGCGAGAACTATGAAAGCCAACAACATATTTGACTGATTCATTGAATACACCGTGTAAATTTCGCGGTATAATTGTTCGAATATGAAAGTGGTAGGTAAAATAAGCAAACTAATTGTGCAATTTCATGCTGTAATTTGTGAATTTTGAGAAAGGGCATAGTTTCCGTGGCTAAAAATTATTGTTAAGCAAATTTTCTAGTGCAAATAAAATAAGCATTGCAATAATCGTTGTGTTATGGTAGTTTTTAAAAGGACGAAATATACCTGAAGAAATATGGTAATTTAGGTTCGAGTAAAAAAACAAATGCGAATTAAGGTTTTTACATCAGGGATATTTTTTAAACTTCAAGAATTGTCTGCTGTAAAAATAGCGTTCAGTATTTTGCACACGAGATGTAATTTTCTATTTTGCATTTTTTACATGAAAAACAGGGTGCACATTATACACAAATAATTACTGCATACTAAAATTTCGTATGTTTACTATTTGTGCGATCACTGATAGTGCAATTGTGTTCACGTAAAGTGTAATTTTTACATGCATGTTTGAGCAACGGAAATAAATGCTTGTGAAATTCCGAGAACCAAATGTGGCCCACAGCACTCCTATGTTTGAGTGCTCCTATGTTTGACATAGGAGCTCTCAATGATCTGTATAGAAAATTGTGTAATTTTTTCTAGTACATTCTTTATAAATTAATTCTAAACACTCATATCCATTTACAGCTGTAACTATGTATCTCATTACATGCCTTGATACATTTTTGCACTTTCGTAACAGAAAGAACTCAATTCTTTCATCATTTCTCTCTCCTACGACGGAATAGCAGACATTGCAGTACCCTGCAGGAGTTGCGATAATAGCATTTTTCTAATACTTAACAGGTAAAAATTATTATAAGAAGTCTCTTATAAAATAATGTTTACTTTTTTATGCTGATGAATATTTCACAATAACCACAATATATTCTTTTTGCTATTTTGTTAGTTGTTGTGGATACTACATTTTTTTTTAAACATTTATTTTAAGATAAAAAATTTCTAAATTTTTAAATCTCTTCTTTCTGTTCTTCCAGCTAACCACCTAAAATTACAATAGAGTACACATTTAAAATCACGAATTTTAAAAATGAAGAAGACGGGAAGTCTTTTAGCATATAACGGTAATATTTTATTTGAATTTTAAAAATAAACTTTCTTTGAATATTAATAGATTAAATAGAGAGAATTCTGATAAATTTACAGTTCGAAATATTGTAAATGACAGTTTTCTTTCTACAATGCAGTGTAGCCTGCTATATAAAAACTAAAAATTACTAACTACTTTTGTGTAATATATGCTTTTATAAGAGCCGAAAAAAGTTTGACAGTACGGATTGGAGTTACTTAAGGAAAATCACTAATTTCATAAGTATTATGAAAATTGGCAGCCTAATACACATTTTTGAAGTCGTTTTGTTAGTTTAAGTAAAATTCTAGGATGCATTGATTCGAATTGACACAAGGCCTCACACAAGGAGTCTCATAATGACATCAACACCTTTTCAGAAATAAGTCAAGACTATGTTTTGAAGTAGGTGATCGCTTTATCTTCATATGAAGCAATTGTGTCATAATGAAATATTCCCAATTTTGTACGCGAAACGATGCAAAATGAAAGACACATGATGATCGTTTGTGTGGGAATTAGTCCGGGCATGTATATTATTCGAAATAACGGATTGCAGACAACGGGACGATATTCATGAACCTGTTATTTTACCATTACTAGAGTGATATGTTCCTTTTAATGGAAGATAACATACGAAGTCACTAAGTTCTTGTCCTGTCTTTGACTAGTGTTTGGAAACAGGAAATTGAACACATTAAGTGGCCAACTTGCTAATCAGACCTGAATCCAATAGAGCATGCATGAGGCATTCTAAAGAGAAAATGAATTGCTAGTCCAAAGCATCTTTGTATATTCCCAGAGCTAGAGAATTATCTTGTGAGACATAGAAATGATAGTTCCACGATTTACTGGATCACCTTGTAAATTCCATTCCAAGCTAATATTCAGCCTTTTTAGAGTTTCAAAGAAAGCACATATACTATTGATATTACATAATAAAAGACATATTTATTTGCAGATATTGAAACTGTTGACTGGATAACACACACTTGGGACAAAGATTTTATTTAATAAATTGAATAAACTTATTTTGCCATAATTACTAGTGCCAGACATTTGTAACTCTGCATAAACACATCCATTGTAATTTTTATCAACAATCACGGTTAGAACGTATTCACTTCTTCGAAACAGTGAATGATATTTTAGGTGTGTTTGAGAAGCATTTTTCTCAGTGTGAGTATTATGTTGAATTAAAATTTTATAAATCTATGAAAACAGGTGTGTTTCGCTTGTTATTATTTAATTCGACGTTGCATTAAACTTTTAACAATTATCGTTTTCAAGGAGTATCTCGTTTATAGGGATGAAGCCCTCTGTGAATCCAGTAATTGAATGAAAACATATTGTGTTTGTTTGAGAATTATTTTATCAATTTTAAATATTTTATAAGGATGTTAAAATATTCGTCAATAAATACAAAAAATAACTTCATTATTTGTTATTTGTGAAGATTATTATACATTCATAATCCTAAAATATTATCGGAAGTTATAGCTTTTAAGAAACTGTTTGGTAATGAGGTGTTTCATGTTAGACATATTTTGACAAATATCTGAATTTAAATAGTTTTTCAGACATGTGAATGGTAGTTTTCATATGTTTCCTGCATACCAGTTAATTCTTATCGAAATGAAGGGAAATTCTTAAATTTACCTGGCTAAATAAAGTTTTTTCAATGGTGCTAGGACATAAAGACATAATATTTTGTCACCGAGTGCTAAACAAACTTCTTATGAAAACCCAATCTTATAGAAAATTATATATTGAGAAAAATAAGTGACTAATTTGGAAAATTAAAAAAAATAATAAAAAGATCAGAAATGCTACAGTATATTACGAATGCTTTAAAATCCATTAAGCAAAAGAAAATCTCAAACGCTTAAATAATGGAGATGCTTTTTATTAATGAAATATGTTATATAACGCTTTTTAAGTCTTCAATTTCAAACGACAATGTTTGATGCTACAGCTTATATAATCTATTTAAAAACAAATGTATTCTTTAAAACTCGCAGTTTATTTTATGATTAACCTAAGCCTTATAAAAAATGCTTTTATTAAAAGCAAATTACATTTATCATAAAGGGGAGATGGGGGATGAATGGGACAAGAGATGGATGGGACGTTCTCAATATTTCAGCCAATAAACTTTTTTTTTGTTGCTTCCTATCCTCATAGATTTTATTACCATAGTGTGCTTCAGAACCAAAAGCAAGACCACATGGCTGTTTTCAGTTTCCTTCAAATTTGATTTTCTTGAAAACTCTGCTTAAAAGTAATAATTTTTACATTTGAAGTTACTTAAAAATCTTATGCAAGATAAACAATTAAGATATGTTGTAGTTTTTTATTTCAAGGCTGAATATTGGTAATTAAAATGAATGAATATTAACCATTGTGACAAAATAATTTTTGAAACAAAATGGCTGACAACTGAATATATGCATCAAGACATTTCAAATGGGGTGAATGGGATTGTCTCATTCCTCCCTAGAGGATGCTGAAAATTATATTTATTAGCTAAATAATATTATATAGTTTGATAAATTAATAATTTATGGTAATTATTCTTTTAACATCTCAAACTCATTGCAGCCACCATCTTCAGCCATTGAATGCTTCCGTTTATGGGCCTTTTAAGGCAAAGCTGAGATGACTACAAGATGATTTGCTAACAAATAATCCTGGAGATCATACTACAATTTACAATCTTTCAGCTTTTGCCTAGGAGAAATTTTTGTCAGCTTTTAGTCCTTAACATTGAATAAAGGGAGGAAAATATTTGTGTCCCATGACTCCCTGCTGTGGGGCTAATTGTTACAGAGAGGAACTTTTTTTTTAATTTCATAAAATACCTCTGTATAATAATAATCTTGAAAAATATTGTGCATAAGATGTAGTCAAACACTTAATCTGTTAAATGTGATTCATAATAATAATAATAACTTAAATAAAATATTTAAAATAAATATTTTTGCGAAAATGTCCCATTCATCCCCCATCTCCCGTACTGATAAATATTTACGTTAAAAGAAAAGGTTTCAAATTAAAATAATTCCAAAACAATTTGATTAAATTAAATAACGATTCATTTTAACTATGTGGTACAATTTTTTTAATTAAAAAAATGTATACAGATGCAAATAAAAAGCTCTGACACATTTTTCACTAAAATGAATATAAATATTTACAAAGAAATAAGGTAAAACTGTATAGCTGAGTGACTTGTGTTCACCTTTTAATTCATTTAGTATTTGTGTTCCACGACTCCCTGATGTGAGGATGATTGTTACAGAGAGGAACTTTTTTTAATTTCATAAAATACCTCTGTATAATAATAATCTTGAAAAATATTGTGCATAAGATGTAGTCAAACACTTAATCTTTGAAATGTGATACATAATAATAATAATAACTTAAATAAAATATTTAAAATAAATATTTTTGCGAAAATGTCCCATTCATTAAATATTTACTAAGAAATAGGGTAAAACTGTATAGGTGAGTGACTTGTGTTCACCTTTTAATGCATTTAATATTTTATTTATTTATTTATATATCCATCCCCCATATTCATAGAAAATTTTGCTTCAAATTTCCATTGAATTTGCATGGCAATTTGGTGTCAGCGAGTACGTGTTAATTGGAAACCTAAAACTATAGTGTGTGAATATATGAATTTATGTATTTTTAGAGATTACAAACGAAAAGTGCGTATATTAATTACTTTTAGCACTAAAAATATTTTAAACTGATATGATTATCTCGTGTTCGTTTAAAGCACTTCAGTTTGAAAATATAATGCTGATAAAACGGGATACAATAATGCACGAAATGTATTCTGAAAATACATACTCAACTATATTTGATCACGTTTTAGTTAAGTGACTATAGATGAGTTCATTTACTGAATAATGTATCAAAGAGCACTTTATTTTTTCATGTCGTAATGTGTCTTCTTCATTACATAGAAATTATACTGAAACGTCATATTTGTCCCTCTTTATTCTTCATCGTAGTGAATATTTCCGAGTTTGAAGGCCAAACCATTGAAGTAAATCTATATATTAAAACGCATTTAATTAATCACTTTTATTTAAATATATTTAAAAATTTTTATCCTTTTTCGGAATAAAATTAAAAGACATACGATGCAATGTATGTATTGTCATATAGTTTTATTCGGTTGCCGTATCAATCAAAGCAAAATATTGTTTATATTAAATTATATTACATCAAAAAAAAAGTCTACACATCCTAAAAGCATGTTAAAATTATTAAGAAAAGTTCACTGCAAAATTCACTTTTAAATATAAAAAATTGATAATAAATTCAAAACAAAGTTAATTCGTGAAGCATGGTCAAGTTATTCTTTTTTTTCTTATAATTTATATGCATATCTTTGGAATGCGTATTAATACTTATTTGCATACCTAATACAATATTATTTTAAGTTTCGTTGAAAATGGCTATTGATATGATGAAATTCAAATTTCAAAATAACAATATATGTTTTAAAATGAAACGAAATGTATTGTATGTTACAGCTACATAATGCTACGTAACTGCCAACTTCTACGCTTAAAAAATATATGCCTTTGATCAGAAAGGTATTTAAAAATGTGTGATGAATTTAATTAATGAAATATTGTAAATATTTAATATTATTTATTAAGTAAAACTACTGGTTCAAGTGGTCTTTTGATTGGATTTTAAAAATGAAACCATGATGATAAAAAAAAAGGATATTAGTAAATTAGAAATGTATCTTAGAGAGATTGATCCTTAATTTAATTCTAATGTTAGTTTTTTAAAGTGCTAAATTATTTCGCTGAATTCATATTCGAGAAGAAATCTCACCCAATTCAGGATAAATAAAACTTCCCAATTTAAACCATATTATTTGCAGAAAATAATCATTATACTTTAGCTGATTTAAAAAAAAAAGTCATATACAATAAATTAGCATTTCCTTTTAGATTGTGCGTTATTAATCGTGTTTAATAAATTAGAAGTATCCCATATTTTAATTGTAACTGTGGTCTTCAGTTTTATTCGAATGTAATTAAAAAATGATTATGTACTGAATTTTTAGAATTCAAAATGTGTTGTAATTGCATAGAAATTTTTCTTTCAAAAATACTTGAATCTGATAATACAGAAATGCCTATTGATTTTTTAATATTCGCCGAAAACCATAAATATTATACAAAAATGGAAAAGTACTTTATGCCTAATAATCTCAAACACGTTATATAAACTAAATTAGAAAATATTGAATTGTTGAAACAAATGTTGGAAATTGTGGGCTAATAAGTCGCCAGATATTTCCCATTTTGAGATTAAATATGTAGGAATGCATAAGATAGCATTTATTCCTATCTGTAAAATATTTTCATTACTCATTTTTAGCTAACATTAGCTACAAAACATATAATTATTATTAACCTTTTCCTCCAAAAGTATTACTGTGCCAAATATAAAAAAATCCCTGATGGCTCGGCCTACAGGCACAGGTAGATTTCGAAGACGCAGACCGTGGGGCGCCTGTTTGTTGGGAAGCGGAATAAATGACATTTTTTCCATGATGCCGCAGGTGGGACCGCCCACTTTGAAATCTAACTTGTTTGCAGGCGGAGCCGGCAGAGATATATTTGTTTTTAATATTTTTGCTATAAAGGTTGGTCCTATAAAAAACTTGTCAATATAAAAGTTTTAGATAATATTAAGAGGATTTATAATAAATTTAATCGGATTTGATATCTTGTGAATTAACGAAGTTAGGAACTTTTTTCTTCTAAAACCTCCAATTTTTCTCCCCTTGGGGTCATTTTTAATGATATCGAAAATCTGTCATACAGAAATTTTCGGCCTTTTTGATAGAAGTAATAATAACTTTAAACGGATTCAATACGTATCATAATTAAGAAGTGATATGGTTTTTTCTTTTTTCAAAACAAGCCCTCCCTATTCCCACCCCTGGTTCGATTTTGCCCATTAA
This sequence comes from Maratus michaelseni, assembly GCA_963931845.1. Lineage (NCBI taxonomy): Eukaryota > Metazoa > Arthropoda > Arachnida > Araneae > Salticidae > Maratus > Maratus michaelseni. Next base: position 306,173,321 of record OZ007587.1, on the reverse strand, counting down.
CGAACTTGACCCAGACTTTATGCCCCGTGATTTTATGTATCAATTTGGGAGAGATTTGTGCAGAATTATTGCAATTATCGTGCCATAAAAAAGCGATATAGATAGATAGATAGATAGATTTTGAACTGGGGGTGGTTTTGGATTCTGGGAGGCGTAGATCTGCAAAAAAATTTCAAAAATTCCAACTTAGGGGAGAATGTAATAAGTAGTATTAATTACGAAATCTACATAATAACACATCTCAGTGATAAATAATATCTTTATCTAGAAGATATTATGAACTAAGCTAATATTTAGTCCCGGAAATTTCGTCAAATTAAAAGAATATCTACGTTGCTTATTTTGAATGAAAACTGTACTTTAAGAACTTCAATGCTTTTATTCCCTTTTGAGAATCACAAGTATTTGTCTTCATGATTCTGTGAAAGCGTCTTTGATCATCATTTGAACTGAGCATTATAAAAATTTCCTCTCATTGACATAGGGGTTAGTGTCAAGTATTTCTTATAGCGATATAATAGATTTTTTAGTGTTGTTTAAAGAATCAAAATAATTATTGAAACATTAAAAAAATCATTATTAACAAGTCCTCAAAGTTCTTCTATGATTCTATTTCAGAAATACAATTGTGAGTCTTTGCAAAGAAGCGTAAACCAATATTGTTGTACAATGTACATTTTAATTAACATCGAATATGTTTCTAATATGTTATGTGCTGCAGGACACTGAAAACCATATTTAGAGTTAATTAAATTTAGATGTGCTTCGAAATACTTCATCATATAGAAACATACCGGTTTAATTACACTTAGATAGCATATTCGTGGTTGTAGCTGACTTGGTTCATTACTTATTTGAGGCGAAATGAACGTAGAGCATGAACCTTTAAAAAAATAATAATCTTGTTTTATAAACTTATAAATAAAACAGCTTATTTACCAGTTTATTAATCAATGTTTATATTCTTAAAATAAGTATGCTTAATTTTCTTTTTCAAAACCTTCTATACATGAATCACATTTATTAGAATACTATTACCAGAGTATCTCAAGCAGGCACAATCAATCATAAAAATTATTTATTGTAAATGGACCTTTCGGTCGCTTTGAAAATGCAAATGTGTTTTACCTCTTGATATTCAATGCTGCCGTTGAAATACTTAAAGCGTTAGGATTCAGTAACAATTAGTATATTCAATTATTAATTTAATTGGATTCAATTAATATATTTTATTATTTGTTTGTGACTTATTGGGACGTATAAAAGTATGTAGTTTCAGATCACAATAAAATCTATAGATAGTGAGATTATCTTTGTTAAATCTGCAACAGAAATGCTTCATTTCATTGTGAAAATGGTGCCTGTTCAACAATATGGCGTAAGTACATCCATTTAATTAATAACTATCTTATCCCTGCCCGACGTTGCCCGGGCCGGTGATAATAAATTTAAAAAGAAACATCATTTTTTTATTATTTTATATCTTTAACCGGATTTTGTATGGAATTATATTTGAAAATGAAAATTTCACGAAAAAATATTGATATTTAGTAATAAAAGTGCTCATTTACTTGTTTTTTTTTTGTTTTTTTTTGCGTAGGGTCGTTTCATAGTTTTAAAATAAAATGTTCTTTTTGTCCGAACTCTTTGAAATCTTTATTGATGATAAATAACACTGTTTTTCAGCCCGTGTAAAAAATTCGTGAAATAATATTGATATCTAGTTGTATAATAAATATTTTCTCCTCGCTTTTTTGTTTGCTTGTTTGTTTTCGCTACGGTTCCTTTAACTTAGCAATAAAAAAATTGTTCTCATCTTCCGAACTCTCTGACATTTCAATCCGTTATAAATATGTAACTGTATCCAAGCTCTCTTTAAAATTTTGCAAAAAATATGCACATTTATTAGTGGAAACATGAGTTCTTAAAAAGAAAGCTTTAGTTTTCAATCTCAGAGCAAAAATATATTAGAAGGTTTTTGCTTTCAATGTAATGGTCACTACATCCGTTTTCGATGAAATCTTTTCAATCAGGCTAAACAGGTGAGGGCTAATCCATCAGGTTTCCCCTTTCTGACGGGAGAAGCCTTCAAAAAACGTTGGCGCATGCGCAAAGAGGCGATATTTGTGTGGAAAATTTGACATAATGCGCTTTTCGTTTTAAATATATAGATAATCTCGTTTAGTAAACTATAAATAATATAGCTTATTTACAAGATTATTATTCATGTCTGTATTCCTAAAATTAGTATGACTATTTCTGTTCCAAAAGTCTATTAATTCAACCAAATTTACTAGACATAGATCCTTTAACAGAGTATCCCAGGAAGCACAATCAATCGTAAGAAAGTTTTATTGTAAATGGAACACCCTCTCGCTCGCTTTGACAGAACAAATGGGTTTTACCTCTTCATATTCAATACTGCCATTGAAGTACATCAAGCGTCAGACCTCAATAATTTTTTTTTTTTTTTTTTTTTTTTTTTTGCACTTTGTTGGGACATATAAAGGTTTGTCGACATAATCGCAATAAAATCTGTAGATATTGGATGTGAAATTGTCTTTGTTACAACTGGAAGAAATATGCTTGATTTGATTGCGAAAATATTGGCCTCTTCAGCGGTGTGACGTATGTAAATTCATTTATTAATAAAACTTTCTAATAAATAAATATGAAAATTTAACGAATTTGCTTTTACATTTTTGGATTCAGAATATTTTAAACATATTTATTGCATTATTTGTACTTTATTTATTTCAGAGAGAAAGTGGTTTTTATGCTGTTTATTATTTTTTTAGCTCTTCTTGCGCCCATTCAATTTTTTCTAGTGCAATTGTTGTTCTGGACTTCGGCTACAGTTATAAATCTAAGTTTCACATTTCTCTTACTAAAGATACAGAAACCATGACTCCAGGGACTTTGATTAATGAACTCGTCCCATACTCCAAGTTAATTAAATTTATATCTTTTTGTGTCTTTTTTATATAGATTAATAAGAGGCTATAAATGTGATTTTTAAATCTTCATTTTAAATAAGTCAAGAAGCATTTTATTTCATTAAATTGTATTTGATTATTATTTTTCTGTATTTCCTTACTCATTTTATATACTTTCCTTACCCTATTAATGTATGTTTTAATCAAAAGTGTAAGCAGTTTTTTTTCTATTTATTTGTAAATACGTATTTCCAAAAATATTTCTCCTAAAATGAATACGAATTAAATTTGTAACAATTGGTTATAAAAATTATTAGAGTATGAATCGCGAAGAACTTATCATGATTTCGCTAAAAGTCAACCGAGAAGTAAAATCTATTCTGATTCTTTGTTTTAGCAGGCAATAATTTATTTTTCTTCAACAACCATATTTTGTTTAATTATAAAAAATATATAAATTATTATAATTTGATTTGTCTTTTCGTCTAGCAATTATAATAAAATTGCAGAAGGGCAGTTAACATTCCAAGTAAAATACGTATTTCCTCAAGTGTATTACTTCATATAATTGTATTGTATTGTATTTTGTTCCGTTTCTTATATATATAGTATATATATATATATATATATTCTAATTAGCGAAAATGTCTCGTTAAATTCATTACCAAAACGACTTTTCAATGAAATAATTTTACATACTCGATCATTTGTAGCTCTGACATGTTAACCGTGCAGTTGAAATTAATTGCTTTTTCGAAACCACCCAAACCACCCCTTATGAATTGACTTTCCTACGATAAGCAATGCATGTTTGCGAGTTGTATTTGGACTCGGCAATCTTGTGGTAAAATAATCTGCCATGAGACCGTATTGTCTCAGGGTGCGCAGAATGGAAGTCACGCATGAGACCACGTGGACTCGTGTGCATGATAGCATGTGAACACATGGGGTGGTCAGTGTATAGAATATAATTTATTTTGTGAAATTTCAGATAATCTATTGTACGTACAAGATAAAATATAACATTCGGTATAAGTGTTTTTAGTGTGTCTTGTCTGTTGTTGTTTACAGATTTTTTCGAATGAAGTGTTTCGAAGCCTCAAGATGTAATATTTAATGAAAGTGGAAACTAATAGGAGAATGGTGTCTCTTTTCTTCTTCAATTAAAATCCATCCTAAGATCTAATTAAAAATCCAGTTTAGGACATCTTATTCTTCAAAATATAATCTATAAATTTATTTATAAAAACCTATTAAAGTTCGAAGGGAATCTAGATTTAGTACAAGTTGCAAACTGGAACTATTTTCTATAATATATTCTTAAGTTATCTATAAACTAGCGGCCCGCCCTCGCTTTGCTTCGGGTAGTCCCGTGTCACTACTGACACCGCAAATTGTTACTACCACTTCATCCCATTAAATTCAACTACTAAAACCATTACTCTCCTTTTAAGTAGTCGGGTAAAAAGTTTGCAACGTATAAGCGGAAAAAATGAAATTATTTACGACATCACATTAAAAACCTCAAAAATAACAGTATTTCTCCACTATTTAATGGATGTTATTATACATATAAACCTTCCTCTTGAATCACTCTATCTATTAAAAAAAACCGCATCAAAATCCGTTGCGTAGTTTTAAAGATTTAAGCGTATACATAGGGATATAGGGACAGAAAAAGCGACTTTGTTTTATACTATGTAGTGAAGAATATTTTACGCTTCAATAATTTAGCTATTGTTCTGAGTGAACACAATAGAACGACAAGCTTTAAAATGTAGTAATTAATGAAAATGGAAGTTCATAGGAGAATGGAGTAACTTTTTTCGTCCATAAAATAATAATAATAATAGTAATAATAATAAACATAAAATCATAAAATTCATTTAATACAACACCAAAAAAAATCTGATTGAAGAAAATGTGATCGAAAGATATGTGACTATACATGTCTTTCTTCATTTTAGGATAATTCTAATCAAAATAATTACTTCTTTTTTCTTTAACTTTAACTTTAACTGTTGAATGGAAAATTAATGATATGTCAAATTCGTCCTCCAGGAATAATTTATTTTCCTCACTACTTATTATTTATGGAAAATATTAAAATACAACTTAAGCATTTACGTGAAGTATATCGTAGCTAATATTTCATTTCTGTGAGTACCAGATTTTGGCAACAATATTATACTGTACATTTTTAGCATGCAAAGAACTTTTGTTAGCAGCTAAAATATATGCATGAAAGTAAGATTTATTATTTTGAATAAAAAAAAAAAAACTTTAACGAAGTCAATTTATATTGGGGATTAGGTAAAAATATCTACATGGAAATTTACCATTATGTAGTTTTGGTTTAGAATATTGTAACATGCATTTAAATATTTTTCTTAAATGAATGTACTTACGTCGTTTTTATGCATCTAGTTAATACATGTTTATATTTTTTGAAAGTTTTGAAAATTAGGCATACTTTACTTTAATCGCATTTTGAAGTTTTTAAGGAAACCTATATTTAGTACAAGCTGTCAGCTGGAACTATTTTCTATAATATATTGTATAAATTTCTAAATATAAAAGAATGCTTAGGCGTTTTGATAATTTAGCCGTTGTTCTAAGTGAACATTGTAGGTGGCATAAAAGACAGGTGGCATTTTTAAAATATGAATAAAATAACTTAACCTGTTAACTGCGTATGATGAAATATTTCGTCATACACGAACTACTACCGTAATTTTTTGAATGCATTACTTCCACCAGTAAAATTTTAATAAAAACTTTCGTCTTATTAAAACGCCCTATTCATGCAAAATTACTGCCAGTTTTTTTATAAGCGGACATTTTAAATTTTTGAACCGGTTGGAACCGGTTCTGGAAGTGAAAGTACCTTTATATAAAAAAACGGGAACCAAAATCGAAAAAGTAAAAACTAACAACGTTAGAGATCGACCTCAGCTATCATATGCAAAAAAAATCATTTAAAAATATTACAATGTGAGCGAGCAATCGCGCAAGAAACGTCACATAGACTTAACATTAGCTTGAGCGTTTCTTCGCGTGACTAGCGTAGACTCTTAAGAGCGTCCAAAAATCAGTTCCATTTTAAATTTGTGCTGCAACTGTTCTACAATCTCAAGGATATATATGATCTCCGAATAAATGCACACATCGGTAATACAGATACAACACTGTTAAGATGACAACAGTGCAGAAAACCCGTAGTTGGTTTAAATAGTGTTATAGATAACTGAAATGCCAGTGGCGTGTGCGTTGTGATCAGTTATACAGTTTATAACTGCACGGAATATGTCAGCAGCTGAAACGCGCGTCGTTATATTAGCAAACTGAATTTTGAACACATCATGAGTGACTTGTTGCTATAGAAATGGGTGCGAAAGTTTAATTGATGGGATAGTGTGCGTATTGCAATGACCGACCACTTCTTTAGACTTCTTTTTATCAGCCTGATACATTTGACATTTTACATTTTAAAGCTTTCCTTCTTAGCAATATTTCCAGGATAATCATTATAACAAATATTTTTTATCATCATTAAAGACGGCATAATGCTTCAATATAGGGAAACCATGAATGTTATTATTTCGCTGTAATAAGTAGGTCTTAATAAAAATGTCAATTCGGGGGAAGCATGGTGCAGCATTTTCAAGACATGTACTTCAATATATAAAAAAATATTTTGTTTCATTAAATTTTTTATGTTTTAATTGGTTAACAGAACTTAATTTTCAGATAATGCGTGTAGTACTTACTACATACAAAAAGTAACCAATTACTTTATCAGATATTAGTGTTTCATAGTAATCAAAATATAGATGAAATTACTGTAATAGGCGAAAATGTATAATTAAAAACACATTTTGCAAACTAACAAAATAAGTTTGAAATATAAAAGATAGAAAAATAAGAAAATTAGTTATATTTACACTTTACGTTCTAATACTTAAAACTTTGAAATAAAATGTATTTGTTTATCACATTTTTACTGTCTGAGAAATCAGACATAGCGTAGAAGTTATAACATGTCCCAATTGTTAATATTAATATTTTTTTAATTAAATAAATCTAGGATTCAACTTGCAATTTAGTTAACTTAAAATGAATTGAAACAAACCATTTATTGAAGTAATGCATTTAATATTTTTAACATTGTTAGTTTGTATTGTTTACTTATCCATAAATTACGGATATTGGTATAAATGTAATACGCTTTTGTTTGTAATTAAGAAGAAATTTACTGGAATACCATTTTTAAGAAGCTCATGTTTTGTTAAAAACATTATGTTACAAGATGAAATTGTTATTTAAACTTCTATTGAAAGTATAAGATGATAAACATGATCGTTATTTTAAAAATAATACCAGCTGTTTCACAACAAAGCAAAATATAGCATTTGTAGCAGCTGGAAATCATAATCATAAAATGAATTAAATAAAACTGAATCTGGTAAACATCTGGAGAACTATTATATCTTAATATACGTTTCATGTAAATCCTTTTATTTTATAAAAAAAAAATTAAATAAATATCTTTTTACTTTTAAATTTTAATTTAGGATAAATATAACTCATTTAAACTGAGAACAGTTTATTATAATTTCTTAAATTCTAATGCATTTATTTATAGTTAGATAATGATAAGATATCTATAGATATAGATAATGGTATCTTGTATATATTTTTTACAAACATGTAAGATATTACTTTTGCTTAAAGGTTTTCCTTATTGTACTTTTCATACATAAAATATTCTTAAATAAAAACACTATATTTATGTATAGATCAATGTACCGACATGATATGATTAAATTTTTTTCATTAAATGTAACTATTTCAAAAATCCATTTAAATGCATTGAAATTCGATGTAATAATGCATAATGGTGCATAGTTTGAGCAGGGTGAAATGGCTTGAGCACAGGGTAAAATCTTATATAAAAAATTTCGATTTTATACAATTTATTTCTTATATATTTCTTAAAATTAGTTTTACCAGTCATTGGAAAGAACATAATAAAACTAACAGATATACTGATTTACAGGACTGTCATAAAAAATTTTTGCCGATTAAGGAAGCTCTGTTAATTGCTCAAAGAATCAAAATAAAATTACACCTGCAGATATTTCAAAGTATATTTCAAAGTATATTTCAAAGCACTCAAAAATGTGGTGAAGTAGAGGAATGGAGCTTTCATGTTTATCGTTACAATAATTAAATTTTGAAAATTTCAAATGGAGCATGATATTTTTCGCATCGCATTCCGAGTGTGCAGAGAGTTGCTTATTTTTTGGTACAGTTATTTCCTAAACCTTTCCTTCACCTTACTTAATCGCAGAATTTTGTGATAAAAAAACCAAGATCATTATTTGGAAATATTGGTATTGAAAAATAACCACTTATACGCAACCAGGCACAATTAAATTCAACTGTCAGTTCATTTAGTCTAAGTCATCATCAGAGTCAAAATCTGTGTCATTCAGTGTATGTCACAAACACAATGTAAAATCATAAATGATGATGAACCAACATATGTATTACTAAATATGGCGACTAAAAACACAGGCATAGAGCTGCTGCGGAAATAACAAATGAGGACACGCAACTTAAAAGAAAAACGAAATTTACAATGTCCGCTTTCACAGACAATGATACATTGCATCAGTAATATTGTGGACATCACGGAAGCATGTATGGAGAATCTGCAAAATCACATGTTAAGGCGTGCCACATAGAAAATGTAGTATGTATATGTTAGATTTTGAATATAACCACTGCCAGAGTTTACCACAGCCAAACCACAAGTTTATAAGAGTACGTTATAGGGAAACGGAAACGACGGAAGCGCAAAATGGTGGTAGATAATAACAAGTGCTATTGCACCATCATCTTGCAGCATACTTTTGCACATGAAACATTTACTTCTCGTATGTCAATGCTCTATTTATATACGTTTTAAATGCTACTAGCACTGTTGCAATACAGTTTTGTGATTTTTCGCTGTACTTTCTGATACTCAAGGTTAGGTACTTCCATTTAAAATTTTTCGTGATGTTGTTACTGTAACCGTAACCGTGAGACTTCGATTGTTGTTCTTTACCACATCTTTTTTAGCACATACCTTGCACTGTTACAAATTTGCAACAAACTGTCCAGTCATTTGACCATTTTTCTAGAAAATAATTACACAACAGTAAATTAACTCTGTTCTGACTATATTGTTGCTCATATTATGGTCGGAATATAGTTAAATTACGGTTATGTAACCATTTTCTATAAAAACGGTCAAATAGCTCGACAGTTTGCTGCAAAATTTTAACAGTGTGATACACGTAAATCTCAAGAATTATTCCAGTATGCACAATGTGGTTTTAAGGGGATTGGTATCACTGGTTAATTTTAATATTAATGCTATGTATTGTGCGTAAAATAAATAATGCGTGAGGGGAAAGATACCAAAAATTATACTTTAATTTTTGATAAAGTTAATAAATATTTTTTTTCTAGCTTGGTTTTCCCAATGATGAAATCACGTGTCCGACAGCATGCATTGTCATAGGCACTGTAATTAACAATTTTGTATCTAATCCATACTTTCAAAAATAATTAAATTTTCAAAATTTATATCGTCAGTTTAGTAAATATGGTTGCAGTATTGAAATCTTATTTAGTCAAAAACATGTATCGAATCCCAGTACGAAATGATATTTATCTCCGAGATACTGTTGTCTGGATAAAATGTAAGTTTAAAAATATATAATATGAAAAAAAAGTTTTCAACTTTTCATTTCCAATGATGAATGACTTTTAAAACCGTCAGTGCTTTTAATTCCTTATGGGAATTCAAAATATTTGTCTTGATGATTCCTTAAAAGTATCGTCTGTCGTTTTTAGAGCGTTATAAATGGTTCATATTATTGACATAAGAATTAATCTCAAGTATGTTAGGATTTCTTTTTTTACATTTTATAAAGTGGCCGATTCTTTAAAACTTTCATTCAAGAATTTAGAAATAACTTGAAAATCGTTATTTGAAACTTTCTTTGGGATATGCCTTGTAGAAGGTAGGACCATTTTAGACGTTATTAGAATACATAAAGTATATTCGAACCATTTAATAATTAGCTTAAAATCTAAAAAAAATCAATTTTTGTGTCATGCCAGGCTCAATTCAGGCAAAGTAATTTTTAAGTTCTCATGAAATAGAGATTTGATTTGATTTGATTTGATTTGATAGCCTAAGAGGGACTTCTCAGAATAGTACAAGTCTGTAGAACATAGTGTCCCTCCCGGTCCCCTTTATTGAGTTCATAAAAAAGAGCGACAAGGAGCGGGATTGAATATTTAAGAAAATACAAACTATGGTCAATGACCAGATCATATATAAGCCGGCCCTTCCAGGAAAGAACCCTTTTGTTAGCAAGACAGTCAGCAAGGATTGAGTAGGAGTTGTGCATTGGGAGTGGAATCTGACGACTACTATCTAAGGTTAGAGAGTTCTGTCAAGAAAAATATAGATTTTATGTAGCTTTCTGTTAAAAGTGTGCCTCTTTAGAATATTAGGAAGCCATTCCTTGGGAAGGTTTGCATACTTTTAATATGCCACTGTGCTGTTAACGGGCAGGTAAAATAATAATGGTGAGTCGACACCTCTGCGTCAAACTCATAAAGGAATGTGTCTGCACATTTATTAAATTTGTAGAGGTATGTTCGAATGGGACCATGCTCCATGAGAAATGCTTTTGTGTGTGCCGAGAGGTTGTAGTGTGTTATTGAGACTTTTGGTATTAGACTATATGTGTGCCGGCTTTTCCTGCTCTTATCTGAGATTGATTGCCATTCCGTGAAAATTTTGGCTTTTAGTAAACGTTTTATGCATGCGGCTGCAATTAGGAGATGAATGTCAATGTGTGGTTTAGCTATTGCTACCTTTGCGAGTGCGTCCGCGATTTCATTACCTTCAAAGCCCGTGTGCGCTGAAACGTGGCCAAGAGCTACTCTATTTATAAGGGACATTAACTTAAGTTTGATTTCTAGGATTAGCGGATGTTTCGTTCTATGGACATAGATAGCCTGCAGACCCGAAAGACTGTCGCTATAAATTTGGACGAAGGGGTGTGTGATGTTTGTCTGGATCAAGTCCAGGGTTTTTAGGATGACATAGAGTTCTGCCTGATAAACTGAATTGTGGTCATCTAGTCTACAGGCCCACTGATGGGTGACGGCACTCCTTTCCATGACGCAAAATTCTGCGGCAACGCCGGTTACTGCTCCGGACCCATTAGTGAAGAAAGTCATCCTAGAGGATGGTGAGCAGGAATTAAGATAATAAGAATGCGTTTCAACTTTTAAAGTGAAAAAAAATTGTCATTAATCATTGTTTTTACCTTTTTCTATTGCAGCTGGTTCGCGCACATTGAAAAAAGTAAGTTTTAAGGAGCTGTTATACTGGTAATGTTTAATATTGTTGCCATGTATTCTGCGCAAAATAAGTAATACGTAAAATGAAAGAAATGACAAAATTATATTTTCCTTTTTGAAAAAGTTAATAGGTATTTTTTTCACACTCGGTTTTACTACTGTTTAAATCACGTGTCCGCATGCATTGTAACAGGCACTGTAATTACCGATTTTAAATCTAATCAATATTTTCACACAGCAATTAAATATTTAAAATTCATATCGCTTTTTTAGTAAATATGGTTGCGGGATTAAAATATGTATCAAATCACTGTATGAAGTGATATTTATCTCCGAGATACCGTTGTCTGGATAAACATTACTCTGAAATTTGTATCTCAGTAGTAGCTAATTCTATATTCCAAAGATATTCCAATTCACATTAAGTTTCAATTATCTGAAGTACATATAAATATTCTAAGATACGTACGTGCAACATTGTGTAACTGTAAATAATATAAATTTGTAAGTTAAAGTTCACCTTGATTTACAGGTATTTTATGTAAATTTGTGTTATTAATTTCATGTTCAAACTAGCATCTCCGTGTTTATACATATTAGTTATATGTTAAAAGTATTATTTTGTTTAAATAATTTGTTCTTGCACGTAAGTAGTTACAGAACAAACATAATAATGTAGTTGCAGTCAAGAAAAGTAAAGGTGAATTAGAACTGAAAGCGTATTTTATTTGTATTTCTAAACACATTACATGTATACAAAATTTTATTTTACTTTAATGGTAACCAGAGAATATTGCGTTTTAGATGTTCGAGTAGTTTCATCACAAATACTTAAAAAGATAATATTAACATTATTTAAACAATGGCAATAAGAATATATTTACGAAAATAAAATTCTAAATGTTTACAAAAAGCTAACTTTTTCCTGAATTTCAGGATGCGTTTTTACACGATAAATACAACCACAGTTAATGTATTACTTTTGTTTAAATTTTACTATGTTGTCGTTTTCTAATTTAAATGTAATGCATTTCCTCCAATGATACATATTTTACATATTCTTTGGGATATCACACACATCTATACATATGTATATATATGTGTGTGTGTGTATTCGAAAAATGAAATACTTGAGAACAAATACTATTCTAGATTCTAGATTATCTAAATCCATATTACAGAACTCTTTATATGCATGTTTGATATATAAAAACATTTAAAAGCCTCAGTGTTGCATAAACCCAGTTGCTATCGACATATTGGGAAGACCACTCGGCTGAACATTTTAACAGATTCGCTTCATCCCCATGTCTCTTACCACACTACCTTCTGCTACCCATGCATGTACAAGTCTGAAAGCACCCCTGAATGCGCCAGTGCAGTCATCTATGAAGATCAGCGAGATAGTATCTGGAGGTTTCCACAATCGGCCAGCTTGATACTTCGGCGGGACTCAGCTGATCACCGGCAAGAGTAACGAGAATTCAATACCGGTAATCTGAAAATAAAACTAATACAACCAGCAGGTGAAAGGTGTTTTTTAAAGGAAATAATTCTGACACAATTTTATCGGGTTACATTTTTTAGGCGTAGTTGTCATATAATTGTCCAACCAGTAGTCACAAAACTCAAAAAAATATCTTCGAAAACATAACTACGTTTTAAGAGTCCCGATTTCATATTTAGAAAGCGCAAAATTTGTCGTTAAGACTTTACCATCGTAAAACTTTTATTTTTTCTTTTCATCTTTCTCATTTTTCATCACATTTCCTAATTACAAATATGTGAAATCATCTCATTTCTTCGCGATATCACAGTTTCTTCATAATTAAAGACTTTGTCAGGATCTAGATAATATTTGTCAAAATCGGTATAATTGTACAAATAAATTTCTTGAATACATGTCAAATTTATTTTTTTTTTTTTCTAGATTTTTTTATTTTTTCACAAGACTTCGTTTTTATCAACTGATCTCTTCTTGTTTTACATCATCTTCATAATAATATACTTGATATTAATCTAAATGTTTGCTGACATTTTAAATATTCTTGGGAGTATTACTCAACAAATTCTTCGCTGACATTTTAAATACATCAACTTTTTAAACATTTTCTTACTTCCCCACTTCTAAATTCAAAATTTTATATTTCTGGGGGTGTACTATTTTACAACCAATAACGGGTTCTTTTATTATTTAGTCAATTTAATATACACAGTATCATCAGATCAAGTACTAACAGCATCAAGTGAATTTAATGATTATAAAACCATGATAACTCAAAAATGGAAGAATTATCTACCAAACTATTTGTATCTACATAATCAAATCTTTTGCATCAAAGTAAAATAGGACTGAAAAATTGTTATATTCTAGAAAGCATATCTCAAAGGATAACTAAGATTTCTTCAGTTGTAGATGCGAAATGGGAACAATAAATTCACATTTACAGTTATAGGTATCAGAGGTATAATAAATAATGTTACAGTTACATGTAATAAATCATATGGTTGCAGTTGAAATTTTAAAAACACATGTTTTGTTTATGTTAAGACTAAAAATAATTATGTGTTTCTTTACAAGATTAACCAGCATAATCATTAATTAGAACTTCAAAAAATCATTTAATCAAGTCACATTAGATTCCCCTCCCCTCCACTGTAAAGAATTCGTAAAAACAAAAGTACAAGGTAATGTTTAAAATTACCAGAATTGTTTTTTATAATATTAAAAAAGACATTTTTATAAATATGTTATGCTAGACTGACTATATAGTTTATTTATATAATTACATCTAATATAGCTTCTCTACTCCTTATGAGGTACCTCTAAAAATTAACAGAAAGTGTTCAAATTGAAATATAAGGTTTTTAAGGAAACCCAAATAGAACAAAATGGGTGTGTAAGACATAATTTTTACCAAATTTTAATTTTCAGGAAAACCCTTATATATAGTATATGTGTCTGTGACTTCGTTTATGCGTAAATAAACACACTATTACGAGATAAATTGCATATATACGATATTTTGTTAACATATGTAGTAATATTTTTAAATGTCATACAATATAACTAAATTATCTTAACCTTTAATGCTGATATTATCCATCAATCTAAGATTTATCAAAAATGTTTTTAATTTAAATATTATTTTTCTAGGCTGAGCTAATAGGCGTAAACGTGAAAGTTTGCAACCTTTGTCTATGCCGACTCTTGTCTTGAAGGTGGATAACATATTTGATCTGGAATCCGTATATTTTTCGACGATATGGAAGTTTCGGTTTGTCCAGTAATATGCTAATAAAATTGCTAATTAAAATTGCTAAAGATGTAATCCCAAAATGCTTCTTGTATATTTAGATCTTATTATCAAAACAGAAATAGTTCTTAATGAAGTACTATAACCAGTCATATGATGTATCAAATGTGAGAGTGTGTTTTGAAATAATAAATATTATGTGTCACATAGAGAAAGGAGAGAGCATCATAATTTTTAAGAGATGCGTCGGCGGGGCGTGGTTAAAAAAATGTTTGAAATCACTGATCTAGAGCCACAAATTTGAGGTCTACACGGAAGACAAAAAGAAACTTGTCGGATGTGCCAATCCCAAAACTTTCTTCTATCTCAGTTATGTTAATACTTCAAAATTCCCTATCACATCGCCCAAAAAACCAATATTTTTCGTCATTCTGTTGTACGTCAGCTGCTTGCGAATCGTCGGGTTACCGGGATGCGATCAACTGATGTATACTAAACTACGAAAAGTCCTTCTGCCCTGAACCGACAGGAGCAGATAGCTTCCCCATTCCTTGGTTTTACGATTTTAGCTAATTTTACTGGAAAACACGAAGGTAAAATGCGTGGAACCTAATTAAAGAAGATACAATCCCAGTTCTCGTCAACATTGAATTTGAATGAGAATATCGCCAAATTAGTCCTCTACAGCCAAGTTGGCTTCATTTATGGCAACCTACTTTGGTCGCCAAATTTGGCGATATTTCGCCAACTGTCGCCAAGTTTGGCGAGAGTTTGATGTTGGGTTGAGTGATAAGCATATAATAGGATTAATGGTTACAACAATGAAAGAAAATTTGCCGAAGCAATGTTAACTAAAGCTCATAAATTAAGCCCGTTTATGGATGAATTCTGCTGTCTTGTTTGAAAATGTCAGCCACCCTACAATTTCAAACCGCTATATCTCAGCCATTTTTTAAGATAGAGGTAAAATAAAAACTGTTCCGGATTCTCCGGATCAAGGCCGAACATTTAACGAAAACAACTTTTAGGATTTCTAATTTTTTTGCACATCTTTTTGAATTTGAAATCTTTAAATGGCTATCACAGCGCCCCCTTCCGTCAAACTATCAAAAAATTCTAATAGAACCTGCTTGCCATAGCCAAAAACATAAAAAAAAGTGGTTCAATTTGAAGCATAACTTCATACACTTTTCGATGATACAATAGTGAAAATGGAAGAAAAATATCGATCACAGCGCCCCCTTTCATCGAAATATCCCCAAATTCTAATAGAACCTGCTTGCCATAGCCAAACACATAGAAAAAAATGTGGTTCAATTTGAAGCATAACTTCATATACTTTTCGATGATACAATGAGGACGGACAGACAGACATTTTGTAAACACATGTTTTTCGGAATCTCTGACCCCTAAAACGTGTAAATCCGTCGAAAACCGGAAGTCGAAAAAATTTTCGATTACAATACTTTCTTCTATTATAGATAGAAGAAAGTAAAAATGTGTTGAAAATAAACTGAAAATCAAAATATTTGCTTAAAATATACAATTATGAACATTGATTTGGTAAAATTAATGCTGTAATGGTCATTCATTAGTTGCTGCTTGTTTTATACATGGTTAAAGTTCAAAGTGTGCGAAGTATGCATTTTGAAGCATTCATTATTTAGTTATAATATATTTAATATTCTGTATCTCAAAGTTATTTTTTATAATTTAAGTTATCATTAAATTAACTTATTAATATATTTAGTAGTTCAATAATTAAGCATTTCAACTTTCATATTTATCTATTTCATCTTTTTTATGAAGTATTTCGAAAATTGAATGCAATTAACTGAATATTTTACATTATATTAATGAACTGATATGCATAAAATACATCATATGCATCATTTAGGTACTTTGGATACTTCATTTAGTTTTTAACTACTATGAATCATTTTTGTTTAATAAAATATATATTCTTTAATAAAATGTCAAATATACCGTAATTCGACAAATCTATGGGGAATCAAGTATTGACGCAGAATGATATTATATCTAAAGGATTGTGGACATCTTTGAAATTCAGATTTAAATATGTTTCACAAATAAATTAATATTCCAAGAATTTGCATAATTTATAAATGGTACTCATATTCGACAGTTTCTGAAATTTTATGTTTTTACAATTTAATGTTGTACGTTGCTAAAATCTATTTTGAAATATGCAATATAATGAAGTAAAACCTATAATTTCACGCTATCAAAAGAAAGATGTTTATTAATGTACTAAAATATAATATAACCCATTACGAAATAACACAATAACATATTCTGAGTTATCCACGATTCTGAAAAGCGTATTTATCTTTAGAAACGTCTGAAACTACAACTTTTCTAGATTTAAAGAACGCATTTATAAAAACAAAAGTTTTTTCTGCTGCCAACTGGTTATCGAAACTGTTTTTGAGTAGGTTTTACAGTATATTAATTATTTTCCTCAAATAAAAATATCAGTTTTTAGGATGCTATGTGATTTTCAATTAAACATTTTTAGCTGCGTAACTGAATTTATACATGCAAGAAAAGCAAAAAAAAAAACATTAGTTTTAATGTTAGTGTTAATGCTGTTAATTTATGTTGTTTGTCTGTAAAACATCTTTGTTTAACATGGAAAAACCCATATTCTATGTTGAGAAACCTGATTTATACACTATACAAACGACTCGGTATAATGATTATATTTTGGTTTTGTGAAAATCAGTGGCAACAAAAGAAAGTTTGTTTATATAAATGCATCTTTAAATCTCGAAAATACATTGGTTTCTAAGGTTTCTGAAGATAAAGAACGCTTATAGGAATCTTGTGTAAATCAAAAGTCCTTGTACATTTTCGTTTGTAATTATAATATATTTCCCATGATTACGAAACATTTCTCTTTCATTCGGACTTATTGGGACAATTTATCTTTGCGATACAGCTATTACTGATAAACGGGTCTATTGTACAATGAAAATGTAAGTTTTTGTTAAATTTCTAGAAGTGTTTAGAAGTATTAACCAGAAGACATTACATTTATTTTTACGAAACTGTTATTTTATTTATACGGCCACTAGATAATATTTGATTTGGGATATTCGAGTAGATTCATTAATAGTAATTTAAAAATTAACATTATCATTCTTCAAAAGAAAATAAATATAAAAGTATAATTTCGAAAATAAAATTTAACTTGTCATATTTTTTCTGTTTTTCATGATATTTTTATTAAAGATAATAATAAGGTATTTTTTTAAAAAGAAAAGTATATTCACAGTCTTACTGTATTACTTTTGTTTTATATTTAGTATTCTATTGTTTTACTAATTTAAGTTTAAAACATTACTACAAACAAAATAAACTATATATATATATATATATATATATATATATATATATATATATATATATATTATATAGTTTACATATAGTTATATGTATATAGTTATATATATATATAGTATACATATCAATATCATATTGGTTTCTATATATGTTATAAGGAGCATAATCTTGCTATTGTTAGGCTTAATGCCAACAATATTTAAGAAAATAACATTTATTTACTATGAATTATTCTTATGATGCTCCTCTGAAGAATCCATAAGCTATTCATAGTATTAAATTTTTGATTTTTTGTTTTATTAAGTTTAAGACTTGCAGTATCCTTTCCATTGCTTTTTATAATATATCTTTCTCTGTTATCTTTCTTTGTTTGTTATATATATATATATATATATAAGCTATTGAAATATTGTGTTATGTAAAAAACGTAAGCATAATTTAGGAAGTAATTTAAATTTTGACAACAATTAATAGGAAACATTATGTAATGACAAACGTTCTTATTTCCACATTATTAATCAAGCCTGATTCAATCAATACAGTGAAATATTTTCTTTTCAAACAGAACAAAGACAATCACATAGTCAATATCTACAAGCTTTTATTGTAATCTATGTTGACAATCAAATCATGTCTCAACAAAATACCCTAAAAACCAAGAAAAGAAAAACAGTCATCTATAGCTTCGTATATTTTAAAGACACGATGAATAGCACAGTTTGAAACTCATTTGTCTTCTTAAGAGCGAAAAATATTGTTTATATTTGCAATTAAACTCTGACGTGATTCATTGTTGTTGCTCGAAATTCTCTGATAAAGTAACTATTTTCAGTAAATGTTAATTTATTTGAAGAATTTATACACAAATTATAAAATTTTTGACATGTTTCGCGTTAAATTATAACTATTGCAAGTAAGTATACCATTAATGTATACTAAAGAAAACTTTTTTCTAATTTTATAATCATCTGTATGCTTTTTTTCCCCCAAAGAATTTAAAATAGTATATTTTTAATATGAAAACATTAATACAACGCTTTGATATTTAAGTTATAACACAACGAGTCTCAGTTTTATACATTAATTTTATAATTTGATTTAATGCACGTGCGTAATTCCAAATCAAAGATTATAAAAAAAAATTAGGATATTGGTTATTCAATTATTTTTCGTATATTCATTTAGTAAATTGTACCTAAAAATGTTGGCAAATTTAAAAAATGATATAAGTAGTATAATGTATAAGTAGTACAAAGTACTATATAAGTAGTATAACGTAGTATATAAGTAGTATAAAGTAGTATATAAGTAGTATAACGTAGTATATAAGTAGTATAAAGTAGTATATAAGTAGTATAACGTACTATATAAGTAGTATAAAGTAGTATAAAGTATTCTAATGTTTTAATCTGAAACTTTATTGAATAGGATAAAAGTGGTCATGCCACTTTTTTCATCAAACACCTTCTAAGAATACATTGAAATCTTTTCCTCCAAACCACAAGACAGAGAATCGTATGCCCTGTATCTTCAAGCTTTTATTGTCATCAAAGTAGACAAACATTTAGATATATCAACAATTCGCATTACATTTTAAGAACTCTGGAACTACGGGCATTTAAAATACCGGATTTAATAGGACACTTTAAAACACATTTGTTTTGTCAAAAATTATAAAAAAGTTATTAATTTTCAGTGAAACATTTATATAATTAATTGTGCTTACTCCATATATGATTTTAAAGGGTCAGCGAAGGATATTTTCAAATTAAAATATATGGAAAAGAATAAAAAATTCTACATTTGGTTAGTTTATACAGTAAATTGTTGAAAATAAAATGTACTAATTGGATATACAAATGAAAATATTTATCGTTTATTCATAATTTTTGCACTGTGTGTCTGCCTTTTTTTGTCGTTTTCTAGTTGTAGATTTTTTTAAATAAAAAAAAGTTTTATATTAATATTATATCTAACTATATGATTCTACACAACAAATATACCGTTCAGGTTTGTTTCATAATTTTATTTAATGGACATAAGCATGTTCCAGTTGAGTTAATAAACAGATTCGGAAATTGATCACACATATTTTATTCATATGTAAAATTATTATCATATGAATCGAATTATTATCAAAATTTTGGAGATTGATTTAAATTATTATAGAAGCTACTTATAAACTTTATTTTTAAATAATTTTTCTTTTTCGTATTTTTTCATTGAATCTCAAAAAACAATGTAGAGAAATATCCTCCTTTCAAACGGAACTGACAATCAGATTCCCAGTATCTGTCAGCTTTTATTGTAATCTATGTTGACAAACCTTTATCTGTCTGAAAACCAAGAAAAGAATGATTGGGTTCAAACACTTCACATATTCCAAAAACAAGATTGAATAGGGAGATTTGAAAACATTTGTCTTGTCAAAGAGTGCCAAATAGTGTTAATTTACAATGAAACTCTTTCATGATTGATTGCGCTTTATCCAGATATTCTTCGATAGTAAATATTGGCATAAAATATGATTTTATCTGCAGAATCTAAAGAATATATTGAATATATTTTATAAAATATTTGAGTTTAACTATAATGTTTATCGACATCATTAAATAATTTAAAAAAATTAAATTTATATAACAAGAAACTTTTAAATAACAATTTAATAGCAGTAAAAGTTTAAAAAATCACTGTAATATAAGACTTAAAATAAAGACCTCAAATCATTGATTGTGCTTGCTCCAGATACTCTGCTAAAGTAGCTATTGTCAGTAAATTCAGTCAGCGATTTTATCTTGATGATGTACTGCAAAATAAAAGTTCTCATATTTTTGTAGTTAAATTTGAAATCCTTCAAAGTAAGATATCTATATTACAAAGCAAAAAAAGTCCGTGATTAACGCTGACGTCATATTGATAATGGCAACACCTGACCAAAAAATATTAATGCAATTTTTTAACTTCTGAACATTGCACAATTTCAAAATTAAGACTGTAGAATAGAAAAATGAAAGGATGCAGCTTCGAATGCAGCTTGTTTGATATGTCTCTCAAAAAGTGATTTTTTACGATTTTTTAAATAATTTTCAAGGATAATATTTTTTTATCTGTTTCTATCACAAAAAATTAACCCGTTTACATTTAAAAAATATAAATTGTTCAGCATTTCAATTTGGCTAATATTCCATAAAGAAATTAAAACTTCAATAATTAAATGAATAATAAATTATTATAAATAAAGCACACATTTAACAGATATATAGTTGAACTATGATTGAACTATGTTGAACTAAATTATTACTAGAGTCGAAAAGGCTGCTGTAAATAGCGAAATCGTTATCGATTTCTTCGGCTATTAACTTTTGGCATGCGTCTAATACGAAAAGTATCGTTTTTAATAAATGTTAAAACTTTATTTGATTACATTATTGATATTTTTTTTATATAAAAAGGAGTTTCGTTATTGTTGGACAATATATATATATATATATATATATATATATATATATATATATATATATATATATATATATATAATAAATCTATAAAAATCTAGTAGAGTTTTAATAATAATAAAAACATTTTTTATATGTGTTCTGTAAACCGGGATGACCGGGTTGGATTCTTTAGTTTTATTTAATGACAAAATTTTACCGTCACATAATTTTCGTATTATATATACAGTCAGAATAGAAATAAATATTTTTTCTCTCAAACTCAGCAACGATAGTCATATGTCCACTATCTTCAAGCTTTTGTCTAAATTTAATCTATTTTGAAAAAAAAATTCTATGTCTCAATAACGAATACTAAAACTAAGGAAAGAATGAGTCTCAAGTTTATGGATTTGGAACCTGATCCTTTTAAATTATATGTTGAAAACATTAACATTTTAAACTTAACACACATGCGTATGGTCCAATACTATCTTTTCGTTAATGCATATCTTATCCATACATTAAATGACTATCTTATACATAGAATTATAAGCAAAGAAAAGGAAGTGATTGAAAGTAATACAGTGGATAATTATAAATTTTATAAAAAAATTATATCATATTGTTTATAACGTCTGCTTAAAACAATGAATTTAAATATTTTTCTGCCAAACGCAGCAAATACAATCAGATGCCCAGTATTTTAAATACTTTATTGCAGTCTATGTTGACAAGTCTTTATATGTCTCAACAAACCACGAAACAAATTATTGGGGTCTGACGCTTCACATATTCGAAGGATAGGATTGAGTAGGATCGTTTGAAACACATTTGTCTTGTCAAAATGGGCAAAAGGGTGTTCATTTACATTGAAACTCTCACATGATTAATTGTGGGTGCTCGCCTAAAGTAAAAATTCACAATAAATATGATTTTATCGAAAGAATGTATTGTAAAATTAAGTAAATATATGACATTCATGTAGTTAAAACGTTGAAAATAAAATTATAGTAGCAACGTATACCATTTAAAACATTTATATTTTAATAAAAGTTTTTGTACCAACTATCTACAAATCAATTTTGGCAAATATTTTTTGCTTGAATTACAAAAAAAGTTAGTGTTACTATGAACAAATTAATACTATGTTTTATGCATGTACGTAAAAATAATTTTTCGGTGCCTTTCAAAAATTTATTTCATGCGCATTTGCAAATTCAAATCGTATGTTAAAATATTCGGTAATATAACTTATACATTTTATGCATACGTTAAATTGATATAATAGATAGATTAAGTGCGAAACATTTAGGTGATTTATGGTCTACATCTGCTTAATTATAAACCTTATTTAATAAGAAAAATCCTTCATGCGTATTCTTCATCGAGTCTCTTTGAAAAATTACATTGAAATATTTTCCTCTCACACGCAACAAAGACATTGAGATGACCAATTTCTGGAAGTCTTTTTTGTAATGTAAGTTGATAAACCTTTATACACTGTAAAAAAAAAGGGTCAATCTACTAAAAAAATGTTAGTTTTTCTCATTGATTATTGCAATTACTATTTTTTTTGTATTCTTACTCAGTTACAAGAAAATCTGTAACAATTACAAGACAACATCTAGCAACATTACTAGAAAACAGCTAGCAACGATTCCGGTTTATAGTACTGGTTACTAAAAAAAGTCTGTGGAATACAAATATACTAAAAAAATTCTAGTAACCTCAGGATTTTTTTTTTTTTATAGTGTAACTCTCAACAATCCATATTGAAAAAGAAAAGAAGAATAATTAGAGCCGAGATCTTTGCATATTCTAAAAAACAGGATTAAACAAGTCGGTTTGAAACACGTTTACCTTTTCAAAAAGCTCAAAACAAAGTTAATTTCAACGAAAATGTCACATGATAGATTGTTATTGCTCCATACACTCTGCTAAAGTATCTGCTGTCATTAAATGTGATTTTGTCTGGAAAATCTAATGCAAAAATATTAAATTTATGTTATTTTTATGTATAAATTCGATATTCTTCAAAGTACGATGTATCATTACCTTTTTCTTAATAAAAATTTTATGGTGTATACGTAATTTTTAAATCAGTTATCAACAATTCATTTTTATGTAATGAGTTTCTTTATTAATATAAAATGTCATTTTATTAGGAATAAACACAGTAATGTAAGGATATACATCTTAAAACAGATTTCATTTTATATATTGCTAATGTACATTACCGAATTCTAAAGATATAAAAAGAATCGATAATATACCATCATATCTCATTCATGCATTAAATAAACATATTGAGCATAAAAATTGAAATACAGCTTAAGAAGCAATTTACAATTTCACACTGATTAATTAGAAAGAAGTTTAATAACAAACTTCTTTATGTACTATTATACATACAATTCATTCAAGCAATGCGGTGAAATATTTTCCTTTCACACAAAACAAAGACAATCAGATGCCCAGTATCTGCAAGCTTTTATTGTAATCTAAGTTGACAAACCTTTACATGTCTCAACAAGCTAAAGTGAAAACAAGGAAAAGAATGATTGGGGCCGAACGCTTCACATATTCCAAAGATAGGATTGAATAGGAAGGTTTGAAACACATTTGTCTTTTCAAAGAGCGCAAAAGGGAGATAATTTACAATGACACTCTCTCATGATTGATTGCGTTTCTTCCAGATGCTTTTCAAAAATAACTATTGGCAGTAAATTGTATTTTAACTGAAGATCTAAAGAAATATTTTATATTCCTGATACTTTTCAAATTAATTTCAAGTTCTGCAAAGTAAGATATAATAGTAACTTATACCAATGGAAATATTTGTTGTTTATACATATTTTTTGAATGGCGTGTCTCCATTTATTTTGTAGTTTTAAAAGTTGAATTTGAAAATATTGATACTTTTATGACTTTATATAATTTACAAAGACAGTCTCTCATGATTCATTGCATTTCTTCCAGATGCTTTTCAAAAATAACTATTGGCAGTAAATTGTATTGTAACTGACGACCTAAAAAAATATTTTATATTCCTGATACTTTTCAAAATAAGTAATAAGTTGTGCAAAGTAAGATATAATAGTAACTTATACCAAGGAAAATATTTATTGTTTGTACATGATTTTTGAATTGCGTATCTGCATTTATTTTGTAGTTTTAAAAGTTTAATTAAAAAAAATATATATATATACTAATATGACTAAATTTCTATCATATTTAAATTACATATATCGCATACATAATATTTATATTTATTTTATAATTTTACTTAATGCACGTACACAATTTCCCGTCGAATTGAGCAAATTTTAATTTATGATATAAATCATTTTTATACATTAAATTGTCATATTACACACAGTTGAGAAAATCAAGCTGTGAAAATCATTTGAAATATTTTAGTTGCAAATTATAAATGTTTCTCCCATAGTTTAATTTTGCAAATTATTTGTGTTTCATTGTATTGTTTAATGACATCATTAGAAAATACAATGAAATAAAAAATAAAATTCTTCTCAGACACAAAAATTCATTCATATGCCAAGTATCTGAGAGCTATTATTGTAATTTAAGTTGACAAACATTTATATTTGGCAACATAAGCAATTCAGTAATCGAGACTTTAAAGTTTGTGACGTCATCAAGCCACGATTTTATTTGAATTGCAATGCATTTTATAAGTAGTTTACACATTTTTATTTTACTATTTTACATTATGCATATCCATGATGGGTAAGTATTACGGTAGCCCCCAACGACTAGTCTTGCTTCAAGTGCTTTACAATGTTTAATAAAAAGGATTTTATCTGAAGTATCTTTTTCAAAAAACTTTTCTACACTTTGCCAGAAAACTGTAAATTGTTTAGCTTAATGTGTACTAAAAAGTTATAAAATTGTATTAATCATAACAAATATGGTTTATTCATAATTAGGAATCACTACAAGCACATAAAAACTTGTATGTTTTAGGAATTATAAAATATCGTAAAATCCTATGCATATATTACTGAGAAATATTATACGCTACACAGATACACCGTTTACAAAATACTTAGCTTCAGTTTATAATTTTATGTAATGAACATTTGCAACTTCCAGTTGGATAACAAAATTCAGAAATTGATCATATACAGAGGTGTTCCATTAAGACCGCCCAAACTCTGTACAGCCAGATTCCTCCCTTGAAGTACATAAAAAATGCTCAAAAAACTATACCTCTAAATCACATAGTTTTCGAGAAAAAGCAGAAGTAAAAGTATGACGTTATATCCGCCTACAAGGAAAAAAACTTTTCTGTTAACATAAATATCGGTATTTGAATATGTATGCAGACGAAGATATGCAAAATATCCACCGCGCATATCAAGGCATGCATGCGCGCGCCGTAAAATGACGTCAAGCCGTCGTTTGAATCGTATATAAAAGGCTGCATCTAGTGGCTACCAGTGATCTTGGAAAAATGATGTATTCCGTTCGTGAATATTGCGACATGTACTTTATCTTCGGTAAATGCTAGGAAGTATGCCCGTCGCTATCTATCAGATCGAGGCTAACAAAAAAGACAGGCTACCGCGGTGCTTTACGCGTATCTTTTTTTACAGACCGCCGGAGTCACGTGATGCTCGAATACACCAATGCAGGTGTACGAAAACAGCATCACGTCACTCTAGCGGTCTGTAAAAAAAGATAAGTGGAATGCACCGTGGTAGCCTGTCTTTTTCGTTATCCTCGTATAAGATGACATGACGTCATAATTTACCCTTTTTGTCAAAATTTCTTTCGCATTTTTCTCAAAAACTATGGGTTGTAGATGTACAGTTCTTTGCACATTTTTTATGTACTCTTTGAGAGGAATCTTTTGGGCGGTATTTATGGGGCACCCTGTATTCTTTTTCTTATATTAAACTCTCATCATACAGTAGAAATATAAACAAAATTTAGAAATTTATTTAAAGTGATATAGCTTAATTAATAACATTGTTTATAAACAATATTTTTTTTCTTTCACTCTTAGTCAAGTCTCATGCAAAGTAATGTCATACAATGTAATACTTTCCTCTTCCAGGTAACAAAGACAGTAAAATACACGGTAACTAATAGTTGACAAACGTCCATACTTTTCAACAAACTTCATAAAAAAACAACGAAAACTATGATTGGGATTGGATCGCTTCACGTACAATAAAGGCATGGTTAAATAGGACTGTAAACAGCACATTTCTTATGTCAAAAAAAAGGAAAAAGGTTGTTTATTTACAAGGACCTGTTTACATGATCAATTCAGCAGATTAACTGTATTTTCAGATACTCTTTTAAAATATCTATTCTCAGTAAATGTGATTTTATCTTAAAATTCTAAAGAAAAAATATATTAAGTACCGGGCACTTTTCTATCGAAACGGTAGCTTCTGCAAAACAAGGTATAATAGTAACTTATACTAATGAATGCATTTGTGTTTTTAAGATAGTGTTAATTTAGCAACTACCATAAATTAATTTTAGGGTAATAGATTTATTTAAAAATAAAGTTATATTTTCAATATCATTAATTTCTGGAATTACTTCTAGTCGGGTTGGCGCTACATTTTGTCGTTGCGGTTCGGGTTCGGATTGGGTTTACTTCTACTTTTTTGATGCGGATTGGTTTCGGGTCGGGTATAGATTCTGCAAAACAAGATATAATAGTAATTTATACTAATGAATGCATTTGTGTATTTAAGATAGTGTTTCTTTATCAACTAGCATAAATTAATTTTAGGGTAATAGATTTCTTTAAGAATAAAAATTATATTTTCAATATAACTAATTTATAGATTTACTTTTAATTTAATTTACTATACATATGAAACCCGAAATAACCCTAGTACATACCCGTGCTCTTAGTACACATAGAACCTGAAACAATGACTTTCATTGTTTCGGGTTCTGGTTCGAATCGCTTTCGGTTAAGTTTTGACACTTCCGGGTCGGTTTTGGGTTGACCCGCTTTTTCAAAAGAATGTCCCGAATATTTTTTCAGATGAAATTTATACATACAATAAGACATCCATAATGGACACACCTATAAGACATCCATAATGGAACAGAAAAAGCGGACACCTCTATTTAGCGAATTTTTTTTTTCAATTCCTGACACTTACCTTGGAATAGTGGGAACCTCCAAATCTACGCACATGTAGCATGTGGATGTGTGCATAAACTATCACAAATACGACACATGTGTTTTTGTGTGTATCATAAACAAAATGTTGGTAATGTATTTCATATTTTGAGAAAAGAAAAAGCGATTTTTAAATGCACCGTAAAGAATGAATAATCTGTAATTACATTTCTTATACACATTTTATTTTTTCTCATGCAGTAAATTGAATATATACTCGTTCATATTTAAATACGTATTTATTTTCATCTGAAACATAGTTCTGTTCAAGCTTTTTGTGAAAATCGCAACAATCCGATTTGAAAAAACCTAAATATGACCCGGAAGAATGTTTCTAGGGTGAGCCCGAGACACAGAACAGAAAATTAAAGTAATTCGACCTGAAAAAAAACAAAATAAACCCGACCTGATGCATACTCTTTTCAATGATCTAGAGGTATCCGCTGTTAAGAGGTTTTACTATGTTTGAATATTAAGAAAACAGGTTTGTCGATTTTCCTATATAAAATATATAATTTGTATTAGAGATATAAATGAAGATTACTTCTCATAATAGCATTAAAACATGATTCACACGATTCCCATGTCCTTTCATTGCGGGTTGAAGCATTTCGGTTATGGTCGACTGCGGGATGGAATATGTCGGGTTCGGGTCACCGAAAATTATTTTTGCATTTTTTGATCGGGTTGCGGGTCAAAGATAGTTTTCTTACGGGTTTGGATTTGGTTTTGGGTTGACTCCAAAAAAAATTTTCGGGTTCGGGTAGGGTAAAACTCAAACCGTGCAGGACACTACTCAGTTTTACTCAATTCCTGCTGATTAATTTGATTTAAAGAACAAATAATTCTAAGACCATAAAGTACATTTAACAAATACAGTTAAATACTTTCAACGCAAATGAAACAAAAAAATGAAATGTTTAGTATATTCTAATTGTAATACAAGTTGAAAAACTTTTATGTGTCCCAACAAGTCAGTTAACGAAACAATAAAAAAATAATTGGAGTTTAAAATTATGATTAAACATAAATTAATTTAATTATATACCTCATTTTCCACCATTTACATTTTTTACTAGTAAAATGTCAAAAGAAATTACACAATTTCTTATACATTATTTACATTTTCTAAAGCCGGTATAATATGAGACGGTTTGTAACACATTTGTCTTGTCAAAAAGCACAAAAGTATATTCATTTACAATGAATTTTTACATGATTGATATACTTGCACTAGATGCTCTAGTAAAGTAGAAGTTGTCAGTAAATGGATTTTACCAGAAGAATGCATAAGAAAAAGTGTCATTTATTTTAGTGAAATTTTACTAGTAAAAAAATGCAAATGGTTAAAAATGAGGTGTATAATAAAAATCAGTTCATGTTTAATCTCTAATTTTCGAACAATTTGTCTGCAGTTATTTTTCGGTAAAATAATTTTTATGAAACAGAAGATCATTGATTTGATTACAAATACAAAATATCATACTTTAAACATTTATATCGTAAAAATATTCTTTCATGTTTTTTTCTAACTTTGCACATTACGTAACTATCTACATTATAAAAAAAATGGATGTTAGTTTTGACGTATATTTATTATATTTTAAAGAAAATATTTCTAAATTTCAAAAATTCTGAATTTTACCTAATACATGGAGATAGAAAATGTGAATATGAGTACAAAAAATCATACTGTCCAGATTATCGAATTTATTGAAGAACAGAAGTTTGGTTAATTTTGATATAAATGTTTCTGCAATGGAATATTTTTTTTTCTTATTTTTACTAAATTACTCCGTAAGGTATTTATCCGCATTTAGTACTGCATATATGAATTGCATGACTCCTTTTTCACATTATTACGTATCATAAATTTCTTTATCACAGTTGCAATTCTTGTGATAGGTTGAACCAAATTTTGGTACTATAGCAGCTGATGCTATAAGATGGTGAAATATTGTTCTAACATCTAGGGCTACGATTCAACTAAAACTCCAAATGTCTGAACGATATTCCACCATCTTATGTTGCAACTGCTGCATCACCCAAACATTGTTCAAATTGCAACAGAAGTGTTAATTATGTATAATAGATTTAGGAACCTTATCTGGTAATGTCCCGACAATCCAACAAATATAAAAATAAAAAATAAAATAAAATATGATTTTTTCATTTAATTTAAAAGAAGTGTTTTAAAAGACGGAAAATAACGTTACATTTATAATAACACCACTAAGTTGAAAAAAAAATCCTATAATTTTTTTAATGACAGGCTATATTACTTCATCTTTTATAAATTATAGGCAATATATGTATACTGTATGTTCTACATAGTGAAAATTGTTGTATTTAATTATGTATGCATGTTGAAATATATATCAAAGTACATGATGTGTATGATTAAAATATATATTGGTATAATATGTTAATAAGATGTTAATTATAGAGTTTATGTAAGATTGTAATGACAGTATGCAACATGGATGATTGTAAGTATGATAGTAAAGTATTAAATATGGTGCATTAAGTATGAAGATAAAATATATATTTACAGATTAAAAAGTTTTTTTTTTTTTTTAGCAACAGGCCTATTTCATAAAAAGTAGCTAATAAAATTTTAATATTAAAATGATTCCTTATTTTTTCTGGTTACTTTGTTATATTTGTGATTCCATATATATTTTCATTTCATCTATGCCTGATGTATTCTAACAAAGAAAAAAAAATATTTTCGAAGGGCAACAATTAGTTACATTAGTAAAAAAATAATTATGTGAATGTAATATACATCCATCCTAATTGCTAAAATTATTCTTTTTTCTGTATTGTATGATTCCCTTCAATTGCAGATTAACGATGCCTTAAGAGAAAAGTATATAAATCAACCAATTTAATTTAATCATAAAATAGAAGACATTATCAATCATTTTTTAAGAATAAAAATGTGCACCAAACCATAAAAATATAACATACCAAAAAATAAATATCTATTTATTATCATTTTCATACTGTGGAATTTGCGAAGGTTTAATTATCTTAACGCATCATTAACATTGAGTAATTTTCTTATTAATACGACATGTAATTAATGGAATATGTTTTTCATGCTTTTTCAAACATCATTAACTAAAAAATATTCAAGAATTAATCAATAATTTTTACTGAAATCTGTGCCTTTAAAACATGTAATAAACAAAAAATTTCAAAGAGTAATACTTTTGAAAGTATTCAATAGATAATATGAAATGTAAATTTAAAAGTTTTTACTTTACACTTATCAATGTTAAAGGGTTTTTAGAGCACTCGTGTTGTATATTTTATTCCCTTATACAATACAAGTTAACGGTC
Organism: Maratus michaelseni; assembly: GCA_963931845.1. Lineage (NCBI taxonomy): Eukaryota > Metazoa > Arthropoda > Arachnida > Araneae > Salticidae > Maratus > Maratus michaelseni. The sequence continues at coordinate 306,142,363 of OZ007587.1, read as the reverse complement.
CTAACGATAGTTGAAATGTCCCATATTATAATTATTGTACACGAACTACCGTTGATTATATTAGCAAATACTTTTTCATTTTTAAGTTATTCTTATGCTAAATAATCTTTCAGTAACCCATTATCGTTATTCGCTCCGTTTTTACATTTTTGTTATAATTACTTAGGTTCATCCATATTGCACATATATTGCCGTCTAGCATATTTACACCAGTCTAATAAACTTTCATCATATAAAATCCATGCATACTTACATTCTACAATTTTCAAGATATACAATACATATAAAAAATCCTTTTCTCTAACTAAAAATAATAGTCACAAATGAGGAATCTTCCACAATCCTGATAGAGCCAAATCTTTATTAGGTTCTTGGGAATAAATTTAATAGGTGGATGAAAAAGTTGATAGAGTTTCATTTTTATTGTTAATGGACATTAATCATTTCCTTTCGATTCATTTTACTTAAGATTCACACACAGAAATGTTTCAGTATTAGATTATTTTACACAATACAGCAATTTCTGATTTTAGAAAACTTCTTAATCTATACTTATAAAAAAACATGTCCATGACTCATAATCAACGCCGAGCCTCAACCGTTGCTGCTAGGACAATGAAATTAGGAATATATATGTTATATACACAATATAGGCAAGGCACACACAAAGAAAGGATTTTTCAAGTTTCATCCCCTAAGGGTGTTAAATCGGGAGGTTGAAAATTTTAGGTCATTTCGCCATATCCCAGCAGCAGTTTAAGATACGATCGTGAAATTCAGAATAACAATTCTACTAAAAATGTAGTTAAACAAGCATTTCAAAGATTTTCTCGCCAGCAACAACTATGAACCCAATTATGGAAGATTAGACGAATAAGCCAACATTTTTTAAATTTTTTATAAGATAATTTGTGTGACATTTTCCCAAGGAATTTTTTAAAAACAAATCTTTAATTATTTTTGTGTTTCTCTAGCGATCAGATTTCAATTTTTATACAAAATATAGTACATTTCCTGATATTCTCAAAAAAAAAAAAATTGGAAGTAAAGATTTTTGATCTTAATACTTATTGGCATATTTATTGGCTCGGGAAAGCACAAGGCAGATCTACTGGCCGTGGTCCGGTGGGTGGTTGAAATGTTTTTTTCTCTCGTGGAAGTTTTGCTCTTATACCTCGCAGTTGGCTGTCCACGAGTGAGTGATTACTGTAATTTTTGGTATTAACGATGTATGGGAAGCACACAGTGCCCTTTCATATTGATCACTGTATTAACAATTTATGGGCCATGTATCTTAGGGTATCCCATATTTATTTATTTTTTCAAAAAACACTCCCATTCCCACGGACACGGCCAATCGGGTCTCTATGTAAGGGGGATCCTGAAAAAATATATATATTTATAATATTATATATATATATATATAATATATATAATATAATATATAATATATATATATATATATATATATATATAATTATATATATATATATATATATATATATATATATATATATATATATATATATATATATTTATGTCGCAAAATCTTTAATTACGTGCTTTTTGATAGGCTTATTAACTATTTTCCTCAGTTTAAATGCCCTTTCTGGGCTCCAAGCGAAGTCCGGGCATACGCTGCAGAAGGCATCTGGGCCCCGCACTGAACGACCGGCTAGTACATTATACAAACTACTCTGTAAAAATATAAAATATTTTACGCATTTGCCATTTTTCATCATTTCATTCTTCAATTATTTTTTTCATGTAAGACAATGCATACATATCATTAGCTTATAGATACTACTAATTTTATTACTAAGGTATATAAAATTTGTACATAATAATAGTATTATATTATAATAAGTGTATAGGTAAAAGAAAGGTATATCTATATATTATTTAGCATAATATCATGCGATGCAGAAATATATTTTGACTTTATAACTAGAGTAGTCTTAACGCAAGAAATATGCCCATATTGTATTTAATTTTTGTAAAAATATGCTTAATACACTGCTCAAAACAATTAAAGGATATTGCAGTTTTAGGTGGATTTTGTATCTGGGAAACTTTTTAGCTGATTGATACATGGTCGACAGACATAGTAGGTTATATGAGAATAAATTACACATGTTTGGCAGAAAAAAATGACACTTTCGTGCACGAACGCAGGATTATTCCTACTGCCACGGTCCCTCCAGATGAAAATACGCCTATTATCCGGATGCACAGAAAAACGGGACTCGTCAGAAAACAGAATATTGCTCCATTCATTTCTCCTCCAGTTGACATGCTTGGTTGCCCACTCCCTGCAGTCGTGACGATGCCTTGATGTTAATCTAACACATACCATCGGTCGGCGAGCATACAGACCTACAGCATGGAGCCGGTTTCGGACAGTCTGAGTTGAAATCGTGGTGCCTGTAGCCGAGCGAAGGTGTTGTTGGAGAAGAGTAGCGTTCATGTTTCGGTGTCTCCGAGCTGTTAACGCTAAATACCGATCTTCATTGGGCGTTGTTGCCCGTCTACGACCTTGCCCTGGTCTTCGGCCTGCACATCCACTCTCCAAAAAACGGTTCCAGATCGTGGAAATGACACTTTGTGACACTCCAATGGCTTGCGCTACTTCGGCTTGAGTTTGCCCCCCTTCTAACCTACCAACAATTCTCCAAGCTTCTGAATCTGTCAAATGACTTCGCTGAGACATCGTACTCATCGAAACAAAGCAATCACTGAATGCCGATCATCCTTGTCTTCATTCTCCTTTATCCAGTTGAAAGTCAAATTTCATTCGTTGCCGCTGAAGCGACGTTTTTGACGTCGAACTCAAAATTTGCATACTCCACAGTTTGAAAACCAGAAAAATTTGCATTTGTGATTCTCTTCTTCTATTTTCGGCAGAAAAAATTTCATTTATATCTTTATTTTATATAAAACTTCAAATATCCTTTAATTGTTTTGAGCAGGGTAGATTTAAACTTATAATACATCAATTGTTTATATTTTGAGATACATTTCTTATTATTAGGAAATTTTTATGCAGAATTAATTTATTTGTAATGATTATTGTAAGAAACGATAATAATTTAAATATTTAAGAGTTAATTTTTTTCACAAATAAATTTAAAGGAATTAAAATTGTATTATGTAAAACACAACAAAACTAATCACTGCGGCAAATGTTTTTTATACACATTTCCTAGAGATTATCGTTCAGATAAAATGCAACTTGCATCATTAAATTAAAAACAGAAGTTTATTTCCTTTCATTTTTAATGTTGAATAGCTTTGAAGACAGTCAATGTTTGATTCCCTTTAGAGTATACGAAGCATACTCAAAATATACAAAGCATTTGTCTTGATGATTTTTTAAAAGTATCTTTGGGCATTTGCAGAGCATTATATATGCTTCGTTCCTTTGGCACAGGAATAAATCAATTATTTTGCGATATCGGTGACATATTCATAAAAGTTTCTGCGTTAAAAATTATAATTTAACTAAAAAATTATGATCAGAATCATGTATAAAGCGTTTTACTTTCAGATTTTAGTAGTTCTCTACAAATTAGAAAATAATTTAATAATTTATTGGAATTAACAATCAACTAAACTTTAGTATATATATATATATATATATATATATATATATATATATATATATATATATATATATATATATATACGAAACATCACATTTTAGTTTTAAGATAGGTCTCTTTTCAAGCAAGCAGTTTCAAGTTTAAAATTCTCATTTTGACTAAGCATAGATAATAAAATGAAAGTTAAATCCTTAGACAAGAATAATCCTTAAGAACAAAAGTATAAAATTATTCAAAAACATAATATGAAATATTTTAGGGATTTATCTTCCGTCAAAATGTTTCTAAATGGATTTACCAAATTTAATTATGTTAACACTACATTTATAAATAATTAAAAGATAATTTGTTTTTTCTCCAAAAACGTATAGTGTAATTAAAACCATGACCGCCGTAATAAACCACTTTCAAAAATATTATTTATCTATTTCTCCAAGAAATTACGTTACTCCATCTGAATTGCAACCTTGAACGAGTTTTAAAAGTAAAAATTCCTTTCTTTTCATTTTTAATGACGAATGGCTTTTAAGACCGTCCATTCTTGAATCCCTTTTGAGATTACCAAATATTTGTCTTGATGATTCTTTAAAAGTATCCCTGGGTGTCTGCCGAGAGTTATAAATGATTTGTTTTATTGACAAAGAAATAAATCTTAAGTATTTTAAGATTTTTGAGTTTTTTGTCTTTTCGTAAAGGGGCATATTCTTTAACTGCTTTGTTGTGAAATTTAATGAAGAATGATTCAAAAATCATTTTACCTAATGCTTATCACAGTATTTGTAGAAACATATTATTTTTTTAGATAATATTTAGCTGTTTTCATGTATATTCATGTACCATACTAGTTACTAAAAGTTAATGAAAATCTGGTTAGCCTTTTTTGCGAAATTCTGTATGAAATTTGCAAAATAACTTAATGGGTATCTGGAAAAATTGCCTATCTTAAAATGTTTGGTTTGTTGAGTTTTTGTCGAAAAAGGGCCAATGTAAAATAATTGATGATTGCCCGATGTTCAAAATTGCAATTTCATAATATACAAGTTTGTTTACTTTAAATAAAAAATTAAAAAAATAAAAACAATAAATATTATCACCTTCCTTACATTACTTTTTACATGTTTTTTTAAATTATTATTATTCGTCAATGGTCAGCCTGAAAAAAAATTTAAGATCGGAAGAAGGTGCTAGGTGCTTAGGGCATTGCTAATCAATTACATTAATAGTTTGTTCCACATTTATCAAAATATTAAATTTCTAACATAGACGCTCCTTCCAGACACACGTCCAGCTGTTTGGAGTAAAATAACTTTAAATTTGAGCATTTTTATGCTGCATAGGGCATTGGATAAAGTTTTTTCTACATAATTTATATTCTAATGTAAATACTTTGTATGCCTAAAGTATTAAAATTAACTAAATTTTGACTAACTACTTTGTTTAGAACTTTTAATCAATTTGAATTTATTTAACCCCAATACTAATCGGACAAGGAAAATTCATAATTTGTACATCATTATGTAAACGCATAAATAGATAAGAAAAAAGTTATAATAGATTTTCAACTCTCATATTGGAAATATTTCATGCAACGGAATGGTCTTTTTAAAAATAAATAACAAATATAAAATGTACGTTAACGTCTTGGAAAATTGTCTGTTTCTTCGCTAATAGTTTTCTGTTAATAACTAAAAAATATTTACTATTCCTCGCATAATTTGAACATGCTAGTAAAGACAAGCAGTTTCTTTATAAATTATATTTTAATTGCATTCAGTGATACATGACTGATTTCTCTTAAATTTCAAACCTGCTTGAACATACAAAGAGAGAAATGTCCTTTATGTATGTCAGAAAATAAAGATTATAGTGAGATTGACCATGACAAATTTTGTTTATTTTGTATTAAAAAAGTCATGACGGATGGTGAATATTTTTCGATATAATTACTTAAAAAAATTATTGTAAATTAATATATCTTTAGAGCAAAAATAATAATAATAATTAGGCATAATAATAATAATTGTAGTATATAATATTTTTAAATAGAAAATTACTCTACTTAAATCAATTGTGAAAATAAGATGAAAATCGTATATATAAATAATGGATCAGATATATATTCGTAAATAAATTATTATTTAATGTAAATACATACAAGCGACCTTCTAAACCTTTATTTCGTATTTTATTAAAAACTATTCTTCTCGAATCACCAAATGTATTCTCGAAAGAAGCATTTCTAGAAATTCAATTTAAATAATTAATCATAATAATTGTTCCATTAAAAGTAAAAATGGAATTAATAGCTTTTATATTTCTGTTTAAGAACGAATATTAAGTTATTATTATTCAATAACCACAACATTTTCTACTTGAGTGAAAATACTGCAATTTAATACACTGTTCATTTGGGGGAAATTTTCTTTCCTATAATGATATACTTATTTCTTCTTTTCATTATCTATAACTTTAACTGTTGAATATAAAATGAATTATAAATCAGATTTTTCGTCAGAAAACCATTTATTTCCCTTTCTGTTTATTATTTATGGAAGATATTTCGACGCCACTCAAGCGTTTACGGAAAGAACATCGTAGCTAATATTTCATTCGAATAAGCACAATATTTCTGTCAGCAAAGTTATATTATACATTTTAACAAGGGAAAAACATTTGTCAGGAGATAAAATATGATAATAACATTTCTACATTTCCGATTATAAATGTATTAAGTTTGAAAAAACATGAAGAAAGTCAATTTTTCTATAAAAATTAAAAAGTTTGATTTAAAATTGCTTTGGATTGTAAACTGTTTATTTATGAATGAGCTTCTTTAATAATGCGTATTTAAAATATTTTATTACTATTTTTTTTATATTTTTATTTTTTCTGATTTCTTTAACTGTTTTCTATTTTTTAAAATATGCAATTAAAGTCATATCTGAAAATTTTAAATTAAATTATTTCTCCACACGTAAATGTATTTGTCATACAATGCTTTTGAATTTCTTAAATATGCATGTTTTCAAATAGTTTTTAGTATGAAAATGCATTTTATTTTTAATGTGTCATTTGCCTGTATTGTAGAGACTGCAGATTGCAGAAAATATTCATAACATTATTGTTCAGCCGTAAAAATATGAAGCAATTGTGCGCGATAAAATCACAATGTACTCTGGATACGCAGAATTATGCGATTTATTACATACCATAATTGCTTACAAATTATCCTGAGCGCGTGTCAGGCACTACATTTCAGAATTAACTTGAAGTCATGAGCCGAGGTGGGATTGCAGACAGATGATACACCAAAAGCAAGGAGAAATTGTGTCTCAACTTGACATTTTCTAAACTTTCCAAAAATTCCAGTAAAACGACAAATGATACACTATTTTGCCGGGTTCCTTGAATAGAGGATCTAATATTTTTGAAAAATGCATACCATATTGGCGTATTCAGCACTGTTTGGTTATGGCCAAAACAAGGGTGTAATTTGGAAAATAATTATTTATATCATTGGATATTTTTATGAGATATATGCCATATTTATGATAGCATTAGCGTCAGGCTTCTTTTCTGATGAAGTCACAAGCTCATTAGACTGATAATTTCATAATTTATTGAGAGATAACAATAATAAAAAAAAATATATGAAAAAAAGGAGATTTATTTTGAAGAGAAATTAATGACGGTGAAAGGTTTTTTTTTTATGTCTAATCTATTATTTGAGAAATTGGTCCGTTACTTGTCCGTTAGAATGTTTGATTATTATATAAAATGTTTAACATCAGTATAAATGAGTGCTTATAGTATAACGAGTTTTCCATTGTCGGAAAGTTAGATAATAAATCTTTCAGATCACTGTAATGATCTGTAAACAAGGAAGTATTTCAATATATCATATCCTGACCGTTGGAACACGAAATTAGTTTATTTTTTTGTAATTTAATTATCTCTTTCAACGGAAAATGTTTAATGATTGCTACTGAAAAAGATATGCAACTTTTGCGTTTTTTGAAGGCGATCATATTAAAATAAAGATACACTAAATATTGATTTAATTTAAAAGGAAATGATGTCCAGTTTTGTTACTTAAAGGGGAAATTAAAAAAAATAATTCAATGAAAGGAGAATAATTAATATATGATAAATTATATCTTAGTCACCTTTTTAAAAATGCGAAAACTAAAGTTTGATATAATTTTCAGTGCATTTTTCAGTGCTCCAAAGCACGCATATATACAATTTTCTTATTTTATCCTATGTAACACTCAGCTTTATTCACAAATTTCAACCTTAAACAGCGCTTTATCCACTTGGTATTAGCAACAGATATATGACAAAGAACATACTTTTACTGTGTGGAGTTTTTAATAAGTGAGTAAAATATACGTGAGTGAATACGCTAATTTAAGTTCCAGAAAAACATTGTGTGAAATATTATGATGGGCATTATACTCGAGATAACTGTTATAAAAAAAGAAATGTATTAGCAGAAAAGTTACTTGGTATTGTCCGTGTTTGACAAAACATTGGTATTTCTCTGTTTGCTTCGTTTTTCCAATGGAAATCCCCTTTTGCTCTACTCAATACGGGGAATATGCAAAAAGATCTGAATAATATATACAGGTTCATATTTACTCAGAACAAGAATTTGTATAGCAATTAGCATTCCATAGGTGCCAACCTCTCATTAATATTCCGTAATATACGTGTTAATTTGACCCAGTTTAACAACGCTTCAATCCCGAAAAATTATTGGATGAATCTTTATTTATTCAATTTCAGGTTTCTACGTGGAATTTATTTAATTTCATTTCTTAAAATATTTCTGGTGCGAAAAGTGTTAAACCTGTATATTACGGAATATTGATGAGAGGTTGGCACCTATGGCATGCGCAAAATTTTCTGATCATCTTGCTTCTTTCCGCATTCGAACCTTCATACTCTTCAACTGTATACATGTGATCTGTCCTTTACCGCAGATAGTCACACCCTAATGGGTAGTTATAGAGTTTTTGATTATTTACCATCTCCTCTCATAAAAGAATATTCTCAGTAGATGTTTAAGTGTCTTTATTCTTTTTTATAGTAGGAGTTATGTAGTTTAGATTACAAATCACGTATGAATGTATAATATATAGATATATTCTATAATATTTTTAATTCATAGCTAGAATAAATAAAAGTAAAACTATTCTTTTAATGAGCAAACTTCTACTAAAAAATGAACTGAAAAATAGAAAATACTTTATAAAAAGATGGCTGTCAAAACAAAAATCTTAAAAGCTTTAGGCGGCAATAGAAATACTATAAGTAAATTCGAATTTTATTCACATTCTTAGTAAATTTTAATTTATCAAGACTATTTTATTTTTTCAGTTTCTCTAGATTTTCATTGTGGTTTAATATCCTTATCGTATTGTTTATAGCGCCTCATGAATTTGCTATTTTTTTTGTACGTCCTCCAGATTTTTTATTACAGAAAAACCCAAGTTAAAGGGACAGTGGACATTAAAAACCAAATCGTAGAATTTTGAATGGATTCATTTGAAAACTGGCCGACTAGTTAATGACAAGCTCAAATAGTCATATTCAAAATTTGGTGTTAAAATAATAAAAAGTTTTTAAATTATTCAATTTTTAAATTTAAAATTAACAAAAAACAATCGTATTTTAAAATGCCCCATGCGCATTTCTTTTACATAAAATAAAAGAATATTTATTTATGAGGTACTTTTTATATATTAGAATGGAAGTTGGCATGAATTGTCAATGTTCGCTGAATGTATAATAATATGTTTTTTTCTAAAAAAGTAGCTATTTTTTCATATGCGCACATATTTGAACATTAAAATACTCCTGAGATACTTTTTTTCTGTTAACATTCATTCATTAATATATAGAGGATATACAGAATAAATTTCAAAATAATCTGATAATTAGGAATGCGCATGAAACGTTTCAAAAGTTAGAAATGTGCAAAATTTTCACTTTTGATAAAACAGCATTTTAATAAAAAAAACTGTATAAATATGTAGAATTTTAACAAAAATAAAAGATCATATCTGTGCAAAGAAGCCCCAGAATTCAAAAATTCGTTTTGCATCAGATAAATTTGAGCATCTAGTTTCATAATTCTTCAAATACAAAAAATCAATTTTTCAGTCACATTTCATGTTTTTGAATGTCCACTGTCCCCTTAAAGTAGGCTAATAAAAGATTGTTTGTTTTTTTATGAAATTATTTTTACTTTTATTATATTTTGTACTTTTCTGTATTTAATGTTTCATAATTCATTATTGTAAGTATTACATAATCAATTTTTCAATGAGTACTTTTATCATTTATTTCATTAAAAAATGAAAATGATGGACGGAATATATTGTTAAAATGAACACATTCATTGTTATGTTATCGTATTTTCCTTGTTTTTTTCCAGTGTTGAATGTAACTCATTTTGATTAATTGCATCAAAATTAATCCATTAATTGATAATTAATTTGGGAAATGTCACAATATTATATTTTATCAGAAGCATACAACTGTATATATTGTTAGAATTCGCAGACAGTGAATATTTTATTACAAAACTACATCTTTATATAAATTAAACAAGTTAACTAAATAGCGCAAAAGTCAGCTGAAATAACCTAAACAGAACATGTGTAAGTGTTTATATTTCCCGCATGAAATTAACATTTTCCATCAATTAGATTATTTTGCACATTATTTTTAAAGGACTTGAATAAACAGTATTTGCTGATGCAGAATTTTTCGAAATATGTTTTAAATAACGTTTAAATTATACTACATATTTTATTATATATTATAATTTCAATTGTGCAGCGAAAAATACCCTCTTTCATTAGTTAAATCGCATTTAAATAAAGTATTAGATATTTTTAAGAATACGATTGAAAAAAATAATTAATTAAAAAATAATTCAAATACAAATATCAGAAAGAAATATAAAAAGCAACGTGGATTTTTTTTTTGTTACGATATGATTTAAATAAAATATTACTAGCATGACATAATAGTTTCATATCAGCTGATAATATAGTTTTAGATTTTTCTTTTAATTTTTTTTTTTCATAATTCAATTTCATACAATTTGTCTTGTTTCTATGAATAAATAAAACGAAACTTTTGATCACATTTATATAACAGAAAATTATTTCATAGCATTTTCTATCATTAAGTTAAAAACTATTTTACTACAAAGTTAATTTTAATAATATTTATATTGTATGGAAATTTAAATTTTAAATTTACTTACCTTAATCTTTTTAAAGTTGATTCTCAATCAAATCAACATATTTTGAATTTTTCTTATTTTAAAAATATGTCTAAATAAAGTGTAATTTCTTATATAGATCTTATTCCCCAATATATGGCGTCAAAACAATGCTTTAAAAAACGTTATGAAGGCGTAAACGTGCAATCCCGATCCTGGAAATTCTCCTTTATTTGGCAATTCAACAGTCCTTGAAGGAACATATCCGTTTTTACCAATCAAAGGGTTTCGTTTATTTGGGGACTATTCACGATTTTCAATCAAAACAGAAAGTTTTCGTTAAACAATAACACACATATATACGACTGTATATTTACGGAAAAGTTTTATAATGTATTTTTATTTTCGTTTTTAATTATCAAAATTAGATTCACGTTATAAACGAGTAAATGTGGTAATAGACAGTATTGGAATTTTCTATGTTAAATGCAAATTTAAAAACTCTAGAGTAAATTATAATTGGAATTATTTAGAATTTAAATACATATGCTAGTACAAATAATTAAATGAAATATATTTTTTTTAATCATCGCTTAACACTTTTACAGTAATTTATAATATAAATGAATTTATAATATAAATGAATTTTTCCAAAATTTAAAAAGAAAAAAAACCTCCTATATTTATACATTGGATCTATATCTAATTTTCCAGCCACAATTGTTTAACAAATTCAGGAACATTTCTTATATAAAAAAAATAGTTTACGAGATTTTAACGTAGTTTTGTATTTACACGCGACCTTGAAATTTGGAAAGATCTTTAAAAGAAAAACCAATTAGATGCCTCAAAACATATAGAATTTTAAAATTTTACAGACATCTACTTTCTGAAATTAACTTATAGCAAAAGGGACCATTTATGATTTTTGTTGTTTCAAAATGTGATAAACAGAAAACTTTCGGATTTTTTTATTGTTATTTCTTTAATTGATTTCAGAAGGAAAAACGTTTTCTGGTAAATACTTGGTAAATACAGGGATGGCATTTAATTTTTAAACACTTCTTTATATCAGGAAAGTATTCTACATTTTCTTTTCATTGCCTTTCATAACAAAATAAAATCTTTCTCAACATTTAATTAAATAACTCTTATCATTTGGAATTTATTTTTATTCCTGGACGTCCATAGATATTTTGCGTTATCTTCATCATGAAACAAAATAATAAAAGACGATTAACCTAATTTATTCAGTACATATATAACTATTATTTTTATGTAAAATATCGCAGCTGTTCCGTTAAGTTGATGTTTGAAATTTTCAATCATTAATAAAATGGGAAATTAACTTTCAAACGATATTTTATTTTTAATCATTAAATTCAGTAGACATAGAAACTTAAAGATTTGTTTTTTTTCAAATAAATGGTAATTTATTGAAAAAAATAACCAAATTTTTTTCAAATTCAGGTAATCTGAATACATGATAACTGATTAAGTTACTTAAATTTTGAAATTGATTAGTAGTATAACATTACTGTGCCAATGTCATAAGCATTGGCTGTATCTTGGGCAATATTGGTAATATCGGGATAAAATATTCCACACATTATTTAATAATGGTCCGCCAGTAGAGGTTATAACTATTTCTCCATTTCATTTTCAGTTTTCATTATGTAAAGCCAATATTTCTGTTATATTCGTGTTTCATTGCAACATTTTACAATGTAGCTTTCACATTTCTGTAAAATTAGCAAACATTTTCAATGCAAAGTTAGTGAATAATTAATTTTGTGCATTACTGAATGGATTTTTTTATCGATGTATTCAATATTTGTGCAATATTGGGCGACAATAAAACTAGAATAACTAATATTGGTGTCATACAAAAATTGTACTTTTATACATATTTGCTACTTTTTCGATCACTTAATTTATTAAGAAGATAGAAAATCGGAGAAATAATCGGAGTATATTCATGCACATGTTTCGTGAGTAATTCTTGCACAATGAATTTTCGAATTTTTAGCTAAGTAACGTCTGTACACGTATTTAAAACTATATCAATTGTTATATTTTGAATGTTAACATAGAAGGAAATCATCTACTATTTGTATTGTACAGCATTTGAAACGTCATATTTGATACTGACCAAAAAGTAAAATTACTTATTCTAAATCAGGCATGGACACTAAGCAATCTTTATTGAGCGCATGGTTACAAACACGGAAATAATCTATTATTTATATGAATAAACACATACTATAACATTATGTCTATATATGCTATATCTATGATTTCGTTCTACAGACAAAATACTTTCTGGGCATACATATTTTAAACTTATATTAATAGTCGTAGTTTACCTTTTATTTATTTAATTATTTGTGTAGGTGGTCGTACTATAATGGAGTTGAACAGCTTTTTTTCCTGCTTTTATTAAAATTCGCTTATGAATTTTTATAGAGGATAAATTTGTTATTTCAAAATATTCATTTTTTCCATGTTAGAACACATTGCATTTATTCATACTTATGTAAATAAATTACTTTATAAATGATTAATATCCAAAACGTGTATCATTCCATAGAAAACGCGGCTTTCTGAGCATACAAATTTCAATAGAAAACATACGCCAAATAATTTTATATTAACCTTAATGTCATGTATTTTAGGATTTATATCAGTTTTCGCATAATATTCTCATTGCTGGGTTCTCAATTTGTTTTCTAAAAAGTTAAGTATGTGTATTAATAATTTTGTAATTGAGAGTGCATTTACGGAGGATACAAACATAGGGTGTTTTGTTTTGTAATGCCATGCTTATTTTGTGAAGAGTATGAAGCTTGAAGTATATATTTGCAAAATGCTGTATGAATGTAAATTAAAAACTTATTTTTAATAAATAATTGAGGTTTACGTTTTAAATCAAGAACAGATGATACATAAAGTTCATGACAAGTTCTAGTTCAGTGAGTATATTTCAAAGTTAATGACAAACTATAATGTTCACATTCATGTCTAAAAACGAAACGTCGCCTCATGTCGAAATTAAATATGCACGTCTCCTGTCTCTGAAAATTTTAATTACGTGAAGAATTCTAATAAATTTATGAAATTATCGCACAAAATTTTATTGTAACGGAGTTTTAAAAAAAAGATTGTAAAAGTAGTTCAAACACAATTTAAAAAATATTTTTTTCCCTAAAATAATTTAACTTACATATAAATGAACTTTCAGAGAAGAAAAATTCATTGCTGAATTAATAATATATTTATTCGATTCCTAAAATAAATTAAGATGCCAATATACGAAATTAGGTATAACATGTAGCGGCGGTATAGATGTATATATTTGTTTATTGAAAACAAAATAATCGACCTTCAACAAATGTGTATATAACTTTAATGTATTTTATTATCTAAAACCTCTACAAATAAAATACATATATATACATATTCTTTCAAAAAGTAACTGTCATATACCCAAAAAGTAATTTTTTTTGTAAAATTCTCATATACGAATATGTAGTAGTAGCGCTATACTTCGCCATGTAGCTACATACTTCTCAATACTTCTGCACCCTGCATTGCTCATTATTTATTTTTTATTTAAACCTTTTTTCCTTGGAATCCTTTGTATTTTACCTGGGACCGTAGGATGCTAATGCTCTTTATGAAAATCATTTACGGAATAAATTCATATTTTAGCAAATTTTAGTGTTTCTGTGAGAGTGGAGACAATTTAAAAAGGCTCTGTGGAGAAGGAAGCAAAAAACTTCAATACAATATGTAATTAAAAAAAATATGCAATCATTCATGACTTTCCACCAACATATCTATTAAAATGGCTTTTAATTTTGTTCAAAATTTTAAAACTTAAAATATTCAGAGTAATGAAAAAAAATCAAAAGACACAGGACACCGCGTTAGATAGCCCAGCTCTAAAAAGTATTATATTTGTATAACACTGTATAATTTTTATTATCTGGGCAAGATAAATATCCCTTGTAGCAAAACAAGAGCGGCTACTCATTAAATAGGGCATAAAGGCATTGAATCTGTGACCTCTTTTGAACTGCTTTTGAGTACGTGTATCCAGTGGCCTGTATGTGAGAATGGTGACACACTGCAAATAAAATTTGAATGGTCTTGGCATTCTCGGTCGAAAAGAAATCTCCAAGCATCCTTGCCATTATCGCTGAGCTAATGCTTGTTTATTTGTTTTACATGTCTAAATTAATTCGTCCATGAGATTATCACGAATTTTTGAATTGTTCGTTCCCTAGTTCGGACAAAACCTGCAAAAAAAAAGATT
Source organism: Maratus michaelseni (assembly GCA_963931845.1). Lineage (NCBI taxonomy): Eukaryota > Metazoa > Arthropoda > Arachnida > Araneae > Salticidae > Maratus > Maratus michaelseni. The sequence goes on along the minus strand of OZ007587.1, from coordinate 306,127,203 downwards.
GTAAAAGTAGTTCAAACACAATTTAAAAAATATTTTTTTCCCTAAAATAATTTAACTTACATATAAATGAACTTTCAGAGAAGAAAAATTCATTGCTGAATTAATAATATATTTATTCGATTCCTAAAATAAATTAAGATGCCAATATACGAAATTAGGTATAACATGTAACGGCGGTATAGAAGTATATATTTGTTTATTGAAAACAAAATAATCGACCTTCAACAAATGTGTATATAACTTTAATGTATTTTATTATCTAAAACCTCTACAAATAAAATACATATATATACATATTCTTTCAAAAAGTAACTGTCATATACCCAAAAAGTAATTTTTTTTGTAAAATTCTCATATACGAATATGTAGTAGTAGCGCTATACTTCGCCATGTAGGTACATACTTCTCAATACTTCTGCACCCTGCATTGCTCATTATTTTTTTTTTTTATTTAAACCTTTTTTCCTTGGAATCCTTTGTATTTTACCTGGGACCGTAGGATGCTAATGCTCTTTATGAAAATCATTTACGGAATAAATTCATATTTTAGCAAATTTTAGTGTTTCTGTGAGAGTGGAGACAATTTAAAAAGGCTCTGTGGAGAAGGAAGCAAAAAACTTCAATACAATATGTAATTAAAAAAAATATGCAATCATTCATGACTTTCCACCAACATATCTATTAAAATGGCTTTTAATTTTGTTCAAAATTTTAAAACTTAAAATATTCAGAGTAATGAAAAAAAAATCAAAAGACACAGGACACCGCGTTAGATAGCCCAGCTCTAAAAAGTATTATATTTGTATAACACTGTATAATTTTTATTATCTGGGCAAGATAAATATCCCTTGTAGCAAAACAAGAGCGGCTACTCATTAAATAGGACATAAAGGCATTGAATCTGTGACCTCTTTTGAACTGCTTTTGAGTACGTGTATCCAGTGGCCTGTATGTGAGAATGGTGACACACTGCAAATAAAATTTGAATGGTCTTGGCATTCTCGGTCGAAAAGAAATCTCCAAGCATCCTTGCCATTATCGCTGAGCTAATGCTTGTTTATTTGTTTTACTTGTCTAAATTAATTCGTCCATGAGATTATCACGAATTTTTGAATTGTTCGTTCCCTAGTTCGGACAAAACCTGCAGTCTGAGCTAGATTTCAGTGCGGGCCCCGTTGTACCTGACTCGGATCCGAAAACAAAATTCGATGACCGGAAATCGAAATACTTCAACCCGAAAACGACCCGAAACCGGGAATCAAAGAAAATTGATCTATTATTTAATACAATTTTGAAAAAAAAAATCACTCATATATGTTTTACCTTTATATGTAAAAAAATAAGAATATAAAGCATATAAGGTAGAGTTAACCCGAACCCCAAACGAAATGCAGCCGAAATCGAAAGATTAGTATCACACTGATCCGAACCCGACATGCAGCGAAAAAAAATATCGTAAATCCGATTTGACCGAAATCGCAGGACGGATTGGGTTCTGATAAAATCGAGTCACCCTACCCGATGACGGAATCTAATCTGGCTATGGACTCTGTGTAAGCTGGCACTTTCATACAGAAACACCCTACATGAAGCTACTCATATTGTATTTTAAAAGTACTCAACCTATGTTCTGTTGCTTTTCACTTATGTTACTTGTGTTTCTTTTGTCACTTGTGTTACTTTTCAATTCCTATGCTGTGTTACTTTTTTTTTTTTTGTTTGTGCAACTTTTCATTTTGTTAGATATTCTTGATCTTGATGATATGTGATTTCGACAGCTATTTGGAAACAACTTCTTGCTCTCGACAGTTAGCAATGCGCAATCTCAGTTAATGGATACGATATTTTCACGGAATACATTAACTTGCCTCATCTACTTTTGCTGAATGGAATCTTGTGAATGGCAACACCTTCAAGAGTTTCTTATTGGTTGTTGAAAGAGAAGTCTGTTATGACGGGCCCCCAATGTCTGCAGGCGTAATGACACCCGTCTGGTTAGGTTGCGGTGCGTGGTTCGACCATTTCTGAAGTGAAGTTTCCGGCTGTAATTTACAGTGATGTATATTTCCTTGAGCATCGTGTTTCCTGTGACAATTTAGATGAAGCCTTATAAGCGGACATATATGTTGTGAAGCAAACAAATCTGATATGTGTCCTCAAATAAATAAATAAAATGTTATGAAAATTGGCACTGTAATATTTTAGAAAAACTGCTGCCTGGAATTTAGTCTTCATTCTTGTAGCTAAGAAAATTACTTTTTTACTTTTTAAATTTTTTTTGTTACAGTAAATATATTAGAGGATGGAATGTGAATTTAATAATCTAAAAGATTTTTTTCATCTCTGCCCTCTTGTAGAAATATTTATGCACGTGTAAATTATAAAATGAAGGGAAACATATTGGGATATAATTTCGGTCCTATTACATGTACATCACTTCCACAAGATATGACAGATATATTCCTTATTGCTTGTATCTAGTTCAATATTGAATGCTATATCTGAGTTAATATTGACATTAGTGACAAAATAAATTGTCTCTAGTGCAGGATGTTTTAGTTTTGCTAATATCGGTACAATGTAGCCCAATATTGAAATTAATTGATGAACTTCAGATGAACTCAAAATTGGGATAATATTTCGACTTAAATAAACAAAAGTGGTTTTCTTTTACGGTAAAAGTTTTTAAAAAAGGTTCGAAAAAGACTTTTCGCATGTCGTTTTATTTTCAATTATATATTTCATTTAGATTAGAATTTGAAAAATACAATAAACTTATTAAATAATTATATGACATGCCTGTAAAATATGTTTAAACAAGTATCATTAGATTTTCATTGTTTATACAGAAGATAATTATCTGAGGTTTTAATTGCACACAATCTGGGAAGAGATATTTGGTAGCAATGAAAATATCCATACAAGATGAAATATTAAGATATTTGGTAGCAATAAAAATATCTATAAAAGAAATATTTACAATAGTATGCCAGTATTTATGAATTCGTGTTATTTCAAACCTTCAGTAATTTCTGTTGTCTGAACGGTATATAACTTGTATACTTGCCAAAATTGGAAATATTGTAATATTAAATTTTATTATAATAATACACGTAATGAATACATGTGATGCAACAAATGTAACAAATATTTCTTGCTAATAATGCATTGATATTAACAAGAAAATTTTTACCATCCTAAAGTCAAATTTACAAAGTAAAGTCAAATTTTTTACAATATTTATAATGCAAAGTTAAACTTTAATCAACATTTATACAACATTGAAGATATTTCTGAAGCATATAACATTAGTTCAATATTGTGACTTAAAACTTTATTAATGCATCAATGTGTCATTATAATAAAAATGGGTGCAAGTGTCTACTGCAGTTGCATCATTTACAACAAAAAAGTTTTTCACAAGTCATATTACTTTTAATTCTTTTATTTGTCTTAGACTTTTAAAAATAATATTAAATAGTCAAATTAAGTAATTGGATTTTATTGCAACTAATTCACGAAAATAAAATTCCAAACTAGCTATTGTTATATTTCTATCTAGACTTGTTAAAAAATTACATCTTTATACATCAGACTATCTTGTTTCTTTCAGAAACACAAGAAAAAGTTCTTTTGTCTTCAAAACTAATCTCAGTAGCAGATTTACAAACGGAAATTTCTGCAGTATTGGATTTTACCAATGGCTGAAAGGAACTTTATTAGAGTTCAGAAAATGAAAACAGAAATCGATTAAGAGTTTCCTTCATACATCAAATATCTGTCTGTTGTATTACGGTACTTAACAGACTATAAAAATAGATGGAATTTAAAATAAATCTTAAATATATATTTTATTTTGATTTCTTACTTGAAAAAGTCGCAAATATTTGTACTAAATGTTATTTACTTTTTTTAAAAAGAAATTCAACTGATAGTTATAATATTGTTAACTGTTACAAAGATAAACGTTTCTATTTTTAAAAATGTCTTAAAACAATCTTGAGTCGTAAATCATTTGTATGAAGGGAAATATTAAATTTAGATTTCATTAATTTTAAATGAATATTTTCCCCGTTATATTCAGTTAAAAATTTGCGGCTGGAATGAACCAAATTTTGGTGTAAGGGTAGTGGCAATCATAAGAGGATGAAATCTTTTTCCAGTGTTCTTTGTGAAATGCTGTGCTCTAGTGGAACTCTGAACTTGCGTACGTTTCGTAATTTAGTCGTAAAATGTTGAAATGGGTATTGCTAAAACGTAACAATAAACACGGAAATTGCGGAATCAAAAAGATCCTATAAATATCCTTTGCAAATAAGAACTAATGAGATAGAAACCTCTGTTGAACCCCTTTAAGCAGGGGTAAATAGCGCGTACAATTGTCAATTTTACCCACCAAAAATTTTTATTAGTAAATATTGTTTTATATTGACATAGAATTTCTGGAACAAAATTAGACAAAAAACTCTGTTTGGAATTATTGGTGTTATAAAATTTAAAATTGGGTACCAGATGCTTGTTGCGAGGGTGATAAAGGGGAATCGGACACTCTATGGAATCCTAGCCTGAATTAGGATTCAAACCTGAAACATAACGACTTTATCAAGCATTATAACCACTAGAAAAGAAGACACCCTTCCCCTTCCCGATTATATTCGTTCTATAAATTAGTATATTATGAGTGCATTGGCTATTAAGTAGTTACATTTTATTTTGAAAATTAAAGTATTTTTCAAGGTTGAACCCTATAGGAAATTTTCTAAAGATTGAGAAGAACAATATTATGGCTCTTCTATAAATTTAACACCAAGACTGTGTCTAACGGGCCCTTTCAGGCGGTATGGCGCCATTTGAAGGTTTTTTGCACTTTCTAATATTTTCTTTTACGAGCTTTTCTTAAAAATAAAAATTCCTTTTACAGCTTACTTACTTTAAAACCAATTATATTTGCATATTTTTATATACAAATTAATTTAACACATTATTGTCTAAGTCGACTGATGTTTCTGGATCTTTCCTCTACAAAATGTTTTGATAGGAATTTTCTCACAAAAATATACTTTTAACTATGTTAGGATTTATATATATTTTTTTTCTAAAAATTGCCTTTACGTGAATTTTCCGAAACTTAGAGGCCTAATGGCTACCTTTGGAGGTGTATGGTCATTGTATATGATTCATGGTTGCCATTTTAGCATTTTTTAATTCAAAATATGTAGCAATGTTTTCGCATAGTTATATTAGATTTGATAATTCCAGACGTTCCATGAATAAGAAAAGCAAAGATCACTATTCGAAAATAGTGGCACATATTTTGATTAAAAAACATCATAAATAGATAATACTGATAAAACGTGCTCATGGCTTTACCATTACTGCAGTGAGATAATTTCTGGCATCTTTTGAGTCATGTGGATAATGTCACCCTTCATTGTTCCTACAACAGCTGAATTGCGCCCCTTCTTCTCAAAAGGTCGGACAGGCATGCTTTTTTAACACCATAGAATGCTGCAAAATTGAAATAAACCTTTTAACAGTGTACTAAATCATTTAATGATCCTAAAAGCACTTCAGAATTGTATGCAAAGTATATAGACTATTTTAGGCATGTAAACTTTTTAAATGAATAAATATTCACAAAATATACAATGGATCTGGTATCTCCGAACACACATTTTATAAGTAAAATATACTTAGAAAAATTAATTTTGAACCACTTTTCTTATTCATGTAAAATTAATTCAAATTATAGTTAGAAATCTGTAACAGACTGCCATTTATATATGAGTAAAAAAATCATGTCTATAAAAAATATTTATATTTTTAATTTTTACGCTTGCATTACACGTATGTATTTTATAGAATATTTTCAGGGTATCTTATTGCAAGGAATGTTGATGTTAAAATGTTCAGTGTGTTTTAAATTTTAATGATCTTAATATTGAAATATTTAGGTGACACATAATATGTAAAATATTATCTCGTTGTTTTTTTCTCATTTTAACGATCCAGTTATTCCATTGACTAATTTTTTTTTGTAAAACTGGGAAGATAGTATTGTGGATTGTTTGACGTGTCACAAGGCTAAGTCATTGTGATGGCGATGGAAGAGGAATTAAATGTGTTATACAGCCAGTATTTAGCTAAATACAGTATTTAGTAAAGTATACAGTATTTAGCTAAATTTGTTAAACAAAATATGTACCACACATCTATATGAAACACATCTTTGAACTCGTACAATGTATGTAACGTAACAAGGTTAATTGTTCGTAAAACAACAAATAGAATATTATTTTATAACTTTATGACTGGTAATAAAGCTACAATCGTTGCCTTTTTCACTTTCATATCTTAAATGTTACAGATTACTAACATTTGAAACTAATTTTTCTCAGGTAGCTATTCCCAGTTCGCCTGGATTCTCATTTAACATTAATATAGCACAAAAACTACCATTTCGTAAAGTCCATGCTTTCATTTACCCAAGACATGAAGCTTTTGGGCAATTTATGTTATCTTATCTAGTTTTTGAATCAATTTGTGCACCAAAGATGAAATTGTAGGGAGGGGCTGTAGATATATATAACAAATAACCAATTGAATAATGTGCTGTACAAGATAATTATTTGATTAATTTACATTCGTACAATCAGGCAATTTGTGATGAATGCCATTTAATTAGATTTTACAAAGTTGCTTAAAGCATGTTTGCGGGATAAGGCGAGCGTCAGCAAGTAGTGTGATGAGCCACGTAGTATATTTTAGCTCACTTATCACAGGTTTTATAAGGTTCAATTGACATCCATTACTCTTATTGTTGTTGGTTTAAGTTATATCCTCATTACATTCCAGAATATTGTAACCAATTTTATTTACTCTTCAGAATATTTAATCTTAAAATAAAATCACTTTTGAAATTTAAAACTTCCCTCATGCTGAATTCTAAATACTGAAACCATTATCTGCATGCTCACATATGTTATTATTACATATATTTCAGTCGCTTTTATTGCAGCATATATACATGGTACATATTTGCATCCGTGTTATATATTAAATGCACTTTTTGGCATAGATATATCCTTACATACATGAACGTGCAACGAATACAATAAGTATTAAAGCCATTTTTTAAACATATGAAGTAAAATTCAAAAATGATAAACCTGCAATAATCAAGATTCAACTAAAACTTATTAAAACTATAAGAATGTGGTTAAGTTGGTAGGGTTTAACATTTATTTCACTTGAGTGGCAACACTAAAGAATCAAGCGCAGAGTCTTTTCCCCAAAACAACATTTGTTATTCATTATCATAGTGTTTTTACCATAAATAACAGGCATGTTTTAACCGATTTAAAAAAATTAAAAAAGTCTATATCTTAAAAAACAAACAGATCTCTCGATGTTTCTTTCGTAAATATCAAATATCTCTTATCTGAAAGTATTCGTAACAGAAATGCAACATTCACAGACTCTTTTCCACAAAACAACAACGATAAAATAAACTCTATGATCGGAGTACTTTCATAATAAATCACACGTCGGTTTTTCAGGTATTTAAGACAATAAGAAACTTCGTTACTTAAAAAAGAGACAGGTGACATCTCTCAATTTTTCTACTAAAATACAAAATTTCTCATACAAATCAAACCAATGAAAGAAAAAACGAAAACGGATTTTATAAAATATAAAATAAACTCTCTTCGGTATTTGAAAGTGAAATATTTCTGTTGATCTTGAAAACGAAGATAAATTTCAAACCCAATATTCTGAGCAAATAGAATATTTGCTCATTTTGACTATACGTATAAATTTCTTTTTCATGTTTCTGTTAAAGGAAAATATATACATCAAAAGTCAAAAATCAAGCTAGTTTTTTTTAAATATATATATTGGTAAATATGGCGGGACTATTAAATATATCGCTGGAACAAAGTATAAACGAAAAGAAATAAAATTATTCAGTGGAATGGGTTAATTTGGTAAACATATTTTCATTATTATTTATAGTCAAATAGTTCTTAAGCATTTCTTAGAAAAAAATTGCATTCGACAACCGAGGTACCACTGTACTCCCATATTAATGCTGTATGTCAACTAAAAGTGTTACTTATTCAAACATTGTTAAATTTCATCTACCCTTTATATTCATAACTAAAATATTTCCGAAATAAAAATACGCTTTTTTTTAACGTTATTTTATATGACTTTTGATATTAAAATGACATTTGATATTTACATCTTCTATAACTATCTGTCGCTTAATGGTTACAAAATAATAGAGATTGTAGAACATATTTTTGGCTCACAAAATTGTATTTTTCTCTGATGTATATGTAATATAAGTTTTTAAATATTAGCTATTCAAAAGTAGTGATTTTGTCTGTGTATTTCAAAGATACATTTTGCTTGGAATGTTTGAACGAATTTTCTGGGAATATTAAAATTGTATTGTTACATTATCTGGGTTTTATCATATATTTTTGGTTTGATAAAAAAGGGGGTTTTGATATTAAATACAACTCTTCAGAATATTAAATAAAACTTTACCATGCACATTTATTTTTGGCTTTATGTATTTAGTTAAGTTTAGATTGTTAATGGAGTTTAAAATTGAAGTGAATAGTTGCAAAAATTACTAATGTCGAACTGAGCAAAGCGAGGCAGGGCGTCAAATAAATGACTGCAAAGTGGCGTCACAATTCTGAAATGCGGATTTGTATATCTATATTGAGTTGGGTATTTAATAATGTCGTACTTTGTCTATAGATGGCATTAATGTTGAATGTCTCGGGTGATACTAATCCAATCGAGTCATACTAGTAGACGTTTGAAAGGAGATTTGTCATAGGTTATTTTATGAAACATTTTTTTACGTATGATTATGTATTGATGGTTTTACATTGATTTGAAAATGGAGATTGCAGGATGCCATTTTCGTCATATTTTGCTTTTTTGAAAAGATTAGAATAAAGTGAAAACTCCAAAAAAATTGTGTGATGTTTAATATGGGCAATTTGTAACAGAGCGCTTGTGTCAACGTTGCTTCTATCGTTTTCGTTCCGGAGATTTTGGTCTCAAAGATGCACCACTTTCTGGTGCCGAATTGAAGTTGATGACGACAAAATAAAAGTAATGATAGAAGGTTCGCAGAAATGTACAGCAGATCCTCTAGCCAAGTTTGGCGTATCGTAAAAAAGCGTTTACAACCATTTAAAACGATTTTGTCAGTAAAATCGATATTTGGGTTACTCACGCATTGAAGGAAATTCATCTCGCAAAATGAATCAACATTTGTGATGTATTACTAAAGCGTGACAAAATAAACCAATTTTTAAAGCAGACAATCTGGATCTACCAAAACTTTACGAAAATAGACCATAACTACTTCAGAGTTACCCACGATTTCGATAAGCGTTGCTTTATCTTTAGAAACGCCAGAAATCAATAATTTCCCAAATTTAAAGAATAATTTTTAAAACAAAAGTTTCTTTTGCTTCACGTTTGAGAAACAAAAAAAAACAATCTTCATATTGAAATTGCATTAAACTTTGAAATTTGCTATGTGAACACCAAACTGGACACACATTGTTCAGAACATTTTATCATAGATTGCTAAACAGGAAGTCATTTGGTCACGAAGTTTAAGAAATTTGCAGGTTTAAATTTGGAAATCCTAATTTTATGTTCATTTTTATTCTCTGTATCAGAGAGAGTTAGTTTTTTTAAGCACAATTCAAATAATATTTGGCGGAATGAGTTGTAATTATGCATTTGTATATTAGTAGCTTCTAGAAATCGATTTCCGTTACAAAATTCATATTTTATAACCAATTTGTTTTAAATAAATTTTAAAATATAAATTCAACAACTTGGAATCGATATTGGAAAACATTATTAATCGAACTTGAAATTTTTGCCAGAAATCAATTTCTAGAAGTTTAAAATATACGAATATAGAATTACAGGCCGTTTTTCTACGTATATTTTGAGTTATGCTTAAAAACTACAATAATTGAACTCTTTTGTGCAACGATTAATAAAGAATGTAACATTAGGAATTCCAAACTTTAAACCTGTATAATTGTTAAATTACTGCATGGAAAGATTTTTCGCTTCATATCCTATGATACCATTTCATGCAAAATGTTAATATGATGTCTAATTAGTAACTGACATTAAAAATTTCACAGTATAATGAAATTGCTGTATACTGACAGCCTCCTAAGCTTATTATTCAACATAAATGGAAAGAAGATATAATTTTCAATCGAATGGCTATTTTAGTTTTATTTTATGATAGTTTGGTGATTAAAATGCAAAAGGTGGTCTCTTTTAATTTAGTCTATTATAACTTATAGTTTTGAAATATTTTTATTCTTAATCAGTAAAATAATCGCAAACATCATGTTATCGCGAGTGTTACATCAAGACAAACTAATTGGAAGTGACAATCCCCAAACTTTCTTCTATGTGATACATGTTAATACTTCAAAAAGCATATATTTTAAACTATACATTTCAGAATAAAACAATGCAGCATAGCAGCACCACCTCTTTTATGATTTACAAGAAAACCTTATAAATACCATCTTATGTCAATGTCTACCAGGATATGAAGTTTGATGAAATTCCGTACATTAGTTCTTGAGATATGACTATCGCTAAAATCGTGTACATCCTTAAACGTGCAGCATAGCAACGATACTTCTAGTGCTATTTACACCAAAACATAACAGTAACAACTTATGTCTACGTCTAACTGAATCTGAAGTTTGATGGAAATCCATGCATTAGTTCTTGAGATAGAGCTATTGCGGAAATCGTAAAAAAATGCAGCATAGCAGTTTAACTTGCTGGGCTATTTACACCAAAATTTAATCAGCACCCGTTTATATCAAGGTCTAACTGAATCTACACTTTTCATAAACTCCGTGCATTAGTTCTTTAAATATGACTATCGCTAAAATCGTGTAAATCCTGAAAAATTCAGCATAGATGCGCCACCTGTTGGTAGATTTATACCAAAACATAATCAACGCCCCTTTTTTCAACGTCTAATTGTATCTGAAGTGTGATGAAAATACGTGCATTAGTTCTTGAGATAGAGCTTTTGAAGAAATCGTGAACAATACAGCATCACAGCACCACCTGTTGCGGGATGTACACCAAAAACTAATCAGCACCAATTTATATCAAGGTTTAACTGAACCAAAATTTTATTAAATACCGTGCATTAGTTCTTGAGATATGTCTATAGCTAAAATCGTGTAAAGCTTGAAAAATGCAGCATAATAGCGCCACATAGTGGACGATTTACACAAAAACCTAGTCAACAAAAAACTTATGTTGACGTCTAACTGAATCTGAAGTTTGTCGAAAATACCTGCATTATATCTTGAGATAGAGCTTTTGCGGAAATCTCGAACAATGCAGCATATCAGCGCCACCTATTGGGCGATTTACAACCAAACACTAATCAACACCAACTTATATTAAGGTCTATCTGAATGTAAGGTTTTATGAAATACCGTGCATTAGTTTTGAGATAGAGCGCCCATAAAATGGTTGTCACCTACAGGCAGACAGACAGACTCACAGTCAGACATTTTCTGAAAATAGCCCTCGTGTTCAGGACCTTATAAAATGCGTAAATCCGACGAAAACCGTTTCAAAAATTTTCACGAATCCAATACTTTCTTCTTTAAAGATAGGAAAAAAAATGATGTATTCCCACGAAACCACCAGCTGTGAAAAAATTCTACTAAAGTAAAATAAAAGTTTCTACTTTTCCTTTTCCATGACGAATCATTTTTCAAAATCTAAATGTCTGTCTTTCCTTAGAGAATTCCAGTTATTTGACTTGATTATTCTTTAAAAGCATTTCTAAGCGTTCGCAAAGAGTTATATGTTGCTCATCGTATTGACACTGAAGATAAATCTTAAGTATTTCCAGAATCTTTTTCTTCTTTTGTAGAAGTTTGAAATTCTTGGAAGTTTCGATTTTATGTTTGAGAAGATTATTACAAATCTGTTATTAAGTAGTCCCTAATGTTTTTCTTGATTTCTTTACAACAGAATAAGACTACCGTGATCAATTGACACTAGCCTGATAGGAAAACGGACTATAATATAAGAAAATACAGACTGTCAAAAGTTACAAAATATTTCAGAATATTCTCCTTTCGATTTAACAAAATAGGAATTAATATTTCATTACACATTAACTTGGATGTTTAATTGCATTTTCTGAGAAGAATGAATTGAGACTTATTTGAAAGTTGATTTGTGATTTTTTGTGAAATTACATTTTGTTCCTACAACTTTAAATATCGATTTATGTGGACGCCAATGAACATAATACATCCTAAAAACTATGTTTCCGACAAATTTATGAAATTTAATATAGATTGTGAAATTCTAATATAACATATTACGAGTTAACCAAGATTTCTAAAAGCGTGCGTATATATTCCGAAGCCTCAGTAACGAATATTTTGCGGAGGTTTATAAAGCATTTCTGAAAGAAAAGGTTTTTACCTGCCTGCAAATTTCGGTAATGGTTTAGAGAAGTTTTTACAGTGTATTAATTAGTTTATCTACCATAAACATCGTCTTTTCGTATGTTCCCAATTCTCAAGTAAACATTTTCATGTACTGTAAAAATTTTTCAGAACCGTTTCTGAAAGTATAGGAGACATCTGCTGCACGATGCTAACTGAAAGGTTTCTGATTCGAGCAGAAAAATGGTTCAGATAAAACACGGAAGCTTTCCGATTCGTAATGAATTCATTACGAATCTTAATATTTCATTACGAATCGGAAAGATTCCGTGTTTTAGCTGAAACATGTTTTTGCTTGAAGCAGAAATATTTTAGTAATCCTTTTATCAGAAATCCTTTAGTATCGTACAGTAGATATCTCCGATACTTTCAGAAACGTTCTGAAACTTTTTACAGTGTGCTCAACAAACATGTGCAACAGAAAACGTGCTAAGCTATCCGAATTAACATATTTACACTTTTTGTGTTACTCTTGAATGTCAACATTATGTTACGCGGCAGAAAATGTTTTTATAAGAATTCACAGAATCCGCAAAAATCATATTTCGTGTTAAGAAAACTAGTTGCTAGATTATAAGAAATACGCGGAAAAGTATCCCAAAATTACGGACAGAAAATAAATTGTTTCTAAAATGCTTCTTGAATCATTCGAAATAAACGGGAATGTTATATCACGACCAAAAGTAAAATTATTGAGTTGGATCCCCACAAAACCACCAGCTGCTAAAAACTTCTACAAAAATAAAATAATCGTTTTCTACTTTTCTTTTTGTCATGACGAATGATTTTTCAAAATCTAAATGTCTGTCTTTCCTTAGCGAATTCCTGCTATTTGACATGATTATTCTTTAAAAGCATTTCTAAGCGTTCGCAAAGAGTTATATGTTGCTCATCGTATTGACACTGAAGATAAATCTTAAGTATTTCCAAAATCTTTTTCTTCTTTTGTATAAGTTTGAAATTATTGGAAGTTTCTGATCTAAACTTTTATTAAATACTGTGCATTAGTTTTTGAGATAGAGCGCCCACAAAATGTTTGAAACCTACAGACAGACAGACAGACAGACTCACAGGCAGAGATTTTCTAGAAACAGAGAGATCGTGTTCAGAACCGTAGTTACCGGAAGTTAACAATTCGTATTAAAATTAAAAAAAAATATATATATATATATTATTCTTGTATGTATAAATTCAATTACGCAGCTAAGAGATATTTAATTGAGGATTAACCTTATTGTTTGATTACTGATTGATTGATAATTCAATTACGCAGCTAACAAATATTCAAATGTGAATTAACATTATTGTTTGATTAATTATAAATAAAAATAATCACATTCAAATATTAAAATACACATTTACACGGAAGACACTCAATTTTGAAAACTATACTATATTTTTAAATTGCCTGCTACAAGTTAGTGGTGAGAAAAATATACTATTGATTTTAAATAAAAGAAAGTAATTAAGTAATATAATTAACACTCAGTTGAATTTTTAAGGTGCCTAAAAATCGGTTACTGTGATTTACAGCATTTTACTGCAGAATTGTTTTAATTAAAACTAAAGATAAAATTCTAACAACATTCTTCTTATATAGAGACAAGATTTGCTTAACTGTACTTTGAATTGTTATTTTAATCTCTTAAAACCACATTTACTTCAGATGCATGCATAGATATAATTATCAATTGAAATTAGATAATGGCTCACTTAACAATGTTTCATTAAATAAACTTCATATTAACTGTATTTAGCATTTTTATTTTGAAATCGCTCTCCTGTTACAACTATTTATAGAAATTTATTTGAGCATTTATTCGTTTACGTTTTCCCGATTTATCAAAATTCAATTAAAAGTTAATAATCGAAAGTTTTAACATGAAAATAACATTTCCTCTGCAGACACATTATTAAAGCATTAAAATATTTATCAACAAACGCCCAATTTTCCGTCTGATTAAAAACATAATAACTTACTTTACTGTTTATTTGAGGACAGTTTCATTTCCAATAATTACGTTAATGACATTCTCGCTATTGCTTCAGTTTATTACTATCGTTAACCGTGCATCTGAAAATTAATGATAAATCACAGCTGTCGTCGGCAAGCCATTTCTTTTTCCCTTTACCAATTTATTATCGAAAATATTGCGACGCCATTCAACCATTTATGGGAAGGACATCGTTGCTGATATTTCGTCTCAGTGAACTATAGATTTTAACAAAAGATTATGTTATACATTTTTATGAAAGAAGGGAAATTTTGCCGCAATTCAAAAGTGAATCTAACTAAATATACATTTGTTTCACATGGTTGATAAACACTGGCGATTGGCATGCTTGTTTATTTTCAACTAAATTTATTTGAAATAAATTAAGTTTTAGAAAAATTTAGTTTTGAAACAAATAGTTAAAGCATATTAAAGTATTTTTTTAAAGCACGTGCAATGCATTTTTACTGATGACTTATGCATTTTACTGAAAATTTCGTACGATTTCATTTTGCATTTGATGCATTTTTATGAAAGAAGGGAAATTTTGCCGCAATTCAAAAGTGAATCTAACTAAATATACATTTGTTTCACATGGTTGATAAACACTGTCGATTGACACGCTTGTTTATTTTCAACTAAATTTATTTGAAATAAATTAAGTTTTAGAAAAAATTAGTTTTGAAACAAATAGTTAAAGCATATTAAAGTATTATTTTAAAGCACGTGCAATGCATTTTTACTGATGACTTATGCATTTTACTGAAAATTTCGTATGATTTCATTTTGCATTTGATACATTTTTATGAAAGAAGGAAAATTTTGCCGCAATTCAAAAGTGAATCTAACTAAATATACATTTGTTTTACATGGTTTATAAACACTGGCGATTGACATGCTTGTTTATTTTCAACTAAATTTATTTGAATTAAATTAAGTGTTAGAAAAATTTAGTTTTGAAACAAATATTTAAGGCATATTAAAGTATCTTTTTAAAGCACGTGCAATGCATTTTTACTGATGACTCATGCATTTTACTGAAAATTTCGTATGATTTCATTTTGCCGTCTGTCAGGAGCTTACACTAGTCATGCGAAAAAACGCGCTAACTAATGTTAAATTTATAAGAAAGTTATTTTCAAATTTCTCGCTCACATTTTAATATTTTTAAATGATTATTTTGCATAAGATAGCTGAGGTCGATCTTTAACGTTGTTAGTTGTTACTTTTTGCGATTTTGGTTCCAGTTATTTTATATAAGGTTATTTTCACTTTCAGAACCGGTTCCAAAACGTTCCAAAATATCAAATGTCCGCTTATAAAATTTTTTTAACCAAAATCAAAAAATTAAAACTTAACAACGTTAGATTTTGACCTCAACTAGCCTATGCTAAAAATATATCATTTAAAAATATTAAAATGCGAGCGCGAAATTTGAAAATAACCTTCCCATAGACTTAACATTACTATGCACGTTTATTCGCATGAAAAGCTCTTAAGCGCACACGTCATACAATGTAATTTGTATAACTTAATAGGAAATAATTACCGTTTATGGATTATTATTAAAAATGCACTTTAATAGTGTAAAACAATTTCAAACGCTGCTAAGTCTTCGTACGCAACTTGATGTTTTTGTGATATTTTAACGATAAAGTCCTATTTATTGTACTACCCTGTTTTCCTTTGTCATCTGATATGTGTTGTCCACTTTAATATTAGAAATGCGTCCTATAACGTAGGACCTTAAGCGATAGACAAGGGATATCGACAATGATCTCAGTTGTTGTTTCGTTTTATTCTTCATACATTACTTTTTAAATATCGCAAAACTTCAATTTTTACGTCATCGAATAGGAAGAAAAATGGACTTTTAAAGGAAGTTTGCTTAAAATCGCTATTTCATTTTACTGATTTTTTTAAATAAATGTTTTAACACTTCTGAAGCATAAATATGTTAAAATGATGAAAGTTTGCTACTTTTTTTTTTTAGTTTCAATTAAACTTTCCTAATCGAGTCGATTTCCAAAAGCTTTGCCATGAGAGCTACAGTGTTCGTTCGGTAGTTTTGAGTTATAGCGGCCCCCATAATTACAATTACGCCAAGTTGGAGTCAGTTTTGCTAATTCTGTAGAAAAGCTCGTGAAGCGCGAGCGGGGCATACACGTATAATAGAGATATAAAGATGAATATCACTGCATTAAATAATGTAATATTTTATATTAATAACAATATATTACAAATTTCTTACGAAATTCATAACAATTTCAATCAATGTTTCACAAAATTATCAACATTTTAACGTTACGCCTTACATTATAGACTATATTTCCGAAATTGCTTTTAATATCTCATGAAAAACATTTTTACTAGGTATTTCCTCCATTTAAATTCTGTGAGATACGATTCTAGGTGATAGTGAGCGTGCCTAGTTGTTTTTTATTGTGCCATTTAGCAGAATTCTTCATTATTGCAACATGTTGAATACGAAAACTTGATTTGTTGGATCAACAAAATTGTACTTATGGTTCACAGTAAACTGAATATAACATGCTTTTTCAAGTTCCTCTGAATTGTACCCTTTCCAGTAGTCAGCGTAGATTGTTGATAATGTGCATATTTTTTGTTTAGAACAGCACAAATGATTTCATTTATGTAATTAATTACGAACAATTTTTTTACTTATTTTAATGAAAATAAAGTTTTAAAATCTTTGTAATATTGGTACACTAAAAACATATTGTGAATTCATTCTTTCCATATGTTCTCGATGTTGAATTTGTTGATTTACTGATATTGCAGCAATATCTCAATTTTAATTAAATTATATCATGTTCTGTTTTAAAAAAGATTGCGATTGTAGGAACGTTTATTAAATTACTTCTTGTCGTTTCTTATTATTTTCTTATAAATTTGTTGTAATTAGTTTCATAAATATATTCAATGGAAGTGGTGTAAGCATGAAAGTCATCATTATAGTGCATCAGTATAGTTTATTATAAAAAAATGCATAGAGCTTTGCCGAACTATAAAATTCAAAATATAACTGGAAAAAAATAAATTTTAAAATTCCATTAAATTTTAGATTATGGTAACTCTAGGATAGCTGGCCATAGAGGAGATATAGCCAGTGTAAATATTTCGACAACATGATTATAGATGGTAGCAAACACATTGTTCGTAGGAAATAGTTCAAGGAGTTCATACAATGAGATATGCAGCTATGTTTTTCGATTATATAAAGTAAGTGAAATTTTAATGTTTATTTAATTTAGTGGTTGAGTATTTGAAATACCTTGTCTTTCTTTTCTCTTCGCTACTATGCAACATCATTTACACTTGCTGGAACTCTTATGATTTCTTAATAAATTAAGTAACTTCACTACTACTGAAAGTGTCAGTGTGGTTTCATTCGGCGTAAAATCATTCTGTATAACTTCAAGGCTCTCCAAATCGTCTTGAAATTCTCCTACAAGAATTTCACTACTCACAATTTGAAATTGATGAGCTACTGCACCTTCCTTGATATTGTTTATCACAAAATACGTTCGTATTTAACAGTAATTTTTATCGTATGCCTGATGGTTTGTCTATGGGCTCCACACTCAGCCCGCATCATCAATGATATTTACATGCATTATTTTAAATTAAATCTATTTAATAAGCTTATTTTTCCATTTTACATCCGCTATGTCGATGACTGCTTCGCTTTAATCAATTCATACCCACGTTTATTGTAAAAACTCCGTGGCAAATTAATGGCAAATTTCGTGAGGCGTCGCTTGCATATTTATGTGCATTAAACACATACCTTTGGCAATTTTACCTATTGCACTGTTGATAGAGCTTTAGAACATCCGAAACAGCTCTCTGTCTTTTTACACCTATTTACATTAAAACTATGTTTACATTGCCCAATTATTTCTTAATACTTTTCGAATTCTTAAAACAAATTTTAAAAATAATGAGTTATAAAGTTACTCGAAGCATCTTGATTTTACTATTAGAGCTTACTATTTGTATCGAGCCACTAAATAAAGTTGTCCTGTCTATTATTTGTCTTTCTGATAACTTTCAATATCTACATTAAGAAAATGTTCATCATTTTTTTCTTTGTAAAACAAATTAAAATTATTCAAATGTTGTGTACTTAGTATTTTTCAAATGCGGAAAATTCAGCCAAATAGAAATTGTAATGTAAACAGATGTGAGTGTTTACTTTTAAATATTCAAAATACTTGCACAAAAAAAATTTTAACTTACTTTTTGGTAAATATTTTATAAAAATAAATATTAGTTAACAGTTTATCACTATTATATTTGATTCAATGAATTTTACTGTTATAACTTTTGTTGTAGATAATCAGAAAATAACTTGTTTTTATCTATCTAGACAAAAGCAAAATTTAGTTATTTATGTACTTAATTATGGTAAATTTAAATTATGATTTATTTTAGTTTATTAATCATAATCCATTATCGTGGAAACAAAAAAATAGTTTTGTTATTATTGCTGAAAGGAGAACTTCAAATTACAATTAAATAAAAGAAGATTAATTGTATTCTTGTTACATAGATGTAGCACATAACAGTTACATACAAAAAGTACAGCTTTCGTATAGCCACATTTTTTATATCGAACCAACGTATGTGGTATGGTATGATCTATTCTATACATGTAGTCGAATCAACATCAATATAAAATCTAGAGATTTACGATGAAATCGAGTCTAGCATTTATATAGAAGCCTACAAGATGCTTCAGTATATTATTCTACAATTAATCAATCGCTATAATAGCACAAACACTTTATAACATACCAAAAAACGTTTTAGTGACATGGAATGACGACGTAACACATCTAATAATATACAATACATGGCTACAAAATATTTATTTCGTTTCAGTTTATAATAATAGAGTTCAAAAGCGCATGCTTTGTTAAAATAGTCTTTTTAGGAATTAGACTTAAAATCCAAAAAAGCGTTGGACGACTGTCCAACATTTCCATAAAATGGAAAAAGAGCTACTCTATAAATATTTCTATAATATACCGAGCACGTCTTGAAATCGATGACGCGAATTAGTGCTTCATTCAACTATAAGGTTTCACTATTCTTGCTAATTTCTTATCTTGAGGCTTATCACTTCTGTACTTTAATAAGACAAGCTGACAAACTTCGAGGATTGGCGACGGTTTTCTATTTACTGGGGACTTGTAATCAATTTAATAGTTCAAAGCTTCAACGCTGCCAGAATTGCATTTATTTTCTTTTACCTACTGTCCACCTGGGATAAAACGTTATAGAATCTTAAACAGTATTAGTTTCAAAAACGATTAACAGAGTACCCTCAATAAGAAAGTGACTAGGTTTAAGTGGTTTTGAATTATTAAAATCAGAACACAGGATTGTTAACGCACGTGAAATCACATCTGCCTCTATTACGTAACGAGCTTTTCTAGTTCTTCAAAATTTAAGATGTGAGATTTATGTGATTTCAATAGAATTCACTTCATGAATTTTATTTTCGATTCCCGTAATCCACCAAAATTTCCACTGTATTCCTTGTTCAGCACTAAATCGTTGCAATTAATTCGAAATATAAATCTAAAAAAACAATTTCAAAAGAACAATACACTTGTAATTTGTGACATTGTCACTTCATATAATACACTACGTCAATAGTTGATCAATTAATCACCTTAAATATTCTAAAAATGTTTCTACAATAATGTGTGAAACGGCATCTAAATGAATGGCTTTAATAGAAATGAAAATAAATAAGGAAATATAATACTTTAATTATATATTTGACCAATTTAAATAATTCTTTGTTATAATACAGCCATATAAATCTACCCCCAGTCTTCGCAAATAGTCTAGATGGTATAATTCTGTCTGTTACAACTTACACATCATTTGTTGAATAGTTTGATTAATTATTCGATGACAATTCTTACAACTAATTTTAATTTATCTTATATGAATTTAGTCAAATGGAATCCAATACAGTTGTCTTAATAAAAAGATATTTTTCTAAGAACTCGAGTGTAAAAGTACTTTTATGGAAGTATTCACTCAGTTTTTCAATGAATTATTGGTAAGAGTATGTGGTGTTTCTGACGGCCATTTCAAAATTAGAAAATTTAGTGTTCCACCGGCTCTAAACAGTTCCTCTTCATCTTTTTAGTTGTTATTTCCAGAAATTTCAAGCACCATACACTAAATATTATTAAATCGATAAAGGAACAATATAGATTAATTAAATCGTATTCCGTTTGATTTTCATCAAATATAGTTCTTTCTGTAGCTGTGATTTTCTTTAGTTCTTACTGATATTTAACTAAAGAACTATTTTATTTATCGAATGTTTTTTTAAATATTTTGCCAGAGGTTTGTCTTGTTTTAACCATTGGGGACTTTCCTACGAAATGTGATTACCTTTCAACTCTGAAACCTTTAATCGTCAAGTAACTAGATTGCTATCGTGTTTCAGGACAATGGAATCAATTAAATTGAACGGTAAGTTTTTTTATTCCTCTTCATTTATTTCTGAGAAACATATTATTTATTCTAATACAGTAGAAAGTGCTAGTAGAGTCAGTCCAAAAATAGCAAACTACAGGAAAATCTAAATCTTTAACAATTATGTGACAAAGCCTAACAGATAAAAAGACTCTTAGCACTTCAAGACTAGATATAGAAATTAGTCTTTGAAAGGCGCAGTATACTCTTTGTTAACGCAAAAATGGTAAAAACTTCTTGTTTTAACAAATCTATAAATTATGCAACTGTACCACAGGCTATCTTTCAAGCGTCGGAAAAACAATTTAACTCAAAAAATAACATTCTTTGTGGTAATATTTGGCAACATTAATGTTATTCAGCTGAGTTATTTCTTCAAGCCATTCATTCCATAAAATGTACGATTGTTTCAGTTGAGTTGCGGACTAACCAAATCGTAAGCGACAATTTAAACGTGTAATTCTAATATCATAAATGCTTAAAAAGCCAAATGGGTTAAAATATGTACATGGGTATACAATATATAGTATTTAGCGCTAAATTTATCGAAAGCGATTTCTCCCGGTTTTACGTATTAAATGAAAGCATATCACTGTTTGTGTCCCACGCAATCCCTAAGACATTTATAGGTAACAAATCTCGATATCTGGGAAGTTTTATTCAATTTATCAACATGTAAACCATGTGCTTCCCATTTTTTACGTAGTTCTGAATTTCTAATTTTGGGTGATTCAAAGAATTTTTTACGTTCCTTTGTAGGTGATGCTTGATAGTAGATTCTAGAAGAAAGGACTTGATTTCAGACTAAAAAGAACTCTGGTTAATCCATAGATCCAGTTTACCAGGATCATTAACTCACATTTCATCACACCCTAAAAAATCATGTAAGGTAAATCCAGGAGAGATTGCGCATAAAGAGGATCGGGAGGAACGAGTAGAGTCCGCGCGCAGCGACTCCAGGTAGTTGTAAAACAGCAGAAGTGGAGTGGCTACCTGAATGTTGATTGTTTCGAGCGTTTAGGATTGGCATTGCTATTTTGTTTTATTTTCCCAAAGTGAGTGCTTGAATTTTCATAACTATTCGTCAGAATTTCTATATAATGTTAGTATTACAAAATATATTAAACTTTATTTTTAAAGTTAATTTAAATATTATAAAATATTTTTAATATTATAAGATATTATAAAAAATATATTTAATAATAATTTAATATTTAAATATACTTTAAATATTATAAAATATTTTTAAAGGTAATTATTTTTAACTTCATTTAAAAATTTTTATAAGCTACTAACTTAGACTAACGGTGCGAACACCGCCTGTTCGTTTTAGAAGTGGTCATATTTAAATAAAAGGCCACACAGTCTCTCCTACCGAAATTGGGGAGATTGCGCATCTGCGATTTAGGAGAGATGGCGCATTGTTCCCATTTGTTTCCATGCTAAGCGAGATTACGCAGCTTATTGGTAAATTTGCATAAATTACAAATTACAAGTAAAACATAAAAAGTTATCAATTTTGAAATAAATTTTGAAAAACACATAATTATCGAAACTGAATTTGGCAATAAATTAATTTGCTAAAAAATACTGGGCAATGAGGATGACTGTACTGAATGTCTGGAATTGCACCAGGAGATAACATCGGCCATTGACGGGATTCAATGTATTAGTTGTGGCAGGTGGTTGCACGAAAGATGCACCAATTACAACAATAAGTGCATTAATTGTGGACGACGACAACTTCGGTCTGCAAATAAGAACACATTGAAACTGTGTTATCAAGTAACTTAATGTTATTTTGTAATCTTACCTGGTCTTGTTTCGTTTCTGATTCTTTCTTAATTTCATCTTTTAATATTTAATAATTATTAAATTCTTTCCTTTTCTTGATTTTTCAATAATTAGATTGAAATATTCACTCCTAATACAATAACATTTATTCACAAAAACATTACAACAATGTCATTTAATTGTAATAATTATTGTTAACAATTTAATTGCAGTTATAATTAATATCAATCGAAATTACACCGAAATTGCACAAAATAGCTTTCTTGGTTTTATTACAAGTGTTCTATTAAATTACAGAATAACAACAAAATAGCAATGGAATTTCATAAAAAACAAATGAAGTCAAAATTATTCATGGATAGTTTAGCAAAAAATTAATATTTAGATATTTTTTTGTTATTTCGTTGAATTGTGTGCAGACTCTCCTAGCTTTACCTTAAAGTTATTAACAGTCTTCTTTATAAATCGCAATCTGTAAAAAATCTTGTACAAAATCTTATGTTTGTTCCTTTTGATAATCACAAGAAATTTCTATTTCTCGACTATTTTAGCATAATTAATGAATTGAGTTTAATTTAGAAATTTATCATACTTTTTTAAGTCTAATGTGTAAACTGCTGTATTTAAATGCGATTAAACATTTATATGTTTAAAAAAAACATATATAATAATATACGAAAATAAAATTAAAATCCAAACAATCTGATATGCTTCTAAATAATGTATAATTCGATAAATATATTCAACACTGTCAGAAAGATTTGCTTAACTTTGAAAACATCACGTTATAGTCGGAATAACTTTTAAAAAAATGGTATATAGAAAAAAAAAAGTATAGTCGGACAAAATATCAGTAATGTAAAGCTTATAACCACAGTTAGAATAAATATTTGTTGCAAAACCTTAAAAATAAAATGCAACTAAATGTCGTTTGAAGTTCCCCATAGAGGGCCGTTACAGTAATTAATAACATCAAAAAGATTTTTTTTAGACCACTGGCCAGGCTTTTGCCTAGCGTAACGAGTTGATAACTGGCAACGGGGCGAGAATTCACCTGATCTTCGCTTAGTGAAGATGTGTTTGTTAAATCTATAGACCGACGTGGCTTCAGTGCGTCTTGTTGCTTTAATTGCTTTTTCTTAGTTTGCCCGTTGCTAATTGAATTTTGATGAGGCGATTAAGCACTGCGCAGTGTAGCGAAGTCATGCCGGACGGATGTGAGATGCTGGTATATTTACTATTCCATCGCTGCATCGCTCATCCATACGTCATGCCATCTCTACTCGAGTTGGTCTCGTAATTTAGAACCTTGATCTGTTGACGAGACCGTCACCAGACTAGGCATCCCCAGAGGTGTAATTCACAGGTAACTTGGAGGACTTTACACCCACGACGGATTTTACATGCACAGGGCACCATTAGCGTACATGATCGTCGCATCTGAAAAGGAATGGGATTAGACATTTTATAACACTTTTAATACTACAAACTAAGTGCTAGTTTTAGACTTTAAGTACTATTACTTTACTTGGTTGTTTGTCTTAATTTATCTATTGTTCTACCCTACGACAATTTTAACTGAAACTAAATATTCTAGAGTTGCTTATTGCTACAGGGGGACATTATATGCATAATTTACTAAATTAAGAGGGGGTTGATTATACATTATCTGTATATAATTTAATATTTATAATTTATATAACTTATATAAATATGGGAGGGTATGGATAAATGGTTTTATACTAACTGAATATAATTAATGGTATAATGTTTATAACTAGCTCTAACTTAGCTTTGAAGATGCTGAGAAGCTTAATTTAATTTAAAAATTGCTACTAAAAACTGCTTAATTAATACGTACCATCAAAAAGATTTTAAAAGACTCTGGGAAAAAAATTGGTACACAGAACCTACTACTCCAAATAGAAAAAGTTATAGAAAAGGTAATACTAGTAAAACATCGATTATAAAAAATACGCTACAAAATGGGAAATGTCAATTATAACACTATGAGTTCTAATATTCAAGCGAGGTATGCTGTTTCTGGAACTAAAACATGATTAAATATTTTAATGTTACATAAATTACATTATTGCTGTTTTCATGTTCAAGAAATCGACACAGAAAAGGACCCTTTCTGTGGAAGGGGGTTTTTCAGAGAAGTAAAGATATGTCGAATATTTTTGTTAAACTCAAAATAGGGCATGTAAGCTAGACGATGGGACACTTACTCAGATTCCACAGACTGAGACTAGCAGTTGGTGTACAAAGAAATCTGTATCTACAACGATGTTAATCTGCACCAGATGCACTTAATAGACATTGCAATACTTCGTTGCATCTACAATCCACCAAACTCGAGATGCTTGGTATGACAACTTGTTTATCTTGGTACTGCAATAAAAGCGTTTAGGTAACTATAGAATTTATGTCACATTTACAGACTGCGTCATCCAGGTACCTTAGAAGGTGATTGCAAATGTCTGTAAAACATTCTTAAAGTTCATGGTTCTCTTTTTCCTAAATCAGTTTATAGCAGAAATGCGGAAAGTAGTAGCTTGTACAAATAATACCTGTATTTTTACAGAAAAATAAATGTTAACCAGTCTAAAACTAAATAAATCTGTAATTTTTTTAACTATGCTTTTTAAATAGAAACAAGCAAAATGTTACTTACACTTAATAGACATTGCAATACTTCGTTGCATCTACAATCCACCAAACTCGAGATGCTTGGTATGACAACTTGTTTATCTTGGTACTGCAATAAACGCGTTTAGGCAACTATAGAATTTATGTCACATTTACAGACTGCGTCATCCAGGTACCTTAGAAGGTGATTGCAAATGTCTGTAAAACATTCTTAAAGTTCATGGTTCTCTTTTTCCTAAATCAGTTTATAGCAGAAATGCGGAAAGTAGTAGCTTGTACAAATAATACCTGTATTTTTACAGAAAAATAAATGTTAACCAGTCTAAAACTAAATAAATCTGTAATTTTTTTAACTATGCTTTTTAAATAGAAACAAGCAAAATGTTACTTACACTTAATAGACATTGCAATACTTCGTTGCATCTACAATCCACCAAACTCGAGATGCTTGGTATGACAACTTGTTTATCTTGGTACTGCAATAAAAGCGTTTAGGCAACTATAGAATTTATGTCACATTTACAGACTGCGTCATCCAGGTACCTTAGAAGGTGATTGCAAATGTCTGTAAAACATTCTTAAAGTTCATGGTTCTCTTTTTCCTAAATCAGTTTATAGCAGAAATCCGGAAAGTAGTAGCTTGTACAAATAATACCTGTATTTTTACAGAAAAATATATGTTAACCAGTCTAAAAACTAAATAAATCTGTATTTATTTTAACTATGTTTTTTAAATAGAAACAAGCAAAATGTTACTTAAACTTCTGACTACACCCAGAAAAAGGAATTGATTAAAACAACAAAACATGTTTTATTGAGTACATTTTGGTTGTTTTAGCAAAATTTTTAGTTGAAGTAAAAAAATTGGTTTTGTTGCTTGAACAAAAAAATATTGTTAACACTCTTGCAAAATTTTATCAAAATTTCATCAATTTTATTTGAATTAACAAAATCTCTTTTTTTTAAATTTTACAATCATTTTGTAATTCTAGCAAAATTTGGTTGTTTTTGCAAAATTAAAATTGTTGTGTAGTAGCCATAACTCTCTCACGTAACTCTATTTATATGACTTATATAGCTATATAATTAAAGGATTAACATAATTTTTGGATAATTATAACTTTTTTCATTGGGATGGACCAAGGTAGTTTTAAAAATACCCCTGTCCCATTTATTACTTTCTTCTATCTTTACAAAAAGAAAGTATTGGAATCATGAAAATTTTCGACTTCCAGTTTCCGACGGATTTTAGAAGATTCTGAACACGATTTGACTGTTTTTAGAAAATGACTGTCAATGTTTCTATCTGTATGTGACAAAAATTTTGTGGGCGCTCTATCTCAAGAACTAATGCACGGAATTTAATAAAACTTTATATTCAGTTACTTACTGATATAAGTTGTTGCTGATTAGTTTTTGGTGTAAATCGCGCAACAGGTGGAGCTGCTATGTTGCATTTTTCGTGATTTCTGCAATAGCCCTATCCCATTTTCAGCAGTGAATTACGCCTGTAATCTTTGAATAATAACCAGTGAATTTTTATCCTGCTTTTTGCAGGCGTAATTCACTGCTGAAAATTAATTAAAAATTAACAATGTGTTGCCATATGCTGGGCTCATATTGCTGGGTATATTGCTCTCATGCTGGGGTATATTGTCGTCTCATGTTTGCCGCAGGAATTTGCGTGCTCCTAATGACATTTCCATCTTGTGCTGCGGTTGCAGCCGTTCTAACATATATAAGAGTGAGAAATGCCGAGATCAGGTATCGTTCCTTGTAGCTCAATGGTATAACCTCATAACACTGTTCTGTGGACCCGGGATCCACTCCCGGCATGGGCAATTTTCACTCTCTCGGTTTGTGCTTGAAAAAAAGCAGGATAAAATTTCACTTGTTTTTATTCAAGGTTTGCAAGCGTAATTCACTGCTGAAAATGAATTAAAAAATAGTTAACATTTCATATTTAGGTTGGTTCATTTAACGAAAGTTTTTGTAGTATAAACAAAACAAGTTCGTTATATAAAATATTTTATTATTTAAACAAACAAAATATATTTTGTTGAAAAAATAAAATATATTGTTAAAATAACACAGCAAATATCTATGTAACAAAAAGAATTTTGTTAATTAAAGTAAAATTGAACCATTTTACTTGAATTAACAAAACATTGCTTTTGCTGACGATAATTTTTTTTTTTCGAATTGCAAAAAAATCAACAATATTTTTTTTTTTTGTTGATTCAAACAAAATTTCCATTGACCCATATTTAAACGAAAAGTTTTGTTGGATCAACCAATTTTTTTTTTAAATTCTTTTCTCTGGGTTCTTTTCTGTTTTCTGGGTGTACGGGTTGAGACTTTTACGTCCCAGTTTGTAACTCTACTTGCACCACTTTTTAAAAAATAATCGCTTACATACACTTATAAAAGGATATTTTAAAGAGAATTCTACTCCATCCTTTTGTAAATTATATACGATTGAACACAAAACAGTCCCGTAATCCAAAGGTTAATTTAAGAATTTCACATTTTAAATCATTATGATCATATGATTTCAAGGCATATTTTTAGTTTTTTTTCTTGAAATATTTACACAACGTCTTGAAAAATACACACATTTTCAATACATTAATGTATTACATTTTGCTCCAAGAAACAAGATTATGTTCTGAAATTATTACAAGATCATTCTTTCCAGAAAAATCACAAGTAAAAGTTCCTTTTTTTCGTTTCCTTTTCATTTTAACGGAGAAAGCAAAGTTTTTATTAATTAATTTGATTTTTAAAATTCAGGTTGCTTTCCAAACTTTTCTCTAAGTTTCTTTTTGAGTTTGGAATATCATATATATAAAAATAGCAATGTTTAACAATCTTTTTAATAGTATTTTTTAGAATAACAATTTCACATTGAGAACTGTACTTTTTTTTAATGTTCCATTTACAATAGTATGCAGAGCTGCCTAACGGTCCCATACTTTTCAATAAAAAAAAATACTTTTATCAATAGATAATGTTATTCTACATTTTCCTTCCACATTTTCCCAGAAACCTACCTCGTACTTTATTTCTATAGCAAATTCTGTACAAAACTACCATGAAAATTATTTTTCGTAATTAGTGGTATTATAGCAACGAATCATTTTAGATTCCGGATTATATGATTATATAAATGATGTAGTGCATTTCAACTTAAAAATACATTTTTTTACATTTCCAAAAACACAACTAGCAACAGGTTATTTGCCTTTGTGACGATTGCAATATGTCAAAATAATTGATAATTTAAAATTTACTGATTTTGTAATATTCGAATAAATATATATATATTAACATACTTTCGTTTATCCATATACTTAAAGCTAACCTGCTTTTTAGTTTTTCGTGCAAAAATGCTATTTATACGCATGCGCGAGCATTCAGCTAATCAGCTAGAAGAGGCTTTTACTATCTTCAGACGTGATGTTCCAGCCAATGAGGTGAAGGCTTTTTCCTCTCTCTAGAAGCGTATGTGTTCCATTTGGTTGTTCGGTTGTTGAAACTTTATAGATTTCTTTTATTAAGGTATTTTTTCATTTTACCGTATTTATTTTCTTTTTAAGTCGTATGTATTTTAGTACTTTGAATTTTTTATAACTAACCCTTTTTTTGAGAGAGAGAGAGATTTCGTGGCACGAAATTCCGCGAATCGTTTCCGGTGTAAACAAACTAATTTTAAACTTTTAATATGTAATTCTGTGTGATATGATTAAATTCAGGTTTTCTCAGCGACGATCACAGTATTTTTACCAAATAATTTTTGTATTAATCAAGCTTTTTTGGTTATTAAGCATAGCTAAACACGAAAAAAAACTTTGTTATTTTAAGATTTTGATGTGAATTATTTGCGTACATTTATAAGACGAGTTTCACTGAATAATTCAAGAAAAAAAAAATCTCATCATTATACATATTTAGTTTTGCATTATTAATTATTTACTTGGCCTTTACTTTTAATATTTCAAACTTACAGCTGAATGTAACTATTAAAACATTTGAAATACTGTATTCGTAAAATGAAATTTCAGCTTAAACACTCGACAATTACTTTTAGTTATGCATTATTAATTATTTACTTGGCCTTTACTTTTAATATTTCAAACTTACAGTTGAATTTAACTATTAAAACATTTGAAATACTGTATTCGTAAAATGAAATTTCAGCTTAAACACTCGACAATTACTTTTACTTATGCATTATTAATTATTTACTTGGCCTTTACTTTTAATATTTCAAACTTACAGCTGAATGTAACTATTAAAACATTTGAAATACTGTATTCGTAAAATGAAATTTCAGCTTAAACACTCGACAATTACTTTTACTTATGCATTATTAATTATTTACTTGGCCTTCACTTTTAATATTTCAAACATACAGCTGAATGTAACTATTAAAACATTTGAAATACTGTATTCGTAAAATGAAATTTCAGCTTAAAGTACTTTTCTACTTTAAATTTTTTAATTGTCGAGTTTCTAAGCTGAAATTTCATTTTTCGAATGCAATATTTCAAATGTTTTAATAATTACATTCAGCTGTAAGTTTGAAATATTTAAAATATTAAAAGTAAAGGTCAAGTAAATAATTAATAATGCATAACTAAATATGTATAATGATCAGAATGACATATTAAAATGTGTACAGAATGACATGAAAATTTTAAAAAACTGAAATTTTGCACTTGCAACTTAATTGTAAATTTCATTGTTTACATTGGAAACGATTTGTGGATTTTAAGAATTTGCTGAACTTCGTGTCACCAAATTACTAAATCTCTCTCTCTCACTCCCCCCCCCCCCCCCCAAAAAAAAAGGGTTAGTTTAAAAAAATTCAAAGTAGCAAAATACATACAACACAAAAAGAAAATAAATACGGTAAAATGAAAAAATTACTTTAATAATAGAAATCCATAAATTTTCAACAACGACATCAAACGAACGTATCTCATCTTTCGTTTGTGATGAGGAACGCTCCTTTGGCCCCCTCCACTCATTGGCTGAAGTGTAAAGGGCAAAATTGGGGGACAAAATGACTACAGCATTTCTGAGAAAAGAAAAAATCAGAAAATTCACAGAAAATAATTATTTTTGTTGCAAGTTGGGTTAACTGTCTTTATGGTTCCAGTCGATTTCAGACTGAGTGTAGATTTCTGCAAGTTGGATTTGGGTTAACCCGATTTTTCAAAAGTTAGTTCAAGTTCAGTATATTATTTCAGATTAAAACTATACCTATCAGGGCTTGAATTTCAGGGCGGGATTCGCGCGGAAAATTTTGAAATCCCGCCCAAAAAAGATCATGAGCGGGAGCCTCCCGCCCAAAAAATTTCAGCATTTTTGGAGAAATTTGCATTATATAATTTACCTGCAACCGAACGATAAATTTCGTGATTTTTTTTTCCCGCAACCGATTGACGGACTGTGTGTTTTTTCCGCGACTGATCGACGAACTTTGTGGTTTTTTCCGTGACAGATCAACGAACTTTGAGTTTTTTCTGCGACAGATCGACGAACATTGCGTTTTTTAAGCGACTGATCGACGAACCTTGCGTTTTTTCGGGACATATCGACGAACTTTGCGTTTATTCCGCAATCGATCGACGAAATTTTTCTTTCTTCCCTGACTGATCGACGAACTTTGCATTTATTCCGCAATCGATCGACGAAATTTGCTTTTTTCCGCAACTGATCGACGAACTTTGCGTTTTTTCCGCGACAGATCAACGAACGTTGCATTTTTTTCTGCGACTGATCAACGAACTTTGCGTTTTTTCTGCGACAGATAGACGAACATTGCGTTTTTTAAGCGACTGATCGACGAACCTTGCGTTTTTTGGGGGCAGATCGACGAACTTTGTGTTTATTCTGCAATCGATCGACGAAATTTTCTTTTTTCCCACGACTGATTAACGAAATTTGCGTTTTTTGGTGACAGATCGACGAACTTAGCGTTTTTTCTGCGACAGATTGATGAACTTTGCGTCTTTTCCACGATCGATCGGTGAATCTCAATCAAGTAAAATCTAAAGTCAGAAATTTATTTAACAACCTAATTGTTAAGGGTCCCTAACACATTTAATGGAACTTGAAAAATACACTGCATATATAAAACTTAACTTTCTTCCCTTTTTTATAATAAAAATAAACATTTTACATAATCATTCTCAGTTGACTTAATTTTTTCAATGGTATTTTCTCATGTCTGCATTAATGTAATTCTTTAAATAGCACGTAAAAGAATAGTGGGGTTTAAAGATTTTTTTTCTCCCTCCCAAACATTACAACTCCCCTCCATTTAAAAATGTTGGTAGGGAGACTCCCGTCTTTGGAAAAATTGAATTTCAAGCCCTGCCTATAATATGTTTGTGTGTATTGAGGTTTGTATAGATGTTTGTGCGTGTGCTGTTTTTAATACAGACAGTTTCATTTTTCACACGAACCTTTCAAAAAATTCACATTCTTTGCGCAATGCTTTAACAAAATTCGCATTTTTTTCGCGATTCTTTAATGAAATTCGCATTTTTTTCTGTATCTTTTTTTTGTTGAGATTCATAATTTTTTCAGCTATCCTATGACGTAATTCGTGTTTTTTTTTCAGAGATAATTTGACGAAATTTGTGTTTTTTCTGCGATTTTTTTTTCACGACATTTGCGTTATTTTCCACGATTCTTTTATGAAATTTGCGTTTTTCTGTGATCCTTAGACGAAATTTTCTTTTTTCGCAATGCTTTGATAATAATCACATTTTCTCTGCTGCCTTTTGATAAGATTCATGAATTTTCAGCAATCCTTCGATGAAATTCACGTTTTTTCAGCAATCTTTGAATAAATTCGCATTTTTCTTGCGATACTTTAACGAAATGTGCGTTTTCCAGCGATTTTTTGATAAAATACATTTTATTCCGCAATTTTTAGACGAAGTTTGGCAAGAAAGTGCTATCTTTGGGTGAAATTTCCTGCTTTGCGATTCTTTGACAAAATTTGCTCATCTTTTGTGTAAATCGCGTTTTTCTGTGGCCTTTTAACAAAATTCACGTTTTACATGATCCTTTGATGAAATTAGTGTTTTTCCCGTGATCATTTGACGAAATCTAGGATTTTTTTCCCGCGAAGATTGATTATATGTTTTTAGTCTGCAGGTGCCCTAAAAAGTTTGTGACGCCTGTCGCTGCATTGCACGCATTCTGCCACGGTGTATCAAACAAACAAAATTCATCCTAAAGAATTATTGTTTCGTTTCTGGAAATGAACAACCGTCAACTCATTGGCTGAATTATAAAGGGTGAAATGTGTAGGCACTGAGTATCATCAATACTATTAATGTCGGTAAACGTCTGTCTGTGTGTGTGTGTTGTTGTGTCTGGCGTCTGTAAGCACAAAACTCTGCATGCAGACGACGGTCATAAGTGCTTTTGGTATAAAAAAATTCGTAAGTGGAGTTTTTAAAATTCACAACATTTTGCGGGAGAAGAGGGGTGCGAACGAATTTAAAAAATGAGTCCGCATCAATAATTATGGCGGCGGGGGGGGGAGTATGTTTTGCCTACACGGGGCGGAGACTTTTCTTTGTTGACACCACTCATATGATATATCGTTCGAAAGGCCTGTGACTGCCTTTTCATGTTATGCATCTGTGTGGTCCATCTCCCCCCCCCTGCCAATTGGGGCACTTTTCTAAATTTTGCACAAACCACTCATGTTATATATCGTTAAAAAGGTCTGTGACCGCTTAATCATATTATGCATCTCCGGTGTCCATCCCCCCAATTTGCCCCCCCCCCAAGGGGGTACTTTTGTAAATTTTGCACAATCCCTTCATGTTACGTATTGTTGGAAAGGTCTTTGACTGCTTATTCATGTTATGCATCTCCGGGGTCCATCCCGCCACTTCCCCCCCCCCTTAAGGGGGCAATTTTCTAAATTTTGTTGACACCCCTCATGTCATATATTGTTGGAAAGGTCTGTGGCCGCTTAATGATATTATGCATCTCCAATGTCCATCTCCCCACTTTGCCCCCCCCTCCCCCAAGGGGGTACTTTTCTAAATTTTGCAGACAACCCTCATGTCATATATCGTTGGAAAGGTCTGTGACTGCTTAATCATATGCATATCTCCAATGTCCATTTCCCCACTTTGCCCCCCCGCTCCCCCAAGGGGGTACTTTTCTAAATTTTGCAGACAACCCTCATGTCATATATCGTTGGAAAGGTCTGTGACTGCTTAATCATATGCATATCTCTGATGTCCATCTCCCCGCTTTGACCCCCCCCCAAAGAGGTACTTTTCTAAATTTTGCACACAACCCTCATGTTATATATCGTTGGAAAGGTCTGTGACCACTTAATCATATGCATGTTCCGTGTCCATCCCCTACTTTACCCCCCCCCCCAAGGGTGTACTTTTTAAAATTTTGCACACACCCCTCATGTTACATATCGTTTGAAAGGTCTTTGACTGCTTATTCATGTTATGCATCTCCTTGGTCCATCCCGCCATTTCCCCCTCCCCAAGGGGGCACTTACCATTTACTTGCACAACAGCGCTAACTGTGTCAGATGAAAGAAATTCCGCGAGTACATGTGCCAGTGAAACTTAGCCAATTGCTGTTCTTCAACCTAGCTTTAATTCAAAGTGGGTTTTTTATTTATTTGAATTATTCTGCAAGAATTTCAAACATTGTAAAGCAGTTATGAATTTTATTTTTATGGTACTATCAAGTTTTTTGCCGTCAAATTTTGACGGGTTCCATCTAGTATGATATAATTTTAAAATAAAATTAGAAATTAAGATTATTTTAAAACCGAATGAGTCTAAAATAAATATCTGAATTGAATGTTTCCTTTTTAATTGGATTTTAGTATTATATTAATTAGTCTTTAATTAGTCTTCAATTAGTCTTTAATTAGGATTTTTTTTAAAGTAACAAAATTGATATGTATTTTATTTAACCTGAATATTTGAAAATATGTTTAGTTTAATTTGATTATACAAACGATTAATTATATCAAACGAAGGACTACGCAGCAACAACACCGCTACACAAAATATATGTTGACTTATCTGAAATATAAACAGAATTCTATTTCTTTAAACATCACGTATTGGTTCAAAATAACGAATGCCTTATGTTAATATATTACATTTAAAAAGAATTCTATTTAGCAAAGTACATATGATATCAATAAGACTAGCATTTCAAAATATGCTTTTTAGCACTACTTTTAAAATACATAGAATGACATTATTTTTTTAATGCATTTTTCTATAAAGTTTTTTCTCCAGGAAACAAGATTATATTTCTTTATTTTCATCAGAATAACAAAAAAAAGTTTATTCCATTCATTTTAATTCAGAAAGCAATGTTTTCATTCAGTACTTTACTTTCCAAAATTCACGTTGTGTTGCGAAAATATCCCGAGGGAATTTGTAAGATTTGGAATACCATATATAAATAGAGGCTATGTTTAATACTTTTATAAATAGTAGTTTTTAGAAAGTTTACTTGAATTTTGCTGAAAAGAATTTCAAAATTCTTGTAGATTCTTTTTACCATTATATGAAAGATTTTAATGCATTGTCAAATAAATATAATGTTTGTGGCATTTGTAAAACAGGACTTACGAGAAGTAATTTACCCATAAACAGCTGATAACATCTCAAACTTAAGTATCATTTATAAAAGTCCAGATTTTATAACATCGAATAAGTGTATGTTTCACAAGAAACTTAAATTTTTATTGTACAATTGAACACTTATATTGCGAGAAGGATTATTTTTAAAACAGGAATGAGCCTAATGTAAACAAATTTTCTTGTGTTTTTAAAGCAGTATTTCACTCTTTTAAATATATTTAAATAGTATTATAATAATTATTAAACATAAGGGTACCAATTACTAAAATATATTCGATAAAAAATTTAAAGTAGTGCAAAAATTATGTATTTTTTATGATACATAAATAACACAAAACTATGCTTAGTTTTTCTCCTTTTTTTTTGTTTTAAGAAAAGAGTACATCTATCAAATCGTTGATTATGCAGCACCAATTCTGCTACTAAAAATGTATCAACAGTCTAATTAAATGAACATATATCTCTATTTGTTCCAGTTTCAAGTTTTGATTTAAAATAATTACAGTTATGACTAAATATATAGTTTTTAAAAGATTTCTATTTTGGGACGTTTACATGCTATCAATTACATTGTCATTTAGAAGAACTTTTTTATCAAATGTAATCTTAAAACACATACAGAAAAAAAAAAAATTCGCATTCAATACATTTTTCTATAACGTTTTACTCTAGGAATCAGGACTACCATTCTTTCTTTCCGAGAGAATAACAAATAAAATATTATATTTAGGTTTGAATTAAAAAAAAAAAAAAAAAAAAAACAATGTTTTCTTTCAGAAGTCTGCTTTTCAAAATTCAAGTTGTATTACAAAAATCTCCCCAGGGTAATTTGAGAGTTTGGAATATCATAGATAAATACACTCTATATTTAATACTTTTTATAAATAGTATTTTTTTAGAAATTTTACTTTAACTTTACTAAAAAGAATTTCGAAATTTTATTTACTATTATATGAATGTTTTAACAAAACTGTATTGCGAGATAAAAACAGCATTTAAAAAAATATTTGTGAGAACTTTATTAACAGCGAATAATTTGAGTTGCTGGTTATACAAATAAATTTATATTTATAAATTTGTTTTTTATAACACTCGAATCAGCGTGTGATTTAATGTTTTTCCATAATTCGATAGCACATTTAATTAGAATTAATAACAATAAAAATATTCGCTTTCAATACTTTTTTTTTATATAAAGTTTTACTCCAGGAAACAAGACTACCATTCTTTCTTTCTCAGAGTATAACAAATAAAATATTATCTTCAGGTTTTAATTTAAAAAACGATGTTTTCTTTCAGAATTATGCTTTCAAAATTCAAGCTGTATTACAAAAATCTCCCCAGGTTAATTTGAAGGATTGGAATATCATAGATAAATACACTCTATATTTAACACTTTAATAAATAGTATTTTTTAGAAACTTTACTTTTACTTTACTAAAAATAATTTCGAAATTTTATTTACTAATATATGAATGTTTTAACAAAACTGTATTGCGAGATAAAAACAGCATTTAAAAAATATATATTTGTAAAACTTTTTTGTCAGAGAATAATTTTCGTTGCTGGTTATATATGAAAATCAATTTATATTTAGAAATGAATTTTTTTTATAACACTCGAATCAGCGTGAGATTTAATATTTTTGCATAATTCGATAGTATATTTAATGAGGATAATAATAGAAAAAATAATGATACTTTATAAAATATCCAAAATTCATGTGCTATTCAAGTACAATTCATCCTTTTAAATGTAGTAGTCTAATAGTAGTCTAATAATAATTACTTAACGACCTAAAATCAGGTACAACAAATATTCCATAAAATATTTTTAAAGTAATTAAATTAATATGCATTTGTGTATGAATCATAAAAAAACAGAAAATGTGTTTCCTAATTCTGTGTAAGATTAAGTATACGGGTAAATCTGTGATTATCATCAATTTCACTACACAAAAATGTATGTTAAATAGTATAAAAATAAAACATATCGCTATTTCATCACAATTTGGTAGAAAATAACCAACATATTAACTTAATATATAATATAAAAAACGGAATAATATAATATATAATTTAAAATTTTGGTAAGTTCATATAATAACACTCACATTTAGAAAAACGTTTTAAAAAATTGTTTGAAAATACATACAGAACCTCATGAAACAAAAATCCTTTTCAGAACTATACAATTTTGCTCCAGGAAGTAAGATTACTTTTATATCTAATAGAATAACAAATAAAAAATTATCCGTTGCGTTTTAAATCAGAAACCAATATTTTCATTCAGTTTTTTGCTTTTCAAAATTCAGGTTGTATTGCGAAAATCTCTGCAGAGTAATTTCAGAATTTGGAATACCATCCATAAGTACACTCGATATTTAATACTTTCCTAAATAGTATTTTTTACAATTTTACTTTAATTTTAGTGACAAGAATTTTTTTAATCTGTTTGCAATTATATAAATGCTTTTACAACAACGTATTGTGAGATTTAAAAAAAATTATATTTGATTGACAGCCAAAATTCGCCATTAAAAAAATGTTTCATACGTGAAAATAAATTGAATCGGATGAATTTATTGATTTTATAATACTCGAATAAGCGTATACCTCATGTCAGATATAACGTATATTGCATATTTCGATAATGTATTTAGCAAGAAATAATAATAATAATAAGTTTATTATAAATATCTGAATTGATTGTGCTGTTCAAACCCAATTTCTTCCTTTTAAATGTAGTTTAACAGTATTATTATAATAATTTAACGGTTTAGAATCAGGTACAAAAAATATTCAATACAATTTTTAAAGCAATTCAATCTATATATTTAAAACGCTAAGCATTTTCTTTCGACAATCCGTGAGAACAAAATACTGCATCAAATTACACCATTCTTTTTTTTAATGAAAGATATTTGGACACAGATTTGTTATCGTGCATTCGTTTGTTCGAAAATTTAATTAATTAGCCGTAATTTTCAATTAAACTTTTACTTCTGCTTATGACGTCATAAACTCGGCAACTCCCACTGTTGCAAGGCATAGAGTTTATTCTCTGAACTCTGTGGTTCGCCAATCTTTTGATATTAGCTAATATTAAAATGAACTAGGTAATATTTTAACATCTATATATTTAAAACGCTAAGTGTTTTCTTTCGATAGTCCGTGAAAACAAACTGCAGCATCAAATTAAATCATTATTTTTTTTAAATGAAAGATATTTGGACACAGATTTGTTATCGTACATTGGTTTGTTCAAAAATTTTATTAATTAGCCGTAATTTTAAATTCAAATTTTACTTCTGCTATGACGTCATAAAGTCAATCGCCAGAGGATGCTGCAACTTTTCATAAAATTTAAGTCTGACTCTGACTATAACTTCAAGCTATCTGGGAAAGGTAGAATTGTAAACAAATATCGAATACGTTATAAAAATATCAATGTCACCAATTTATTTACTTTTAACCTTTGCATAAACATTAAAACTAATATAAAAAGATTAAAATATATTAAATCACTCATAAATTTGTTTTTAAACGTTAATAAATTTTATTTATTAAAAAAAAAACCCTTACATAGAACAGAAGCCGCAGATGCACAGGGATTGGCGCGATTTATTTTTTGCGCTATTTTGGCGAGAAAACCCGATTTTGACACATTATTTTTTATTAAACACACGCATTTAATTGTATTAATTCATTAATTTTAAATTATTTTATTTTATTTATTTACACACGTATTCAATTTTATTAGCACCAAGTTGCCATACAAAGCAAAAATCGCCATTTTGGCGCCAAAAAGAAACCACGATGCGTCTGCGACATCTGTGCCGATTTAATCAAAATTGTTTGGGTGCACCGTATATTGCAAAATTAATTAAATCCATGATTATTGTTTCTTTCGAATTTTAAAAATAAGAAAATTTAATTCCTAACGGAACACAATTATTTGGAAATTTTTTCTTAGTTCGGGGTTAGTTAATATTCTGGTACTTCTCCATTATCCCATCGACCACTTTCCATATAAAAACTATCACCAAATTAAAACTATCACCAAATTATTCGCCAAACTGTTCCGTAACAGGTAAAGCTTACTAGATAAATTGCTTCTCTCATGTATATTTTTCAGAGCTTCCCATGTTAATTTGGCAGTATCTAAGTTTTTTACATTTACGATTTGAGAATCATCAATGCTTAGGTTTATTAGAGCTCTAGTCTTGCGATCTTTTTTGTGCCATGCGGGGTCGGGTGGAGCTGGTGGATCTTGTACTATAATATCGTCGAGTTCCTCTTTAATCAGGAACATCTGCATCTTGAACTTCCATGTACTATAATTCGTAGAACTGAGTTTTTCAATAAATTGAGTATTTTCTTTTATCGCATTCATTATTACTTTTTTAGTGTTCTTTTATTTATTATTATATTTTTAGAAATTTGTTAAATTATCGTTTTTGATACTGGGATAATATTCTTTTTTCAGAATCAGTCTTTCATAATCTTTGTTAGGGGAACCGTCGGTAGCGTAATAAATTTTCTCCTTTTTCGAATTGTTAAATTGGTCAATTTTAGTATACGTTTTCGTCTTTTAATAATGGTAAAGAAGGATAGTTCAGCTTACCTGAGATTTTCCTTATGCGCTGAATATTTCCACAGTAATCCAAAGTGTTTGCACTGATATTTATCTTATCGACTGATTGAAGTATTCGCTATATGGAAGTAATAAGAACTATTATTATTAGTAAGTAGATATGCACGAAATAAGAAGTAGATCCATTTTGAGTATAATATTATAATTCTTTTAATAGAAGAAGGTTGCCATTAGAATTTCAGAAAAAAGGGAAAAGAAATAAATATGGAAAAGCCCAATTCACTTAAGTATCATTTATCAGTAACTTTAAACAATAACATTTACAATATATTAATGAAAACAGAAAAAAATAACCTTGGAAATTTATTTAATTAAATTATTTTTCTTAATTATCCTGTTATGACAGTTGAGTTTTAACTGTTTTATAGTTTTAAATGTGCTTTTTCAGTTTTCTTCTACCCCCCCCCCCCTCCCCCGTTTTGTAAAAATTACATAAATAAATAAATAATATGTAATAAATAAATAAATAAAATTTAAATAAGTAAATAAATAAAACATTGTGTAAAGTTTAGCCCACAATTTGTATAGGGAGCAAATTTTTCCTTCTCTCAAAATTGTATTCGTTTTAGACGTTACGGGTGGTGGTAGATGATTTCATCCCCTCCCCGTAAAATTTTACTTGTAAACAAGATGTTCTCACGGGTGTGAGTGTGGCTCTTAAAGGACCACACAGTAGATATTTTTCTTTTACAACAGGAGTGGGAGATTTTATTGCAAAAAAGTTTCAAGTAACAATCGCATGTTTCTCTAAAACTCATAAAAATAAGGTTTGTTGTTCGTGTGTGCATCTAACGTGTGTAAAAGTGCATCTAACTGCATGTTATTGCTTCAGTAATGGATAGGAGCTGTCATCATAAATTCAACAAGATTTTTCCATGAAACAGGGACCTACAGGGTTGTTTTATCACGTGGTTCTTCGGGGTGGACCCTAGCAACAACTTTGACCCTGTGTGCACCCTTGACCAATAGGGCACTCTCAGTTAAGTGTATGCAAAGAAGGGTGGAAGACACGGAAGGCTCATTGGTTAGGCAGATGGAAGAGATTTAACGGGGCTGGTGTGTATGTCAGTTAGGAGGTTTGAGACGAAGATGAAAAGGTGATTTTTGACAGAGAACGGGAATAATGAAGTAGGCAGCACAGGCAATGCGGCTGATTTTAAGAAAACGGGGCTGGTACGGCAATATGAAGGTTTCTGGCGGCAGGAGTTATGCATGAGCACC
Organism: Maratus michaelseni; assembly: GCA_963931845.1. NCBI lineage: Eukaryota > Metazoa > Arthropoda > Arachnida > Araneae > Salticidae > Maratus > Maratus michaelseni. The sequence goes on along the minus strand of OZ007587.1, from coordinate 306,086,118 downwards.
GGTGGATGAATGCGGTGGGCCCTCGTCCCTTGAAAAGTCTCGCAAAATTACGGCGACTGCGGTATTTAGCGTAACGTGCCGCAGAATATTCAACCCAAGCGGCAACAGACTTCATGCATTCGGTGGCCTTCGTCCGAGTTATACGCGGCATGTCGGGGGAGATGTGAGCGTTCCGTTGCGGGATAACTTCGATGACTGACGGAAAGGCAACGGGAGAGACGTCAGGAAGGGGTCCCTAGACCTGGTCCTCAGCGGAGAGAATCCTGGTAAATACTGGCGTGGAGAGCGCTACACTAAAATTTGACGGAGACAGGCGGCTAGATGCCTCGGTAATAGACTGATAAAATGAACGCTGTGCCCAGCCGATAAACGGCGAACACCTATCAAGACTGGCTGGTGAGTGCTAATAAAAAAAATTATATATATATTAATTGTTGTACTAAATGTTGTTAAGAAAACATCTTGTTCATTAATGTGATAATGTTATTTATGTAATTGTGTGTTTACGTAGGTTTTATTTGAATATTATGGCTCTTATCTCCATTCAAAATATACTTGTCTAGAAAATATGAGCACATTAGTGATGGTGCTCTGGTATAAGCTCATGGCTTCTTGTGTTTATGATCTAATTCTATGATCGACGATTTTGTTTTCAAGTAATAATCATTGTGGTTTACCCTCTAAATTGTATAGTTGATCTTATAAGAATTGATGAGACTAAAAAATATACTTTCTCTTTTCTTGAATAAATTTTGTCACTTTGTTCATATAAGTGCTTGATTTTTGTCTCTAGACTAATTTATGTAATTGAAGCGTTCTGTTAGTTCACAAGATTTTTAAGGAGGGGTAGTTCCCCCTATTTTGAGAGTCAAGATCAAACTTTGAAAAGTATTATTTTATACTATAAGATGCACTCAGTGTGAGGAACATTGCTAGTTTACTACATACTTTCATGGCTTCTGAAATTTACATTTATTTACTCAAAACTGTCAGATAATGAGATAATTTAACTTAATATTATACTTTAATTTTCACAACGCAAAAATTCCTTTTGTACTCATGTTTAAGACTTCAGTAGCACTTATGCAAAATTTTGGATTTTTCATGCTTGCCATGAAACAGAGTGTGCTTTTGTGATTTGCTCTTCTTGTGATCAGGTGCTGTCTTTAGCCACCACTAAATTATTCTCTTCACCTTAATTTCAGGTGGTTTTATTCAAAATTTAAAATCTTGATCGCACCTGTCATCTTAATGTTACTTGTGGATTCTCGGTTGATTATCACAAAAGGACACAATAGATTGTAATCTCAATCTACTATTAGAGGATATTAAGCATACTGACATATTCATGCATGTGAAGGCTACTGCTAATTGTGAGTAAACTTAAAGAAAGGTAATTAGTAACAATTAAAATTAAATTAAGAGAAATAATATAATAAAAAAAAAGAAAAAAAACACATCTAACAATCCCTCTCGACTGCGCTGGATAATTATTTGTGTGTGACGTCAGTTAAAATTGATCTATTGTACGTAACTGCGTATCGCAACATTTTTTCAATGCTTTTTCGCTTTTAATATCATGTTATCGAAGATGTAATTTCTATTTCAATTAATGAATTAACTAATAAATCAGTAAAACATCATTAAAATACATTAAACGTCGAATGAAACATCACTTGATGAGATTAAAAGCACGTGTAACGCATTTGACGTAAAGTGAGTTTGACGCACGATAATACATTTTTGGCGTTAAAATCCTATAGTTTGGCGATAATTATTTTCTTAATGGAAAGTGGTCGACCGGATAACGGAGAAGTATCAAAATTCTTAAAAATCGTATGAAAATGAAGGACATATATATTTAATTTGTTTAAAAGTACGGTTAATGTTTCTCAAACTTTGAAGCTGAAAACAAGCGAGACGAGGTATTATTACGTATTACGTAGGTCGCGGTACGAGCCATCATCTGGACAGGGTATATACGGCAGATGCCATATTTTCAGTACAATTAAATATAAAATATATTTTTATTTGTATACATGGTAGTTAAGCATAAAAGCAATGTATATAAAGTATGTGTGAAAAGTTTGCGCCTGTGAAAATGACGCTATGCTTATCTTGAAATGCATTTTTACATTCATAAATCTAAAGAGAAAAATTTATATGATTGTGTCAACATGACGTAATTTTAACCAATTTTTAAACTCTTCATTATAAAGAGTAGAATGTATAACGATTGTGACAACAAACGGCGCTATCGCTTTTGTTTTTATCGCGCTTACATCACATCTAAATACCTTACAATTTCAATTAATGCATCATCAATTATAAAAATGTTCACTTTGGAATGAAAATTATTTGAAAACTGCCGCTTAATTTAACAACATTTTAAATAATTTTCAAGCATGAATTATTTTTCAAATATATCTCAACAATGGCCGCCAGTTTGCTTCAGTTATATAAAGAAGCACCTGGGAAAGTTGCCACAGTTGGAAATTGATTTCCCTAACCAACATAAAAAGTGAAGAAAATAATAAAAAAAAACCTCTGATAAATCATAAAATTACATTAACCATAAGATAGAGCATTTTGGCGCTAAACTGAAGTCTTTCAAACAAAAAAACAGATTTTCAATTTATGTTCAACATAAAATTGATATCATGTTGAATTTGTTGATGTATGTGTTGCATCAGAATATGCTTGGAATTGTATTTTATTATTATTTTAAAGATCCATGTCGTATTTCACTGTATAAGAGGGAAAAGATCACGACTGTGGAAAAGGGATAATCATGATTATCGAAAGGGACCGAAAAAAAACCCATAGAAATAAATTATACTTGAAAACATCAAAAATCTTCATCATCTGCAGATTATATATTATTATTGTAAAAAAATTATCCATCTTTACATAAAAATTGATTAGCTTAAAACAATGGATGCATTTTAGAAAATATGGATTTGAAACGAACAATGATTAAACAGGACATTTTTTAACTTTTTAGTATTTAAAAAATTTTAAACTTTTTTGACGTCGAATTTCAACGGTGCCTTTGGACAGATGCAATGCATATGCACATAGATCGGTTGCATTATCACAGGGAGAGATATGTGTGCTTTATTTACTGAATATGATATGGACGTAGGAATATACTATTTGTATGATACTTCATAGGTCCATGAAATTTTCTTTTTGCAGTGGTGAATATGGCGGTAATGTCGAACTTATTTGCATTAAACAGTTGTTTACGTATTGTTTGTTTTGAATTTGCATCGAAAATAGTATACTGTGAATTTTTTTTTTAAATAAAGTTTTTGGAACATTGTTTTTTACACTTATTTTACTGATATTGTTATAGCAATTTGTTTCCGCCAAGTTTTGAGGGGTTCCATCTAGTTAATATATATTTTTGTATGAATCATAAATAATAGAAAATATGTTTCCTAATTTTTGTGAGGAATTGCATAAACTGGTGATTCCGTGACATTGAACAATCAGTGTTATTACACAAATATGTATGTTGAGAAAAATATAAACAAGAAAAATCTCTATTTCTTCACATTTTAATTAAAATTAAATAACATCTTAACTTAGTATATAATATTAAAAATGAAATAACTTAATATATAATATTAAATTTACAATGTTCACATGATATCAATAACACTCGCATTTCGAAACACGTTCTTAAAAAGATTTGTCTGAAAATACATACAGAACCTTTTGTAAAAATATTTCTTTTCGGAACATAAAGCAACTATAAAGTTTGGCTCTAGGAAACAAGATTACTCTTCTTGCTAATAGAATAACAAATAAAAGATAATCCCCTACGTTTTAATTCAGAAAGCAATGTTTTCATTCAGTACTTCGCTTTTCAAAATTCAGGTGGCATTGAGGAAATCTCCCCAGGGTAATTTGAGAGTTTCGGAATACCCTTCAGAATAGAGTCTATGTTTATTATTTTTAAAAAAAAGTGTTTTTTAGAAAGTTTACTTTTAGTTTGCTGAAAAAAATTGCATTTTAAAAAAAATTATATTTATCATTATATGAATGTTTTTCGTGTATTGTGTGATAAAAATGTCTTTTGTAACATTCTTGAAAACGTAATTGGGGACGGTTATTTTGCTCTAAAACTGCTTATAAAATCTCAAAATATTTTTTTTTACTTACCGTGCACATAAAGTGTAAGAAAAGTATTGTAATCTTGATAAAAACCCGTTTATGGAAATATCGGTATATATTTATATTTTGATGTTCCCCGATTTCGTTATTTTTATACCTATTACCAATGTATGTTACTTATGTTACATATTTCTTTGAAAATGAGCTTTCATTAACCAAAATATTCGTTGACAATATATAAAGCAATGAATTATTGATTTGGGGAGTTTTGAATGCGATTTAATTTTACATTTCCAAAATACATCTTGGCTGTTTTTAACATTTCAACTTTTGTTGCTAAAGTTTTGTTTTTATTTTTTTATTCTCAAGCAGTATAATGCTACCAAAAAACAGATAACTTTGTAGTGAAAACCAGGGTTGCCAGTTTTTTTTTTTCATTTAGAAATTGTGAATTCTTACCGGATGTCTTTCCTTAAATAGAGAAATTATTGTTAAGAATTTCTGGAATGAAGTTGGAAAATTAAATCAAACAGTAGTTCAATTTGGCGACCCTGTTGAAAACTACACAGGGTTAAATTTGTTCTTCAAAGTGACTAATAAAATGACGTCAATAAACAACCAAAATAACGTCAATGACTACCAAAATGATGTCCAATTAACTATTTGAAGTTTCCTGGAAAAGAAGTGGAACTCTACTTTTGAAGGAAACTCCAAATGACACAAAATGCTTAAAACACCAAATTTACATTGCTTAAAGCTAAATTCCAATTATATGAATCAAACATGCCGTAAAATAGTGTTACCTTAACCCTGTGGTATGATACAGACTCTAAAGAAAGTTTTTATAATTCCTAGGTCTACGCTGTTCAGTATATTTACTCGTTTCGACACTATTGTAACAGTTAATAGGCCTAGAGGCATTCGAGGCGTTCAACTACGTTTCAGCTCGCCTCGTAATCTTCTACTTGAGGGATAAATTTACTTATCATACTTAGTCGTTAAGAAAATAACAATAGTGTTAATTAGATACAAATATACTTAACACTGTAGAGTTTATAAGTAATCTTTAATCTTTATTCTTTTCATAACGTAAAGTTTTGGTTAATCGGATCCCCTTTTGGCCTGTAACCTCATATTTTAATTTCATTACACTTTCTCCGAAAAAAAATTAATCATTAGTTTTTCTATTAATTTTACTTTATTAAATGGTTTAGTCACTATTCACGTGAATTTATTTGTTAAAGTGACACCCACAAAATACCAAATGCTCCGTGAAGCAAAAATTAAGTCGACTTTACGGCAGAAAATTTAGAAGAACATTTAATTGCTATAAGGTCAGCTATAATGCTATAATGTTTTTTTTTCTGTTTCTTAAATCGGAAAGTCTGTAGATATTTTGCACTAAAAGTGTTGTGATATAGAAAAGAAAATTACTCAACCAACACTAATGAAAAGATTGTTTTTTTTCAATGTCAAATAACATTTTTATTCATTATTCTCCTTTATTAAGGACTAGATGGAAAACATAATGTGCTGCTAAAATATCCCTTTAGCATCAAATAATTTAGGATATATTTTCAATGCCTTTTTCAATTTAATTTCAAGTTAAAAGAAATGTTCTGATAATATTGAAATAACTCTACATATGTTATTTCCAAAACATAGATACTGCTTGCGGCCTTCACCGATTTAGAAGACATTTTTTATAAGCATGGCTCCACGTAACTAAAATCCACGTCTTACTTAAACCTAAGTTTCAATACTTTTTTCATGTATAAAAACTTTAAATTTAGGTTTGAAATAGGCAGCTGAATATGTTAGAAAAATATTACAAAAGTACGAAATACTCGATTATCAGCGCAATCAGTGTCTTTTAGGTTCTAGTTTGATAAGAAATGTACAAAAAAGTGTCACGTTTTGGTTCTAACTATCCAGATTTTACTGTGTCTGAAAATCTCTAAATTTAAAAATCTCTAAAATCTCTAAAATCTCTGCTTTAGATAGCAAAAACCTTTCCGGGACTAACCCTAGCGTGATATCGACAGTTTCATAGAATTCATCAATTTATTTCGTTTTATCGCAATATCTTCTAAATATTCCGCAATTTCAATTTTTACACAGTGAAATAGGAAAATAAAACATAATTTGAAATGCAATTTCTTTGAAATCTGTATCTAAATTTACTGATTTTCTATAGCATTAAAACAATTTTGATGCACGATTTCTTTAAAAATCTATCGCTATCGCGTGCGGCCCAATTACAAAAGATTAACTAGCTTGCACTTAAAACAGTATAATTTGTTCGCCATTTGTTTTCGGCTAATGTAAAATTTAATCAATAAATAAATAAATAAATAAAACACCAGTTATAGAGATATATAATCAAACTAAGTACTTAAACACTGAAAAATCATAACCGAAAAGGCTGCTATACATAGCGAAATATTTGACTATTTTTTTACTATTAACAACGGGCATGCAGCTAATACAAAAGTATTGTTTTTAATAAATTTCCAAATAATATTTCAATACATAATTGATATTTTTTCATTTAAAAATGTTATATGGTGTTGTAAGCCGATAATTTAATAAAAATATATAAAATGTAAAATAAATAAATAATAACTAAAAAATGGTTTTCATCTATGTTTTGTAGACTAGTTCTGCAACGCGTGAAGACCGGGTTGGATTTCCTAGTTTGAATAATTTTAACTAGGATATGTCTGTCTTTAAGAAAATCTAAAAAAAAATATCATAATTTTAGAACAAGCTATAACAGATTAGAACAAATTTCAACGGAACTTTTGTTGTTACCATGGCTAGCCACATTGAAGATTCGGTGGGTGTATCTAGATGCTGGACTTAATATATGTCATTGAATTGCGAGAAGATAGTAGCTATTCCCAAAACGTGTTTCCATTTTGAAGCAAATCTAAACATGAAAATTGTTTACTTTCTTTTACTAAATTTTAATTATTATTTAAAAAACCTGTATTCGATAAAACATGTTTATAGACAAAATATTAGAAAATATATTGGTGTTTTCAACAATTTTCGCGAAAATCACGCTATTTTGAAAAATTTGCGGGTTTGAAGCAGAAGTTGAAAAAGTTCGCTTCGTGACAGATATTGAAACTTTTCTATGATATATTTCTAAATTCTGCTTATATATTTTTTATATATTTTATTATATATTATATTTTTATATATTTTTTTATATTTCATATTTTATATATTTTATATATTTTTATATATTATATTTTTATATATTATATTTATATATTTTTTATATATTATATTTTTATATATTATATTTATATATTTTTTATATATTATATTTTTATATATTATATTTATATATATTTTTATACATTATATTTTTATATATTAAATTTTTTATATATTATGTTTATATATTTTTTATATATTATTTTTATATATATTTCTATATATTATATTTTTTATATATTATATTTATAGATATATATTTTTTACTTTTCGTATTATCAGACATTTATTATCAACATATATATTTATTGCTGCGGATATCAGAAAATACATAACAATTTATGTTTTCCAGAAACATTCTTTACATATATAGGTGAAGAATGATTACTTCTAACGTGGTACACATTACTGCTGAACGTGGAAAAGTTAAAATATAGGCATGGAAAATTTAGTCAGCTTACTTTTTTTTCGATATTCCTATTTTAAAGTTTTTCGGACAATATGAGGCGAAATATGAATATATGACAAAAAGTGAAATGAAGTTATGAACTTTAGTTATAATTAGAAAAACTTTATAATATCGAAACGTATTCTTCAGTGTACTCACAGATTAAATATACGAATTACATATATATTTGCATCATTATGTATAGTGTTTTCAATTTACGATTGTTATACATATTCCACTGTTTACCGGAATTCTGTGGTGCAGATTTCAACATAGTTGTCGCTACTGAAAAAAAATCGCTTTAATTGTGTAAAAACATTCTTGTTCTAAAGATTTTAGATATCACAAGCCCATTGCATGGAGTGTTCATTTACGTACCTTGTAAGAAATATGGAAATTCGAAATAGGTGATGCACAAGATATGACTATAATTTTTTTAGAAGTCTTTTTAATTCTAAGACGTAATTTCGGGAAATTGGAAGAACTGTAAAATATTTAATCAAATCTAATCCTTTTAACTGCAAGAGCCCAATCGAATTATTATGAGATAAAAAATAAATTAATTCAAATAATAACAATTAAAAAGTAAAGAGGGAGAAAATGAGGATTAAAATAAAGACACATTTTTATACAATGTTTAACACTTACTACTGACTGTTACTATGGTTACGTAACTGTTTGTATATATCCTATATAAAGAATTAGAGATATACCAGACGGGATGCATAGAGTGAACGAAGGTGATGCTATAATATATGAAATGATTAAGCGTCGTTGATAAATAATGAAATCAATGTTTTTAAAGAAAATTTGTTTTACAAATCTTAAAGTCAGATTATAGATAAACATGTGTATTACTATGAAAACAGAAACAAATGTTTTTGATAGCAGTTGATTCTGTCAGTATGTAGACATAAAAATATCAAACTTGAAATGCATGTCAATACAGATACCTTTTTATAGGTTTGCAGAGATTTAATTAGACCCAAAATATATACTATAGCCTAGTTATAATGCCCTTTTTTAAAATGTCAAATATATGTTCCTTTCATACGCGATAGAAACACTTCAACTGAAGACTATTTAGAAGCGTAAAATTGAAATTTTAGAGTTTCCATTATACACAAACCACATTAAGTCACAAATAGAATAAGGTATTAGTAATTTCACAAAATATCCATGCGAATGCTTTTTAAACGCCGTTTATTGTCAATAAAAGTGTTTTAAGGCGAAAAAGCAAATGTTCAAAAATAACCCAATAGGGCATTAATCTGCGTGGATCTACATGGAAGTTCTAAAAGGATAGAAGCAGATACGTCTCTATTTTATACATTTAACTAATACCTTATAAAAAGCGCACAATACATTTGCAATCTGAGAGGTAGTTTATGAGCTTTAATATAACAATTCTTAATAATTTACAATGTATATTTCGAAGAACAACATGGATTGGGATTATGTTTGACCGGTCTTGCATGTTTCTATATTAACAGGGTGATGCAGACATAATAATATCTAACTTGAAATGTATGTCGACTCATGTGTCTTTTGATAAGATTGCAGAGATTTAATTAGGCACAACATATGTTATAGCCTAGTGATAATGTCTTTTTTCATAAATATCCAATGTCCGTTCTTTAATACACGATATACAAACTTCAACTGAAGACTATTTAAAAGCACAAAATTGAAATTTTACAGTTTTCATTATACACAAACCACATTAAGTCACGAATAGAGTAAGGAATTATACGTTTCACAAAAACCCACGCGACCGCTTTTTAAATGCAGATTTTTGTCAATAAAATTATTTTCATGTAAATAAATTAATTTGACAAAAATAACCCAATTGGGCATTAATCTGCGGCTATCTATATCCGAAGTTCTTAAAGGTATCAAGCAGATACATGGTCTCTCTTTGTTACATTTAACTAATACCTTATTATACTGAAAAGCATTCTGAATTTGCAATTTAAGAGCTTGATTATGAGCTTTAATATAACAATTCTAATTAATTTACTATGTACATTTCGAAGAACTTCATGGATTGGGATAATGCTTTTTTCTATATTAACGGGGTGTTCAAAATGTGTGAATAAAATCATAATTTGTATTCTGAGATGCATTCATTTAAACTCAGGTAAAGGGTTGCGAATACAAAAATATTTCTTTGCAGTAAAGTACATTTGAAATTATTTTGTACTACGTTTGTAAAGCAGACATAATCTTTTCAGAGTGAGACTATGTTTTATATTATATTACACTCTTTAACTCAACTTGGTTTTTGTTCGTAAAAATGGAAATTTTCTAATCGATCTTTCACTTTCTTTTTGATATGCTAGAATTAAATAAAATATGCACACAGGTGTGTTTCCGATGACAATACAACATTTTATTTATTTTAATTTAATTATTATAAATTAATTATAAGGAAGCTTTTCCATTAGCCGGCCAAAGGTGATACATCGCAAAATGTTCTTTATGGTTACAACAGTTTACTATTCACAAAAACAATAGTGTTTATGATGCGCCAAGCCACACTCGCCAAAATATGACAAATGGCTGAAAACTTTCTTAACAAAATATTTTAAACACTAAAAATTAGTAAATACAAATAAAAAATAAAAAGTGTAATATATTTTGAAAAAAAAAAATATTATTTTATTGGGAGGTTGATTAAGTTCTCTCTGTTTCTTTGTGGAAATTAGTGCTTTATTTAAAATAAATATTACAAAACATGTTATCTAAAGTAGTGTCCATAGTTAACCACTACTTTTCCCCATCTTTCTGCCAACATTTGAATCCACGTCGGTAAGAAAAATCGTATTTTGAGGCTATTCAAGAGTCGACTCATTTTTTGGCATCTTCATAAGAATAGAAATGCCGCTCAGCCATGCGAAGTGCATTGATCGGAACAAGTGATAATCGGAAGAGACATTGTCTGTTGAATAAGGCAGGTGGAGTAGGACTACTGATTTAAGTGTTTCCAAGTAGGTTTTCACCTATTTACCAACATGTGTCCGAGCGTTGCTATGCTGCAAAATCACTTTGTAGGGTCTATACTCGTATTGCGGCCGTTTTTACTACAATTATTGGCTCAAACGCATAAATTGTAGTCAATAGAGATCTCCCGTGATGGTTTCGTTCTGTTTGAGCACCTAAAAATAAACTAAACCCAGCCTATCCTAAAAATACAGAGCACAATCTTGTAACCATGGATATTCTGCTTTGCCACCGATGGTGATGCATGGCCGGACTTACCCCATGATTTACTACCCATAGGGTTATAGTAGTGTATCCATTTTTCATCACCAGGTACGATGCGATGCAAAATATCTTTTCTTTTCTGCCATTAAAGCAACTGTTGACACGTTAAAAGACGCCGTTCATCGTCTCTTGGCTTCAACTCGTATAGCATCCAATCTCCTTGCTTTAGCACTATTCCTAACGCTTTCAAACGGTCATACAGCGTCTGATATGTGTCTGCATGAAGTAAGACCTCCAATTATTTCTTCATCTTCGAACTGTTTCGGTGCGCCGGAGCGTTATTTAGCTTCAACATCAAAATCATTATTTTTGAAGCGTCTAAACAAATATCTGCATGCTGTTTCCGATAGAGCATGGTAAGTCGCCGTAAGTTTCAACAAGAATTGTATGTGCTTCAGCTAGACTTGTTAAAAATAAATTAGTGCACTAAAATTCCCCACAAGAACTCTTTTTTAACACGAAATTCGACATGTTTAACACTATGAAAAAACATTTCGCTTAGACTTTGGCGAAATCACATACACTGAATTTTAAGCTTGCTTATAATACTTCTTTATAGATGCGTTACCATCCTAAACTACACGGACGCAGTTCTGGTAATGTCATATGCCAGAAAACAGCGAGAATGTATTCAACCCCCCAATATTAAGATGGCAAGATTAAATAATCAATGTGGCATTCTAAATTAAGTAATACACTTTTTGCCTGAATTATATATTTATGTAAATATTTTTGCATATGTTGCATTGGAGTTAGAAAGGAACTTTGCCCTTTAACCTTCAAACGATTTTAATCAGATACATTCACAATTCTCGAAAACACTTTCATTTATAAAGTTTCAAACCATTATAATAAAGCACTTTTAGAAATACGAGTTTCTGTCAGAAAATAAAAAGAGATTTCCGATAGGATTAAAAATGACGCACGGGTGATATAATATCTACCCTCTAATTTTCTAATTTACATCTAAAACAAGTATATATGATCTTCACATAGTGATCTACTATAGAAATCATATCGTACGCAGTAATAGTATAAAGGTGAAAGGGCTAAACTGTATTAAATTAATTCAATGGCGACATTGTAATAAGAATCAAGCTGCAAACAGACGGAAATTTATATTATACGGTCTACGTATAACAGAAACTAAGTCATATAATGAAATTAGTTCTTCAATAAATTCCAAAAGAAACTGATAGTAAAAATATTTACAAAAGTGATAATAAAATGGTAGCATTATTGTTGTTATTATTATTATTATTATTATTATTATTATATAAATTTCTTACATAAGCAGTTTAATGCTCTGCCTTTTCGAATTGTATTTTGTCCACATTATATTATAGTATAGTATATTATATTACGTCTATAAATATCACGAGCTTAATGAATATATTTCAAAAAATACTAATGTGTCTTGCACTGAAAAGTTTTTTGTAAAATGAAAAAACTAATTAACATTCGTTAAATTATGTTCACTGTAAATTTTCAACTAGCAATGATAACTGCCAGAAACACCAATATCTTTAAATATCTGAGAAATAATACATTCTCCCATATTTTAGAGAACATTAATGCATTATTAAACATTTTCTAGTGTATTGAGATGGAAACTACATTTCGGTATAATATGTTAAACATAAATCTTTGGTAATTGCGTTTTCGGATTACATTACTTCAAGAAATAGTCATAGAACTAACTAATCTGAAGTTAGAAATGTTTGCTTATTAATAATGTTTAGCACATGTGTAACAATTATCTAACTTTTCTTGCACGAGGTAAAAACTTTATTTTATACACAGATTTATTTAGGAACAATATGATCGGGAATATCAATTTGCATATTTGGTGTGAAATTCATCTTATATGATTCTGTGCAGTGGTTATTTAGGATAAAGAAATAGGATGACTGCACCGATAGTTAATAAGTTAAAGGTATTTTGTACTTTTTGAGCTCATTTTTATTTGAGTATTTTGTAATAACTTTTTTACATATCATTAAATGGTTCTATGAAATAAAAAATGGTTTAACGAAGAAAAAAGAAGTAATTCAGTTAGAAAACCTTTTGCTTTTTTAATTTAAAGGAAAGTAAAATTCTAAAACCGCAATTTGTTTTAGATCTTTGAACATTTTACATCATTTCTTTTTAAACATTTCTCAACATTTTCTAGTATTATGTTTAACACAATGGACCAGATTACATAAATGGTAAATAATTTAAGAGATAAAAAATAAAATGTGACGACAAATGTAAAATTACTTAACGTTTTCTTTTTGTGAAAATAAACTATTTGTAATATTGCAAACTAGATCCTTAATTTCATCAAACACACAACGACAATAAAGATAGCAAGTAAATTAAGAAATTATTTTCACGTTTTTGCCTTTTGAACACAATGAAATTAGGGAAAATCACAAACTGAGAAAAATGAATAAAAATATAGTAACTTTGAAATATGCAAAGGGAATTGGATGCAACTGAAAAGCTTTTTCACCAATTTATGACTATAGAATCTTTAAGTAACTTCACCAAAATATAATGGGAATGTCTAAACACAATTTAAACAAGGAAATTAAAATTGATATTTTTGACATTTTTCCACAAATAAAGGATAGCAAGACCTATCTGTTTCCAGACCGAATCTCGTCTGCTCTGACCTTTTCAACATAAACGTTTGTTCAAATACTGTCTCTCTTCGTTTTTTAACATTTTCCAACATCGTTGAAAAGTGTTTATGTATTCGATTTGTCTGTCGAACCACCTGACTGTCTCACCGTCTCTTCGTGTTTAAACTATCGTAAATACGTTCAGATTGTCATGTCATATGTTATTGAAGTTTAATATAGAATATGCATTAGTAAAAATGGCGTATGCAGCAATTATAGTTTGTTTACAGGGACACAAACATAAATCAGTTCCATTTTGCTCTATAGGGGAAAAGTATTTAAGGTGAATTTTATTGATATTATTCAAATATAATGTGATTGAGAGAGATATGCGTCACTATGGTGGACCACATCATGATGTTTCAGGAGTATAGATTAAGTAGCATTTATGGATCGTTTAAAGGGACGAAAAAAATAGTTCCATTACATTATGATCTACGGTGAAAAATTGGTATCGATGCATTTTAACAATGTTAAGATACTTCAAACCTAATGAAATTAAAAAGGATCACTGATGTGCAGTGCTATATATTTGCTACAGATTATGGGTGCGTAGCATTTATCGTTAATTTGCCGGAATGCCCAAAATTATTCAGCTACAGGGCTGACTAGAATCGATAATTCCTCAAAGTGCGATTTCCGCTTTTGTATGCATTTTTAAACTTATGTAATTTTTAGTGTATTACATGGTGTGTATAAATTCTATAGATTGTATACAGAACCGCATTCCAGAAGTGGCACAATGTATCGCATACGGATATGAATGGTTTAAAATAATATTTTACAGATTTATATAATTTTTTTAATTGATTATATGTAAACATGTCATTTCATTGTATGAAAAATTGCAATTTCTTAATAATATTCTCTTACGTTTGGGAAGTGTTTCATAATCTATACCAGATACACAATTTTTCGTTCTGTAACTGTTCATAGCACATTTGTCCACGATATACTCATAACTCGGGGTCTCGTCTGGGTGTAAAAAATCATATTTCAAAAGTAAATGATTATATTCGTTTTAAATTAGTTCTCTCTTAAGTAAGTTAACTCTTACATACAAGTTGAACTTACGTTTCATGTGGTGTATAAGTACTACGAAGATATCAGTAAAAATTGTAGTAGACTTGATTGGAATGAAACTAGCTTTAAATGATTAATTAGTGTGATTTTATCAACGGCTAGTGTATTCACACTACGTGTTAATTTTAGTGGAATTGTGCTTTATTTCTGGTCTCGTTACCTGGAATTTGAAATAATTTTAAATGACCGTATTAAAGTAAAATACTAAATTAGCTGAAAAAGTTTTGATATAATTACAGGCTTAGGCTCAGATTGAAAATTTTTGTCAAAACTATAGGACACCACATTACGGAACTTATTGGTACTTGCATGGACATTTTGTAGTAGCATGGACATTTTCTAGTTAGATAAATAAGAAAAATGACATGGCGATAATCCCAGGCTCCCAAGCATTTCCCCCGCCATTAATAATTATTTTCCGTATATCGCTCCTCATATATAAAATCCACTCAATTGACCAAAACAAAAAATTTATTTGTAACTTATATGCATTCTTCCTAAGCACCAGACATCAAAGAACAGATGAAAAATTACGCAAATATTTAGACACAACATAATGGGATAGTTTAAAATTTTTATTAATCCGTAAGACTTATAAGTAGAGAATAACTAATAAACATATTCTGTTAGTTATTACTTTGTGTAATTGTATTATTCTCCTGTGTATGTAATGAAGTATTTTTCATTGTTGTTTTCATTGTGTATTAAGTTCTGGAAATGAGATTTGCATACGAACCAGTCTTATTTTTATGACTCATGGAAGAATACGTTGGCAGCTTTATTATGTAAAATTTACTGGGATTGAAATGTTTTGTCGATCGTGGTTGGCCTCATCTAGAATCAAGAGCGGTACTCGTTAGCCAAATTCGCCAACAGCGCGGTGTTCTGTACGCTAATCGATAGAGAATTCGTGGCTTTGCCACTCTCCTGGTATGTACCCTGTGGTTACTCAATGAGTCTCTGGGCAATACGGTACCCTCTTTAACTTTTAGAATTTCTAAATGCCAAGAGTGGTAATTAGAATATGATTTTTACCTCAGATTCATCCGCATCTCTCGTAGTCTATCAGATTTGCTTGAGATATGATGTTGTACAACTCTGTGTTCTACAAAATAAACTTGAGCTATGAAAAAAAAACACTCATTTGAATCAATATTCACCTTTGTACTATAATTATTATTTGAAACAACACAAATGTCACAAAACACATATGCATCATTTAATAAAACTTTACTTAAGGTGTTTTGAACATACATAACTGTATTTCACAATGATAAAAACCTAGCGCTTTCGAGCAATCATAGCTCGTCATCAGGATTATAAAACTAACACGCAGACATACACAAAACAAATAGTCTAAAACTAGTAAAAACATCGTTTTCTGCTGAAGAATGGTCAAACCATTACAAACAGGTCACTAGGGGTGGGAAGCATTGGAAGGGATGAGCTAATCTTATTCAGCCTTGAGCAATCTGTAAAAGTTTATACCACAATTAAGGATGTTGTAAGATACCGAATCATTGCATGTCTTTATCTTTTCTGGTTACAATTTCTATGGATTGATTTATTATTGCTTGATGAAAGGAGGATGTGAGTTTAATAATTATTTTAGCTTTATCAAAATCTATTTTTATCGATTGCTCTTGTTTTAATCTGGAACTTTACTTCTGGAACTGGTAGTTACTTTCGGTATCTTACAACATCCCTAAACTGTGGTATAAACTTTTACAGATTGTTCAAGACTGGATAAGATTAGCACATCCCTCCCAATGCTTCCTACCCCTAGTGACCTGTTTGTAATGGTTTGACCCTTCTTCAGCGGAAAATAATGTTTTTACTAGTTTTAGACTATTTGTTTTGTGTATGTCTGCGTGTTAGTTCTATAACCCTGAGGACGAGCTAAGGTTGCTCGAAAGCGTTAGGTTTTTATCATTGTGAAATACAGTTATGTATGTTCAAAACACCTTAAGTAAAGTTTTATTAAATGATGCATATGTGTTTTGTGACATTTGTGTTGTTTTAAATAATAATCTGAGTTTTTCTTAAGATTTCGAAGTTAATTCTTTTTAGGGTTTCGTTCATCTCACGAAACCCTAATCATCCCGCTACGTTGTCTGTCCGTCACAGAGCCGGGTCTAAGTAACTATATAACTTACAGACTTGAAATTTTGTGTACTTATAGCTGAATACCTACTATGACGCTGAAAATCATAAAATTTAAAAAAACATATTATTTTAATATTGAGAGATAAAAAAAACAAAAATCTAACAGCCTATTGCTATTAAATTTAAACGTTTTTTGTTATAGCAGTTGCCAACAATTAGAAATCACAATAAAATTCTTTCTACAGTGAGTAATTTTCTATTGAAAGATTTCCACGTGAAAAATGAAACTAAAATAAGAAGTTTCACCAATTGAAAAAAAGATTAATATGACGCCATATTGGTAATAAAAATTTTTTTCAAACATTTCTCAATAATACAAGGAGTACGAGTATATGTAAGTACAGAAAGTAGGTTAATATAATGTCATTAGAGAATTAAAAAGAAAATTAATCTGACGTCATATTGGAAGTTTAACGGACTTTTTCTGATGTTCGAGTATAATACAAAGAGAGTATCAATATGAGTGATAGAGAAAGAAGTAGATATGATGTCAGCAAGTGATTATAACGTCATATGAGTTTGAGGAACGTATTGAATCATGATAAAAACCCGATTATGGAAATATTGGAATATTTTAACATTTTGAAGGTCTCTATACAACATGTTTAATTTTGAAATTGATTTTTTTTAAATATCGCATTTAGCCCACATGACAGATATTATTATGACACAGTATAATAGAGTTCTTCGCTCGCTATGGGACCAGTTCAGATTTTCGAAAAAACGAAAAAAATATGCCGGTAAATTTTTGTTTTATAAAAACGACTTTTTTTTTTTTCTTAAATGAAATTTATTTGGATTTATGAAAGAAATGATAAAGTGTTTTGAAAGGAATATTAAACGAAACCCTTTGTGCGATCATCGATCACACTTACCCACTTGTTATGCACTCACTCTCCAGTATTGAGTTGAGTTATGTATCGTACTCAGTTATCATCTAACGATAACCGACTAGTACGGAGTCACCGTGAGGTTATCTATTATGCGGAATTTAAATTCTGGACTTGTAGATAAAAATGCAGAATAATGCATTACATGTAATGTAATACTTTGAAATGTAGTAATGTATTAATTTTGTGCATTTTTATGAAATATCGGAATATTTTTCTACCTGAAAATGAACAATCTATTACCGAGCTTTTAGCGCAAAACTGGGTTTTGTTTATTTTATAATAAAGTTCTTCATCATCACCGGCCAACAATCAGACATACATTGGTTGTATCGATGAAATAGTAATTTATTCATCGTTGTTCTGTTTTCCAGTGCTGTCCGATTGTTGGCGAGGTTAACGAAAAAGAAAGGCTACCGCGGTGCTTTACGCGTATCTTTTTTTACAGACCGCCGGAGTCACGTGATGCTCGAATGCACCAATGAAGGTGTACGAAAAGAGCATCACGTCTCTCTAGCGGTCTGTAAAAAAAAGATAAGTGGAATGCACCGCGGTAGCCTGTCTTTTTCGTTAGCCTCGGATTGTTGGCCAGTGACGTTCCCTAGCATGAATTAATAGTGAGAAATAACCGAGCTAGGTTATCGGCCTGGTTAGCTCAGTGGTTAGAGCAACAGCGTGTTACGCCGTAAACCCTGGCTCCAGTTAAATTGACACTCGTGTTGGGTTTACTGTATTAAGCGAAGCTAGTTGAACTTAAGGAGCAATAAAACATTATGCTGTTGACACGGATTTCAGAACTGGTCACGGCTAATTTTGCACTCGAGTTGGGTTTATTGTATTAATTGTATTGCATATGTACGTATGTCTGAACAAACCTGTTCTTTAATTATATCTTTAATGAATTCAGACATTAATTTATGAGCTTTAACATTCAGTTAGTAAGTTTGGAGCAGTTCTTATGATAACTATTCAGATCGCTTAAACGGGAACTAATATCTTTCTCTGTGACGATGTTGTGATGTGATTTTTCCTTATTTAAAGAAAGTCAAAAATTACATTAAGGTGCATTACTGAATGAAAAAAAATATAATGTGTTATAACAATAATATCTTGAATCACAAACGACACTTTCTCTCTCCTTACCATCACACAAAATTCACCTTCACAAAATTTGCAATATAATTCAGCGATTATTTTCATTTTATGACCATTTAAATATATTTTTCCCGTCTTCATATTTTCTGAGTTCTGAGGAAAGGAGAACAGGGCTGACAAGTTTTGGTTATTTTAATGCTGCTACTCTACTTGTTTACATCTCAGAGAATTATTTTTTAATTCGTTTTCAGATTCCTCATGAGATATAGTTTTCCACCTCGCCTAGATATACACTTTCAAAGTAATATTCGCTATCAAAATGGGTTTCTACATTTCGTGAATTTAAAACAAGCGTTTGCTCTACTGTGTTTTTATTGAATGTTCTATGTTTTAAAATTATCTTGATAATCTGTTATAACGTGTTTGGGGGGGGGGGAGGTTAGTAGGGCTGACAAGTTTTGCTTCTCCAAAAGCTGTTACTCTACTTATTTACATTCTATACAATTATTTTTCAAATCGTTTTCTGATTTCGCATGAAGAATCTCTTCTCACCTCGCCTAGATATTCACTTTCAAAGTAATATTCTTTGTCAAAATGGGTTTCTGCATTCGATGAATTAAAAACCAGCGTTTCGTCTACTATATTTTTATTGAAAGTTCTAGATCTTAAAATTATCTTGATAATATTTTATAACTTCTACATTTTTTTAGAGTATTTCACTTCCCATAACTTCGAAAAACACCGTGCTTTTATCAATATGGAGATAAATCTGCAAAGGCATCCAAACTAGGATGAATGGATTAATACTTGGAATTTTTACTGTACAACGTAATCACTTCTTAAACGCAAAAACTGTAAAATGTATCAGATGTAAAAGAATAAAAATTGTTAAAACAACAGTTGTTTGAGTTTTACAACTCGCAAGAATCTTTAACGTTTAAACAACGGGTAAACTGAAAGCGTAAATATGATTGATATGGTACGTAACCAAAAATAAATTAGCCAGAAAATGCACAAATTACCTATTTTTAAAACAAATAAATTAACCAATTATTTTGAATAATAATACATCTGTCAGAAATAACTGTTAATTCTTTGTATCTTTTATCTTGAATTTTTATTGAAATCGTGTTCGGCAGTGTTGAAAGCATTATTCTATTTTTCCAACAATAAGATTACACTTGGCGTTGAAAATCCTGCTGTTTTTATTTATTTATTGCTTTAATATTGTTGGTTAGCAGCTGCTTTTACGCGAGTGATACATTGGCACACTCTTATCTTTTCAAAAACAATTTGACCATTCGCGCTTAAAGGCCAAAGGCCTTCTTAGAAGTAATATTTGGAACATACATATATTTATTAATTTTTTTTCTATTCTCAGGAATTTTCAGAATGTCTATTATTTGTTACAATTAAATTTGAGGAATAATGGAATATCCAAAAAAAAAAACAAATTTACTATTAAAGATTATCTATATTGGCGAGCTGAAGGATAAAAAATTGCAGAATTTACTCTCTTGAATTATAATAATATCATCTATGAGCTTTCGGGAATACTACGTATTACACAATCGTTTAATATATATTCAATAATAAAACTTACTGACTGATCCACTGGGTGACTCCAAAAACCTCATTATTTAAAATAAAAGAAAAATCATTTAGAAGAAAAAAGAAAATTCGATGTCCAGGGCGTAGCATAAATGACATTACACTCAGTAAGCATACGAGTGGCACCGGAATTTACACGGATTTTCAAAGCAAGTGTGTTTCGGAAAATAGTTTGCAATCAATTTAACACGATTCCTTAAACGATAGAACGTAAATGCAATGGCGTACTTTAATCTATTGCATTAGTTAATGTGTCAGTATTTATTTAAAAGCAGGTGAATTTGACTCTTTTTGAAACACTGTAATGCAAAAAAAGTCCTTCCGGCCTGTACCGGGAGGAAAAGGTAGCTTTCCTATATCTTCGTTAAAATTTCAGCTAAAGTTACTCGAAAACAGCAAGCTAAAATGCAAAGAAACCGTTACAAAAGATTCGTTAATACTGAATTTGAATAAGAAATTCGCTAAATTATTGAGCTATAGCCAAGTTGGCTTAATTTATAAAGACTTATTTTGGTCGCCAAATATGGCGATATTTCACCAAATGTCGCCATGTTTAGCGAGAATTTGGCGCTAACGGATTTCAATAGTATATAGTTTTATGCGTATGATTGGGAAAATGTTTACAACAATGAAAGAAAATAATTTGCGAGAAATCGCGTTCACTAAAACTCATAAATTAATCATTGTTTTTTTGTAATGATCTGTCTTGTTTCAAAGTGTCAGCCACCCTAGAATTTCAAGCTGCTCTATCTCAGCCATTTTTTAAGCTAGAGGTAAAACAAAAAATGCCCTGGAATTCTTGTATCAAGGCCTAACACTTAATTAAAAAATAAATTTGAATTTTTAACTTTTTTGTGAATTTATTTTAGTTTTAAAATTTTCAATGGCCGCAATCTTGAAACAAGATGGCGGACCAAGTTAGTCAACAAACTCGGTCGAGGCATTGGTGAGCTTAATACACACAATTAGTTTCATCCAAATTAATTTATAAATACGAGCGTTATCGTATGACATAGGTAAGATATATATATGGATATATATATATATATATATATATATAATTATATATATAAATCAACATATATATATATATATATAATTATATATATAAATCAACATTTGAACGGAGGGTGGTTTTGGGGTCTGGGGATCATGATCGGTGAAAATATATCGATTTTTTTTGGAATTGCTTTCCTCCGAACGGCTGCAATAGGTAGCTTTATACTTTTTTGTATTGACAACTACCTAATATACATATTCCTTAGAATTTGACAATTCGGAAAATTATGTGGACTTTTGTGAAAAGAGAAAAATATTATATGAACATAAGCGGTAATTGAAACAATACTAAAGGGAAGAAAGGCATATTTAATTAATAGCATAGGAAAAATACAGAAAATGTGGTTTCTTGCAATGCAAAAGTATACATATCCTTACTACTGAGTCATTTAAAATTAGCGGATAAGGGATAAACGCAGTTAGAATTTGACGCAGTGATCCTGCCACGCGGAGCAAAACTTTCTAATTTTGAAAAAAATCACAGTATGTCGAGCCGATAGTACAGGGTATAGGTATATTGCAAAACAATTAAAACGTTTCTGTCGGTGCAATTAAAATTTTTTTGACGAAACAACAATTATGGACAAACAGGACGTCTTTAGAGACATTGGAAACGTGAAGAATGGTAAATTGTTAGGGCTGTATCAAATGAAATGAAAAATGCAAAGAAAGTGAAGACAGAATTACAGCTTAAAGGTTCACGGGATACCGTTCTCTGAACAATTAAACATAATTAAAATCTTGTTTTTGCAAAAAATGAAACTTGCTCCATGTCTGAAAACTAGATACAAAGGAGCGCGATTGCAATTTTGTCATAGTAACATGGCCACAATCTATAAAGGCGTATGTTCTATTTTTTCTACGTGAATTAAGGATAAAAAAACAAACGTTAAAAATGATTCTTTTATGTTGCAGACTATCTTTAGTGAAGAAAATAATTCACTCTCGACGGACCTGATAATTTCGCATATTCCTTGCGAAATTCAAGAAAGAAACAGAGGTACTTTTCTAAAAGAAAATTTGCAGGAGGTAGCCTAATAGTATGGGGAGCAATCACGTCTTGTAGTATGTTTCAGATGACCTTCACAACGTCAAAAATGGATAGTATTGACATTTTTTTCTTTTTTCGGACGGGTTGCGGAAATTACGTTTTTCAGTATTTGTAAAGATGTTAAACATATTTTCTACTATGGATCATCTAAATCTTCAATTCAGAGTTATTTTACATAAGTAATTTAAAACAAATTTTTTTTTCATGCGTGGAAAAGTATTCCCCCTGTAAATATAAAGTGGATTTTTTTATCTTACATTTTGCATGTTATTTGTTTTACCCGTTATATTTCTTCTTTCGTCTTTCATCTAATATATATATATATATATATATATATATATATATATATATATATATATATATATATATATAACTGCATGCAACGATAATTTTTTAATTTGAAAAAAATATTTTACTTCTTTCAAATTTACACGAGGATATTTATCTGTTTTCAAATGATATTTCATTAAATATTTTTATTAATTTAAATAACGACCTAAGAAAACACTAATAATTTTTGTTCAAAAAGTTCTTTCCAGCTGAAGAGGATAGTCTCTCTTTGCTATAAAACAGATAAAAAAAAAATGAAAAGACGAGAAAAAAAAACTAAACTAAATTTTATAAATATTCAAGTGTGGTCGAAAGTATTTTATAAATTACTGAAGGGTACTTGAAACTCATATTTTTCTTATAATCTATTTTTTTATTAGTGCATGTTTAGAAGTATTGAGTATCGTTCTGAAGTATGTTTTCAAATATGATTTTTTTATGCTTTTAAATTTGCGCGCAATTTTTTCATGACATTTTGATTTCTCCAATATAATGACTTGGAATGTGCCGGCTACTTCAAATACTTTATTAAAATTATTAATAGATCAAGTCAAATATATACAGGATGTCTGGTCTTATCATTGATAAATAGTTAACTCATAAATTGTTAGTTTTAGTGGAAGAGTTCTGATTTAAAAAATGTTTTAATTCAATAGTTTTTCGTCAAATAAATAAACAATTGCATGAAAATAATCACTTTTTTCTATAATTTAATATTATTATAAAGTATTTGGGTCATACAATTTATATGTAGAAAACTTTGTCCTATGCTGTAACAAATAAAACATTAAAATTTCTATTATTAGCTATCAAAACTGAACATGTTATGATAGTTTGAATTTTATGAATTTTGTTTTGTAGCACAAAAAATGGGAAATCGTATTTTTAATTCAGGAAAACACTGAAAACTTATAAAATTTAAATTATCACAATATGATAAATTTTAGTTGTAGAGGAATGGAACTTTTTGTGTTTTACTTGTAGGAGAATGGATAAGGTTTTCTTAATATAACTTATAAGATGTAGTATAAAAATTTTAATTTCGTAGATTTTTGCATATGTTGACATAAACGGATTTTGATATGATACAGAACATTTTTTTTTTTTTTTTTTTTTTTTTTTTTGCAATTTGAACTATACTTAAAAAAATAAAGGGTTACGTATTAGCTGTTGGTCAATGATAAGAAGGACCATCCTGTATATTAAGATATAGAAACATTATTCGTACCTAAATATATATAATTAGAAATTTAGTTTAGATTTATTTTATCTATAGAATAATATTTTAATAACCTTAAATGAGAGGAAATTATAACTTTGAATAAGAAGTATTAAAAATGGATTTTCTCGCTGACTGAAATACTATAATTTAGTAAAATCGAATACATTACAAATATTTTTTCATTGGCTTGTTTTAAGTTGACTTACGATTTCTCTGAAATATTTTTCCTGATTTTTTACACTCACATGTTGTAATTATTTTTGTATGTTATTAAATAAATTTAGTATCTAAAATTTATTTTCTCATTATCAATATTTGTATGAATGACAGGGGGAATCTGTTTATGAATAAATTGTTTTAGAAAATGATCAAATAATAAATCTCCCAGAATCAACAAGAAGTGAATAATAGAAGTCTGTGATTTAAAACACTTCATCAAGATAGTATGTAATGAATTAGGAAAACGTCTTATTGGAGTTAAATACGTAAAAATGAATATTTAAAGTCTAAATTGTCGAAAGCCATGGATTTTGACTATACCGTGTTTTCAAGAATTTATAATACAATAGAGTATGTATTAACAGGTACATATTTTTAAAATTTAAATAGATGCATTTTGTAACTCGTACATTTTTATCTTAAAAATAGGCAACCCAATTCCAACTCCTAAACTTTATAAAATATAGAAATGTTCGATTTTGGTTTAATTTTTATTAAATTTGTCTTATTTTAAATGTATTGATTTTGTACTTTGTAGGTATAAAAAATCTTCTCAGGCTGCGAACATCTTGTAAAATATAAGTATTTAGGAAACATTAAGCATTTATTGTTACACTTGAGATACTTTCATACAGTGCAGATAATATTTTATTAATTTATTGAATAAACATTTGATTTTTTTTACTTATATGTATATATCAAAGATTAACTCATCATAAAAGATAAAACCGTGATAGTGGAAATCAGAAAATAGCATATAAATCTTTCTATGAACGTACTATAAGGATTTATTGATAGCTTTTTTAATGCAAAATTTACTGCAAATCAGTCTTAAATATGTCTTCTACAGTTATGATTTGAATGATTTCCAAACCCTTTTGCATCGTGAATGACATTCATTTATTCAATAATTTTGATTGGGAAATAATGCTTTTAAATCCTGAAGTTGCAAATTAGTTCGGGTTTAGTTCATTTTAAATGTTATACATTTACACTGTAAAAACAATTGCAGTAAAATTACGGGCAGAGGCCGGCAGCAGAGATTCCAGTCATCACAGAATCGCTGGTTTGGCGGGTTAAAATTTTCGAAAAACGAGTAAAATGAAGGGTTACACCCTAGCGACGACAATGTATGGGGTCGTACCGTATTTTTGCTAACATATGGGCTAGTACTGTAAGAATATGTGGATTGCTCTGAATTTTCTAAGTATCTAAGGGATAAGGCCGCTTATTTAGTGGATCAGGCCGTTTTTCATCAAATAAGGCTGTTGCCCGTGATAATTGAAGGGCGCACGCTCATAAATTTACAGTTTTTTCTGAGAGTGTACATTGATCTAAAATTTCAAGCTCTTAAATTTTTAGAATGAGTATAATAGGCCAAATTAGATGATCTAACTTATAGGATGATAATTAACTATATAACTTTGTCGATTAATAAAATATGAAAATAAGGAAACAGCTATATTATTGTTCTTGAACATATTACAGCAGCAGATAAACATTTATTTGCAACATAGTGGGTTTTTGTGTTTTTCTCAGAATTTAAAATATATGAAAACTGTTTATGATTTCGGTTCGTCTGCCTGTCTAGTGTTAGGACGCAATCTAACTTTCGTAAATATACTTAGGTTTTTATTTAATTGGTATATGTTATTGCGGCTTATTATTGGACATTCCTTATTAAAAGAGTAGTGTATAAGAGTTATAGTCCATTTATAGGGGCAGTAAATAATTTAGTTATATTATGGTCAGCGAAGAACACGTTCAAGGTGAATTTTGGTGATGTTACACTACGTCAAACTTAATGAAATTATTATGCGTCACCAAATGGTTTTTGTAGAATATGGTAGTCACACCATATATAGTTTATTTACGGAGACACTCAAACTAATTCAGTTACAGTATACTATCTATGAGGGACAATTTATGGAAATACAATTTCAGCTGTGGTATACGTTTTTAAGCTTAACTAATCTCTGGAGTATTACTTGGTACATATAGATTATATAGATTCTTTACATTATATGTTATAAATAAGAATTTGAAAGCATTAATTTCTATGGGCATGAAGTGTTTAAATTGATTCCTAGCAGAACTATAGTTTAGTACTATAAAGGATGTTTTTAAAATGTAAATAAATTTCCATCCAGGGCAGTGAAATGAAATTGGGCGCATATCTTATTAGTGATGACTGCTGTCGGAAGTGCACTTTTACTTATTCTATCTGATTTAGAGCTGAATTAAAATATAGCATTTGTGTTGCGTGTGTAAAACTCTATAGATCATATACAAAGCTAAACAGTTAAATTCCAATATCTTACCGACTATGAATAATTTCTGAAATTAGGTTTTCAACTATGCTATGCATTTCTATCTTTCCATGTATCAAAACATGAAATTAGCTTAAAATGTTCTGGGTGTTTGACATTGTTTCATGGTCTATGCGTGACGCAAAATTTTTCTTGTTTAAATTTCCAAGCAGCAGTCTAATGCCTTCCAATCATGTTTCACAATATCTATGTAAATGCTTGCAATTTTTATGTATGTCCTCATATTATTTATATTAATCACTAGATAAAGTGCACACTGTCTTTATCGTATTCGTATAGAAACAAAACACAAATTTTGAGATATTTCGTGCTAAAATTAGTCACTGATAAAGCAGCAATTACTTGGCCATTTTATTTCTTTCAGATTGTATGCATTATCAAAGTTCTAAAGATAATTCTCATTCACTTTGTATAATGTTATGACTTTACATAGTATTGCTCTTAACACAAGATTTAAATATTATGATTACTTTCATATTTTTTTCATGGCAACTGGTACAATAGGAAAAGGTCAATCATAAAAAAATCTAGATAATTATCTTATGAGATATGGATATGAAAATTCCGAAAAATGATTTATAGTAACCTAAAATTTGGAATTATAAAAACAGGCTATGAAAAAGGGGAAAAAACCTTTATGTATACGGAAAGTTAATAAATTAAAGATATTTAATATTGCAGCCTCTTTTTTGTATAAACAATAAAATTTCAGATTTTATGTTTTTTCAATTAAATACCTTCCTAATTTTAAAAAAAAATTGACTAAATGATAAATTCAATGAATTATGATATTTTTTTTTCTTTTCAGAAGCAGTAATTTAGTTACATGAAAAATTAAGATGAAATATGAACTATCCTTATTAAAATGATGCTATTTGATAAAAAAAAAATATTTTTTACTTAAAGAAATTCTTATCATTAAATGGCTTTTCCAAAAAACTAATTTCATTCATGAGCAGTTATACATCTTAAGATAATAATGACGTATTGCGTTTATAAAGATCTATTTTTTCTATTTCGATATAGTATTGTCTGTTCAAAAAGAAATTTACAGTACTAAATAAATTAAAGAGGAAAAAGAAGAAGAATGATTTAAAAGTAATAATTTAAAATCAATAATAGTAATTTCTATTAGTTTTTATAGGTTTTCAATCTAAAATTTGATTTGATTCTTTATTTTTTTATTATAAAATTTTATAATATTTAAAAACAATCCAGCGTTTTTCTTCAAAGAGCATTTTTATTAATTAACGGTCAATCATTTACGATCATCTAATTTAAAGAATCTTTTTAAAATTTACTGCGCTAAAAATATTAATTAGAGATTCAAATAATTTTTTCTTGATCCATGTTTCTTTGTTAAACCAAAAGATAAATTCTGTTGAACAGGTTTATTCATGTGATAATAAAATCAAATTTATTATAGTGCAATTATTACGATAAATGTCTAAAAGATTTTTTTTATATGTATTAAAATTAAAAATAAATAAATTAAACAAGAAGTTAAAAAAAACCTTTCGTTAAATTATCTTTCACATAAAAATAAGTTTTTCTTTCCGTTATTTAAATTGGTTTCTGAAATTAAAGATTAAATGGAGGAAAATAAAATATTTAACTGAAAGACGTTTTGCTTTTTGCTTTTAATCTCCAGGAAAACTTCCAGTTATTTGTTATAAAATAGTTGAAGAAAACTATGTTTGTAGCTATTCTTTTGTTGCGGGTTAGGATTATGGACAATTTTGCATTATTTTCAGTTGCTAAAAATATGGTTATATTCACTGTATATATATAACTTCGATCATGCAAAAGGACGTAATCAAACTTATACTGAACGGATTTTAAAGGTGCATTTGCTGTCAGTTAATATTGAGAGAAAGGTTTCAGCATATTGGACATGTGTATGTGGTGTTTATTTAAATATTTCAACCGATATTTTATAGTCAAGGCATGCAAAAGGGCCAGCTATAATATTAAGGCCCAGCCTAACAGTCTGATTAAAAAACTGTTATTTTCGGTGAATAGACAAGTGTTCAAATGTATGTTTGCTCATAGGATGGACTTAAAAAATTATGATATATGAAAATTTAAAAATCAAAATTATTCATTTGTGTTTACCACTCAGCTCATCTAACTCACATGTGGTGTTCATTCTGGAATTTTTAAATTATCATGTGTGTTTTTATTATAATAAAATACATAATATTTATATACTGTATTAATTTGTAATGTAGCTATTCTTTTGTTGCGGGTTAGATTATGGACAATTTTGCATTATTTAGCATTATTTTCAGTTGCTAAAAATATGGTTATATTCACTGTATATATATAACTTCGATCATGCAAAAGGACGTAATCAAACTTATACTGAACGGATTTTAAAGGTGCATTTGCTGTCAGTTAATATTGAGAGAAGGTTTCAGCATATTGGATATGTGTATGCGGTGTTTAGTTAATTATTTCTACCGATATTTTATAGTCAAAGCATGCAAAAGGGCCAGCTATAATATTAAGGCCCAACCTAACACTCTGATTCAAAAACTGTTATTTTCGGTGAATAGACAACTGTTAAAGTGTATGTTTGCTCATAGGAATGACTTTAAAAATTATGAAATATGAAAATTTAAAAATCAAAATTATTCATTTGTGTTTATCATTCAGCTCATCTAACTCACATGTGGTGTTCATTCTGGAATTTTTAAATTATCATGTGTGTTTTTATTATAATAAAAATACATAATAGTTATATACTGTATTAATTTAATGGATACAAAATAATCTCGCTCCTAATGCACATTATCATCTATACAGGATTAATATACACAATATCTCAAATCAAACAATGGACATTTTAATTTTTCATTACATTGTACATTTTATTGAAGTTCATGAATACAATATAACTTACACTAAAATAAAAGTACTTATTTAAATTCTTAAAGTGTGTGTAAAATACTATTTATAAATGTTTATTATTTTGTCTAAATCATTGCTCTGTATATAAGTTATAGAACAGACCTACTTGTTTTTAAATTTATTATTTACTTGATGGTAATACTTCTATTTATCATTATGTCTTTGAAATTATTCATTCATAACAGAAACTCGTCATGAGCTACTGTGATTATTGAAACAAATGAAGACTCCATGCATAGTTTGTAATATATATATATATATATATATACGAAATATACTGGGTGATTAAAAATAAATGAAAAGAGATAACAGCGTACAGTATTTATCTCTTAAACCTAACAATAGAAATTTACTTTCAATTGCAAAAATTATAAAAATTCATGATAGCTTATTTTACACTACCCCCTATTATTACACCTTATATTTAGAAAAATGTTTACCTTTGTTTAGGAAGGACAAAGATTCATTCTTTTGAGACTAAAATTTATGCACTAAGAATTTTTCGTGTTTTCTAAAAAAGTGTCTTTCCTTTTTTTTAAGATTTATTTTATATTTTCGAACGATATTCATTTATATTTCTGTAAGTTTCTTTTTGTATGATTTTCTTCATTTCATTCAGTAAAAAGCAAATAAAAAATGTATAATAAGATAAAAAATTTTTTAGTTAAAATTATAAAATTTATATGCATCTAAGAAAACTATAAAATATATAAATAAAATACATTTACTTAAAACAATTTACTGAAATTATTTGAGAGGGTTTTTTTTTAAATCTTTTAAACAATATTTTGAAAAAAGCAATATTTATGTAATTAAGGACTAAGACTTAAAATTTCTCAAATTTTTTTTATTTATTAAACATTGAATAAATAAGGCTTTTGCAAGGAAAAAAAAATCTCTCGAGCTTTGAAAAAAATATATCAACCATAAAGGATGAACTCTCCACAATCGCAATATTAATTAATATTTATCAGCTGAAAATGTAAAAAAAAAATCACTGAAAAAGTAATAATCAAATTAATTGAATGTTAAAAATTAAATGAAATTGTTGACATAATTCAAAAGATTAATTTTTTTTAATTAAATTAAAAGGCTTTTTTAATAAAAAATAATTTATAAACTGCAACATAAGATTAAAGTATGCTTATCTAGAAAAAAATATATAAAAAGGTTTATTAATGATATCTAATTTATATCTATGTGAAACTTCACTATAATTTTTACTTTATTTAATGAAGAAAAATATCTCTCTACGCATGAATCAGTATATATATTTTTCTTCATTAATTAATTTTACTTTTGAATTATTATTATCCTTTTATCTTAATTAGGAAAGCTTTATATTTAACTCAAAATTATCTGATAATAAGGAATTATTATTAAATAAAAAACAAAATCTTTCAGTTTAAAAATAAATAATCAGACATAAAATTAAAAACATATTAAACGTTTCGTGATATAAACGTAGGACCTCATCAGTAAAAACATAAATATCAACAACTGCAAAAGAACAAATCATTCTGAGTTAAAGTTAAAGTTACATATCGAGTGAAACTGTATTCTGGAACGGCTTGCGCCATTCCAGAATAGTATACCAATAGAAGTAGTATACCAATAGAGTAAAATAGTATACCAATCTTCTAAAAATATTCTGCTAGCAAATTTGTTGTTGTCTGATCTTGAAACACCAGCATTCTTTAAAGTCCGGGGTGTGATATGTTTCCAGAGCATGAATGACGATCTTCGAACTTAGAATTGCTTTCTTAAAGGCGTATTCATATTTTTTCCACTCGCAATCATCCTGTGGATAACTTGAGGAAGAAATTACTTACATTAATTTTAACTAAAGACAAAATAAACCAACTATATTGGACAGCATACAAACCACCAATTGACGAGTATAGTTCAATATATTTGTAAAGAATTTATATATAGGTTTCCAAAAGCTTTACGAAATTATCTTCATCACTGCAGCGTGATATCAGTTGTTAAAATATTTTTTGTTCTCTGATCTTAAAACACCAGCATTCGTCCAGCATTCGTTAAACACCAGGGTGTGATCTGTTTCCAGGGCATGAATGACGATCTTCGAACTTAGAGTGGCTTTTTTAAAGGCGTATTCATGTTTTTTTTCTTTCTCACAATTATCCTGTGGATAACTTGAGGAAGACATTACTTATATTAATTTTAACTAAAGACAAAAAGAAACCAACTATATTGGGCAGCATATAAACCACCAATTAAGGAGTATAGTTAAATATACTTGTAAAGAATTTATATATAGGTTTCCAAAAGCTTTACGAAATTCTCTTCATCACTGCAGCGTGATACCCGGCGTTAAAATATGCATAAAACCGTATTATCATGAAAACCCATTACTGATAAAATATCATTTAATATCCTTCGTTTTGAATCTTTGCTAAATTACATTTCGTCGCTTTTTAATGAGGGAGTCTTAAAAAGTGTTAATAAGTGACAACATGGAAAAGCGAACAATGTAGTGTAAAGTTGCTATTGTGAAAAGCTATACTCCAACATATTTTGAAAAGAGACAAATGAGCTACGTGAATAAGCATGTGACTCCAATGTAAAATTCAATAAAACTCAAAAGCGATAGGTTTTGTGTCAAAGGACGTAAGTTTTGACCCTGAAAGAAAGTAGACAAATCGTTAACCCAGTAGTCATTATAGGTAAATTTCGAACCAACATTTAATCGTCCCTCATCATAATATATATATATATATATATATATATATATATATATATATATATATCACCTTGTAATAATATACTTCTTTGAATTGCTCTAAGGCGTAAAATAAAAACTTTATAAACAGTTAAATAAGTTCTATTAGACTATTGACATTTTTTGCCTACATTGAAGCTATTATCAAAACAAGTAAGAATATTGTACAATTTCAATCTACAATTTAATTATAGAAAAAAGGAGCATATAGCTGATATTAAATATAACAGAAAAGCTACAGTTCTGGCGAGATTATATGAGGAAGATACCTCTCAAATAAATTTCAATGAATGCAAGATAAATTTTTCCTCCAATCTACACTATCCATCCATTATGAGATAAACCATAGAGATTGTAACATGTAAAAATACAATATGTAACGATGGAGCATCATTCAACTTACCAAAATTGCGGCTCGAGTAACTCCAAGGTTACGAATATGGAAATAAAAATAAACATAAAATTACTTGTGTAATTTGAAAAAGTTTGTGAAAAAATAAATGGTGGAGTTTCAAACAATAACTCCATAGACCGTGCAATTGTAAAACATTCTTACTTGCTTTGATTGTGGCTCCGATGGAGCAGAAAAATGTCAACATTCTAATAAAAATTATGTTGTTGTTTGTAATTTTTTTACGCCTTTTAACAATTAAAATAAGTCATCATTTAGAAAGCAGGGAGAGACCTGCATCGTGAGACTGACATATTCGCTATATGAGGTCAAAATAATTTCCCTTCCTTTCATTTATAGTAAATATCTTTATATTCGTTTTGTATAAAAAATTTAAAATCAACTAGAAAATTTAATAATAAATGCGAATTAGCTATCTATTTATTTCAATTTAAGAAACTGAAATAGGAGGATTTGTGCTTTGCTCCAAAGCATGGATTGCACCTGTTAGTTTATATGTTAAATATTTTTCCATTTATATGCCAACATAATGATATGATTTTTATTTTCGAAAATTTAAGATTTACATTTTAAAGAATATTTTTATTATAAATAATTTTATGATAATTTATTAACTTTCTATGTTTTCCCTCTTTGTTTTTTTACATTTTTAGTCTGAAGTCTGAGAAAATAATCCTGCTTCAAAAGAAAGCCATACATGATTCCTGTTAAATGTTAGATCCATTTATTCTGATGTAAGCAAACATAAGTATTTTTTTAAAGAAAATAAATTGAAATCAATACTTTAAAGAGCACACAATAAAATAAAAATTTCTCTTTACATCTTAAATTGTTGATTCAAACTAAAATTACTAATTGTTTTATATAAGAACAAGTTGAACAATAAGAACAAATATTGAAAGAAATGTTGTGCCATATAAAGTTGAATTTCCTTAATACAATATATGTTTTCCAAGATAATTTCAACTTGTTATTAACAATAAGTTGATAAAGTTTTGTGTACCCTTACAGCATTATTATTCACATAAGGTAATATTAAGTGGGTAGGATACCTTTGAACACATCGAAAAAGCAAAAAAAAAAAAATATATCACTATATTCCAAGCTTCAAAACTTGTGTAATAACTCAAAAATAAAAATCAAACTTCATTGAAATATAAAGTTCGTATTTAAATTTATATTTAAAAATGTATATATACTTGTAAATTCATAAATAAATATTGAAATGATAAGTTAAAAAAAATATATATATATATGATAATAAGAGAAAAAAACATAACACGTCTTGCGAGCAGTGTTACTAAAAAACTATGCATGGCAATTGAAAGACATTTTCATCATATATTCATTTCTGTATTGTCTACAACTTAAAACCAGAAAAAAAGTAAGATTTAATTTTTTTTTGGTTTTGAAACTTTGAAAATATTTTTAAAAAAATGAAAAGTTTTAATTTTTTTTAATTTATAAGTTAATATTTGAATTTAGTCAATATTTTTTATAAATATTCTGGTTTTAGTATAAAGGTAACACTATTATGTATTTATTTTCACCAAAATCTACTCTTTATATGCATATTTTCAGATTTTATCATGCGCGCAAGACGTGTTATGTTTCTTTTTTTCTGATTATCATATATATTTTTTAACTTATCATTTCAATATTTATTTATGAATTTACAAGTATATATATATTTTGAAATATAAATATAAATGCGAGCTTTATATTTAAAAGAAGTTTGATTTTTATTTTTGACTTATTACAGTTTTGAAGCTTGGAACATGTGATATTTTTTTTGCTTATTCGTCGTGTTCCCTTCAATTAAATCTGATTTGAAAACTTTTATTCATAACAAATCTCAACGTTGTAAAAAGTTCAGAACTAATTCCCCATTTGTCTCCCTTAGAAAAGAACTTGGAGGCGATTCTTATGTTTTATTCTCAAATTTTAGAAATTCGATTATTCGCGAACATGAAACGGAAAAAAAGAACTTAACATTCGCGAGAATCTGATTTCTTCATTCTCTTTTTTTTCTGAATTTATCGTCGTTAAAGATTATTTACCCTGTGTTTCTCAGTATGTAGTTATAAATCAGTTTTCAGATCACAACTGAAAAGGAAGCGAGTATTGTAGAAAAGTAAATAAATAACAACAGCAAAATATCCATTGCAATGGATTAAAAGTGGTAAGGTAACGGCATCTTTAATTATTATATCAACATGTTCAGGTTATCGTAGAGATGGAGCTGAAACTGCTCTCAAATTGAAAATGAATAAAAGCATTTCTGAAGCATTTAGCTGTATTTAAATATCGCATTTTAATATTTTACTGCTTACTCATTCACTAATACATTATCATGCCTTTGCAAATAGAGAGAGCCGATATTACTTTATACAAAAACATTTGTATTTCATTTTAGCTGTGTAATTATTTCTCTAGTCAGTTATTTTTAATTTTCTTTCATAAATAAATTTCATGTTGATAAATATGTGTGTACGTTTAACATACATATTAAGCATAACGTATTTATAATAAATATATTCTTTTTTTAATGCTGTTCCACTCTAATTAAAAATTCATAGATCGCAACTCCATTTAAATGCCGAAAGTTGCATTCAACATTCGCGGATTTGATATTCGCGAGGTTTTTCTGGAACGTAACCCCCTCGCGAAATTACCTATTTTAAAAAAATGAGATATTAAAGTGTAAATGCAGTTAACAATCACGATAAAATATGATAAAATATTTTCAAATACTTTCTTCTGAGAGTTCTTGAAATAATTACAATTATGAATCGCAGATTTTTTTTCATTACAAATAATAAATATTGTTCGAAGCTTTTTTGACATTCTTTCATAACTGCCACAAAAACTTCAAAGAACTGTCAAACAAATTTTATATTCTCAAATTTAAAAATATGCGTAAGTAAAAGAAATAATAAAAGAAATTATAATACTAATAAAAAAGGAAACATCTAATCGCATCACGAAACATTACAACTGAAATAATGAAAGAACTGAGCTTTGTCATGGCAGAAATAAATAGTAGTACATAATTACATTTATATAGTATATTAATCATATTTAATGCTTAGTTATAATTAACATGATATCTTTAATTTAAAACAGCTGTCTAAATGTTTACATGGAATTCTCCATTTATCTTGTTAACAAGAGATACTTTGTAGCATTTTATAATTTTTAATCTGGAATTCTAGAAAAAGATTCTTACTATAATTAATATTACTTTTCTAAAGTAAGGGGATGCTATACTGTAATTACAAATGTAATCATAATAAAACATGATACAATTTATACAAATACTTTATTCTGAAAACTATTTAAACTATTGGGATAACTAATGAGTAGCAAATTCTGAATGAAACTTTGCCGCCATTATTTCTAGACTGTCACGGAAATTTTAGAAAATGGTCATGTGATAAATCGGGATTTTCTAAAATAACATACTGCATCTGTAAAGAAAAGAAATCTAACGTATGATTGTTGAAATAAAACTAATACAAAATGTTTTATCCACAGTAACTCTCGAAATTGTATATAGGTTCAAAATTGACTACCCATTTATTTCATAATAAAAGATTAGTTTAACAATATTTCACATTTTAATCTTGAAGTTAAGAAATGGTATCTTTTTAGAATTAATATTCGTTTTAGGAAGGTGAAATTAGGCCTACATAAAAACTTCAAACTTAATAGTTAAAACTAACTGATAGAAAATGTCCAATGTTATCATACTGTCTGTTCTGATATATAATGAACAGTTAATGTTGATAGTGGCATTTTTGTCTTTATTTTAATATTTTTATCAATAATTAAGTGAACTGTCAGGCAATAATTTAGAACTCTATAAATTTAACGTGGTACCAGAATAAAAGAAGTAAAAAAAAGAAAATAGCATAAAAGCCTCATGAAATATTACTACTGAAATAATTAACCCTTTGTGACTCAAGAACTCGGACTTGCAAAATATTTACTCAGACGTTAGAATACATCATTTTAACCGTGTAAAAATAATTAAAAATATTTAGAATATAAAAATAAAAATATGTTGACTGAAAGGTCTTTTTTAACCTCTGCAAGAAACATAAAACTTTGCTGCCATTATTTCTAGAATGTCACGTAAATTTTAGAAAATGGTCATGTTATAATTTGTGATTTTCTAAATTAACATACTACATCAGTAATGAAATTAAATCTAACGGATGATTGTTGAAGTAAAACTAATACAAAATAATTTATCCGCAGTAAATCTCGAAATACTAAATAAGTTCAAATTGACTACCCATTTATTTCATAATAAAAGATTAGTTTAACTATATTTCTCATTTTAATCTTGAAGTTAAGAAATCGATTCTCTTTAGAATTAATATTCGTTTTAAGCAGAAGGTGAAATTAAGCCTACATAAAAACTTCCAACTTAATAGCGAAATTAAACTGATAGAAAATGTCCTAATTCATTATACTGTCTGTTCTAAAAATGGTTCTGATAAATAATGAGTAGTTAATGTTGATAGTGGCATTTTTGTCTTTATTTTAATACTTTTATCAATAATTAAGTGAACTGTCATGCGATAATTTACAACTCTATAAATTTAACGTGGTGCCAGAATAAAAGAAGTAAAAAAAAAAAAAGAAAATAGCATAAAAGCCTCTTGAAATATTACTACTGGAATAATTAACCCTTTGTGACTCAAGAACTCGGACTTGCACAATATTTACTCAGATGTTAGAATACATCATTTTAACCACGTAAAAAATAATTTAAAAAATTTAGAACATAAAAATAAAAATATGTTGACTGAAAGGTCTTTTTTAACCTCTGCAAGAAACATAAAACTTTGCTGCCATTATTTCTAGAATGTCACGTAAATTTTAGAAAATGGTCATGTTATAATTTGTGATTTTCTAAATTAACACACTACATCAGTAATGAAATTAAATCTAACGGATGATTGTTGAAGTAAAACTAATACAAAATAATTTATCCGCAGTAACTCTCGAAATACTAAATAAGTTCAAATTGACTACCCATTTATTTCATAATAAAAGATTAGTTTAACTATATTTCTCATTTTAATCTTGAAGTTAAGAAATCGATTCTTTTTAGAATTAATATTCGTTTTAAGCAGAAGGTGAAATTAAGCCTACATAAAAACTTCCAACTTAATAGCGAAATTAAACTGATAGAAAATGTCCTAATTCATTATACTGTCTGTTCTAAAAATGGTTCTGATAAATAATGAGTAGTTAATGTTGATAGTGGCATTTTTGTCTTTATTTTAATACTTTTATCAATAATTAAGTGAACTGTCATGCGATAATTTACAACTCTATAAATTTAACGTGGTGCCAGAATAAAAGAAGTAAAAAAAAAAAAAGAAAATAGCATAAAAGCCTCATGAAATATTACTACTGGAATAATTAACCCTTTGTGACTCAAGAACTCGGACTTGCACAATATTTACTCAGATGTTAGAATACATCATTTTAACCACGTAAAAAATAATTTAAAAAATTTAGAACATAAAAATAAAAATATGTTGACTGAAAGGTCTTTTTTAACCTCTGCAAGAAACATAAAACTTTGCTGCCATTATTTCTAGAATGTCACGTAAATTTTAGAAAATGGTCATGTTATAATTTGTGATTTTCTAAATTAACATACTACATCAGTAATGAAATTAAATCTAACGGATGATTGTTGAAGTAAAACTAATACAAAATAATTTATCCGCAGTAACTCTCGAAATACTAAATAACTTCAAATTGACTACCCATTTATTTCATAATAAAAGATTAGTTTAACTATATTTCTCATTTTAATCTTGAAGTTAAGAAATCGATTCTTTTTAGAATTAATATTCGTTTTAAGCAGAAGGTGAAATTAAGCCTACATAAAAACTTCCAACTTAATAGCGAAATTAAACTGATAGAAAATGTCCTAATTCATTATACTGTCTGTTCTAAAAATGGTTCTGATAAATAATGAGTAGTTAATGTTGATAGTGGCATTTTTGTCTTTATTTTAATACTTTTATCAATAATTAAGTGAACTGTCATGCGATAATTTACAACTCTATAAATTTAACGTGGTGCCAGAATAAAATAAGTAAAAAAAAAAAAAGAAAATAGCATAAAAGCCTCATGAAATATTACTACTGGAATAATTAACCCTTTGTGACTCAAGAACTCGGACTTGCACAATATTTACTCAGATGTTAGAATACATCATTTTAACCACGTAAAAAATAATTTAAAAAATTTAGAACATAAAAATAAAAATATGTTGACTGAAAGGTCTTTTTTAACCTCTGCAAGAAAAATAAAACTTTGCTGCCATTATTTCTAGAATGTCACGTAAATTTTAGAAAATGGTCATGTTATAATTTGTGATTTTCTAAATTAACATACTACATCAGTAATGAAATTAAATCTAACGGATGATTGTTGAAGTAAAACTAATACAAAATAATTTATCCGCAGTAACTCTCGAAATACTAAATAAGTTGAAATTGACTACCCATTTATTTCATAATAAAAGATTAGTTTAACTATATTTCTCATTTTAATCTTGAAGTTAAGAAATCGATTCTTTTTAGAATTAATATTCGTTTTAAGCAGAAGGAGAAATTAAGCCTACATAAAAACTTCCAACTTAATAGCGAAATTAAACTGATAGAAAATGTCCTAATTCATTATACTGTCTGTTCTAAAAATGGTTCTGATAAATAATGAGTAGTTAATGTTGATAGTGGCATTTTTGTCTTTATTTTAATACTTTTATCAATAATTAAGTGAACTGTCATGCGATAATTTACAACTCTATAAATTTAACGTGGTGCCAGAATAAAAGAAGTAAAAAAAAAAAAGAAAATAGCATAAAAGCCTCATGAAATATTACTACTGGAATAATTAACCCTTTGTGACTCAAGAACTCGGACTTGCACAATATTTACTCAGATGTTAGAATACATCATTTTAACCACGTAAAAAATAATTTAAAAAATTTAGAACATAAAAATAAAAATATGTTGACTGAAAGGTCTTTTTTAACCTCTGCAAGAAACATAAAACTTTGCTGCCATTATTTCTAGAATGTCACGTAAATTTTAGAAAATGGTCATGTTATAATTTGTGATTTTCTAAATTAACATACTACATCAGTAATGAAATTAAATCTAACGGATGATTGTTGAAGTAAAACTAATACAAAATAACTTATCCGCAGTAACTCTCGAAATACTAAATAAGTTCAAATTGACTACCCATTTATTTCATAATAAAAGATTAGTTTAACTATATTTCACATTTTAATCTTGAAGTTAAGAAATGGTATCTTTTTAGAATTAATATTCGTTTTAGGAAGGTGAAATTAGGCCTACATAAAAACTTCAAACTTAATAGTTAAAACCAACTGATAGAAAATGTCCAATGTTATCATACTGTCTGTTCTGATATATAATGAACAGTTAATGTTGATAGTGGCATTTTTGTCTTTATTTTAATATTTTTATCAATAATTAAGTGAACTGTCAGGCAATAATTTAGAACTCTATAAATTTAACGTGGTACCAGAATAGAAGAAGTAAAAAAAAGAAAATAGCATAAAAGCCTCATGAAATATTACTACTGAAATAATTAACCCTTTGTGACTCAAGAACTCGGACTTGCAAAATATTTACTCAGACGTTAGAATACATCATTTTAACCGTGTAAAAATAATTAAAAATATTTATAACATAAAAATAAAAATATGTTGACTGAAAGGTCTTTTTTAACCTCTGCAAGAAACATAAAACTTTGCTGCCATTATTTCTAGAATGTCACGTAAATTTTAGAAAATGGTCATGTTATAATTTGTGATTTTCTAAATTAACATACTGCATCACTAATGAAATTAAATCTAACGGATGATTGTTGAAGTAAAACTAATACAAAATAATTTATCCACAGTAACTCTCGAAATACTAAATAAGTTCAAAATTGACTACCCATTTATTTCATAATAAAAGATTAGTTTAACTATATTTCTCATTTTAATCTTGAAGTTAAGAAATCGATTCTTTTTAGAATTAATATTCGTTTTAAGCAGAAGGTGAAATTAAGCTTACATAAAAACTTCCAACTTAATAGCGAAATTAAACTGATAGAAAATGTCCTAATTCATTATACTGTCTGTTCTAAAAATGGTTCTGATAAATAATGAGTAGTTAATGTTGATAGTGGCATTTTTGTCTTTATTTTAATACTCTTATCAATAATTAAGTGAACTGTCATGCGATAATTTACAACTCTATAAATTTAACGTGGTGCCAGAATAAAAGAGGTAAAAAAAAAAAAAGAAAATAGCATAAAAGCCTCATGAAATATTACTACTGGAATAATTAACCCTTTGTGACTCAAGAACTCGGACTTGCACAATATTTACTCAGATGTTAGAATACATCATTTTAACCACGTAAAAAATAATTTAAAAAACTTAAAACTTAAAAATAAAAATATATTGTCTGAAAGGTACTGTTTTCACCTCTGCAAGAAACAGAAAATTACATATTTCTTCTAAATATTGTCAATTTTCTATTACAAAATTGCAAAGTATACGAAATTACATTTCTAAAAAATCTATTTTTGGATATCTCCAGCCTTTTTAATTCGACAAAATTTAAGAAGTCCATTTTAGTAATAACGATGTGAAGCTGCTCGAATGATAAGTAAAATTTTATGAAGAAAAATTATTCCAGTGTCGCCGTATGTTGAGAATTCCATGAACAGTTATATTAATTTCTGTGTTGAAAGATAGCAACAATCATTAAAATTGTTTATAAAGCACACAGTATAAGTAACATTGACTTTCGGGTATGTTTCAGATATGCAACACGGTGATACAAACTGTTAAATAACCGAGAGAAATTTATCGTGGAATAAGTAAGTGGTATATTCTTAAATTCTTAATACTTAATTTTTAAATAATACTAATATTATAAAAAGTTTTAAGCATAATTATTCCAAAAAATTTATATAGGACTAAAATTCACTTCCTAATTACGTTTTTCATAAATGATTTTTAACGCAATTTTTAAAATGAAATTTTGAAGTTTTGACGTCAAATCCTACAAATAATATTTTAAAACATTTAAGAAGGTACTAGACTGTAAATTTAAATGTAATTGAGAAAACAATTGATACAAAATGTCCAAATACTATAATAAATTATAACACATTGTAATATATTTCTTTTAAATGATAAAAGGTGTAAGTTAACAACATAATACAAATTAAAATAACTTTTATTAGGGTGTTTGAGATGTTTGGACTCACTCAGCAACATTTTCAAAAACAAATCAGAATATTCCATAATTGCGTGTGCTTTGAAGTTATTATTTCAAATGCTATCATTTATTTGTATGTACACTGTAAAAAATGATCAATGTTTCTTATTTTATGAAAATATGCTATAACCACTAACGAAAATATAATATAATCTTCTGAGTTATCCGAAATTTCAAATAGCATGTTACATTGTCTTTTGAATCCCCAGAAACGAATACATTTTCAAAATTTAAAGAATAATTTATAAAAACAAATTATTTTTAGCTGCCCGAATTTTTCAGAAACGTTTCCGAAGGGTTTTTATAGTCTATTAATGAGTGTCCTCAGAC
The DNA here is from genome assembly GCA_963931845.1 of Maratus michaelseni. Lineage (NCBI taxonomy): Eukaryota > Metazoa > Arthropoda > Arachnida > Araneae > Salticidae > Maratus > Maratus michaelseni. The sequence continues at coordinate 306,043,580 of OZ007587.1, read as the reverse complement.
TGGAATACCTGCTTTTCGAATGTTATCCGTTCTCAAGTACACGTTTTCAGCCGCATAAGTTAATTTATACATGAAAGAGTAAAGAAATAATCTTAATTTTAATGTTATTGTTAACGCTGTTAATTTTGCATGTTCGTCTGTTAAACATATTTTTTGAGCATGAAAATGTTTACTTCAGAATTGATAGCATTCGAAAAACAGGTATTCCAGGATGAGTACACTAATTAATACACTATAAAATCCCTTCGGAAACGTTTCTGAAAAATTCGGGCAGCTAAAAATAATTTGTTTTTATAAATTATTCTTTAAATTTTGTAAATGTATTCGTTTCTGGGGATTCAAAAGACAGTGTAACATGCTATTTGAAATTTTGAATAACTCAGAAGATTATATTATATTTTCGTTCGTGGTTATAGCATATTTTCATAAAATAACAAACATTGGTCATTTTTTACAGTGTACTTTTTTAAAAATTACGCACGTTATCTTTTATTTTTACTTTGTTGTTTATTTTCATGTCTGTGATCATGGAGTAACTCGAGCCACAATTGAGGTAAGTTAAAAGATGCCGCATCGTTACATATTGTATTTTTGTGTGTTAGTATCTCTGTGGTTTCTCTTATTATGGATGGATAGTATAAACTGGAGGGAAAAATTATTTTACTTTCATTGAAATTTATTTGGATGGTTTCTTCTTGATATAATCTTGTCAGGGCTGTAGTTTTTCTATTATACTTAATATCAACTATATGCTTCTTTTTTTTGTAACTAAATTTCCTGCTGGTCATGCCAATATTGTAATTCTTGAATCCGTCTTCTTTAATAAAAGGTATTCCATATACTCCTGAATAATTCTCAAAATTAATTGGGTCAGTTATACTGCAAATGATAATCTTTTTCTTGCCAGGGCTGTGTTTTTTTCTATTATACTTAATATCAGCTATATGCTCTTTTTTTCTCTCTCTGACTTTCCTCTTCATAAGATAGGCATTTATAGTATGTACTGAAAATAAATTCAATAATGAATTAAATAATATTCGTAAAATTGCTTGTAATAATGGTTTTAAAGTACACCATATTAATAAATTAATCATGGATATCGCCAATAATAAGAACCAGAAAAGAAAGTTGATTCGCAAAAATGCAAACTTTCTACTCTTCAATATTATCCAAGCTTTTTTGAAAAAGTAAAACACAACCTTAAACGTTTCAATATCTGCTTAATAGCCAAACCCCCTCAGAAATTAAAGATTATCATTTGCAGTATAATTGACCCAATTAATTTTGAGAATTATTCAGGAGTATATGAAATACCTTTTATTAAAGAAGACGGATTCAAGAATTACAATATTGGCATGAACAGCAGGAAATTTAGTTACAAAAAAAAGGAAGCATATAGTTGATATTAAGTATAATAGAAAAACTGCAGCCCTGGCAAGATTATATCAAGAAAAAACCATCCAAATAAATTTCAATGAAAGTTAAATATATTTCTTCTTTCCACTCTATACTATCCATCCATAATAAGAAAAACCATAGAGATACTAACACGCAAAAATACAATATGTAACGATGCGGCATTTTTTAACTTACCGTAATTGTGACTCGAGTTACTCAATGGTCACAGATATGAAAGTAAACAGCCAACTAAAAAATAAAAACAACATGCGTAATTTTTAAAAAAGTACATGTAAATTAAATGGTAGCATTTTAAATAATAACTTCAAAGCCCGTGCAATTATGGAATATTCTCATTTGTTTTTTAAAATGATTCAGAGTGAGTCGAAACATGTCAAACAACCTAATAAAAGTTAGTTTAATTTGTATTATGTTGTTAATTTACACCTTTTAGCATTAAAAAGAAATGTCCAAATACTTTATTCTATGTTCTGCTAAAACAATTCTGACAAATAATGAGCGTTGAAATGGATAGAGTTTTACTTCCCATAATCGTAATCCTGTCATGAGAGAGGTAATTATTCTATAATTTAACGTGATACATTAATAAAAGAAGTAAGAAATGAAAAGTAACATATTTGTGTCACTAAAGATTACAAATTTAAAGATTACAAAGATTAGAGAAAAATATCATGAAACAAATAAACACTTAATCTTTAAATTCCTGTTACTTATAATGTTCAATGTGAACAAAACCAGTACCAAAAATTTTAACCGTAAGAATTCTCAAAATCGTATGCAAATTTAAAATTTAGTCTCTAATTACAATCATCATAAGATATTATTTGAAGAAATTTTCAAGTTACAATCTTGAATTAAAAAAATCGATTATTACTGAAAGTATTTTTTGTTAAAGAAGAGGTTATAAACGGTAAATAGAAACGTAATCGTCGAAAATATGATACAATCTTTCCAGATACTTTATTCTGTCAGGTCTTTAAATAATTCTTATAAATTACAAGAAGTTGGTGCTGATCGAGAATTTGTTATCATTCTCTGTCCCAAAAACTTTAGGGAACTGTCATGTGATATTGTTATTATTTAATTTAAGATGATACCTCAATAAAATAAGTAAACGCAAAGACATACTGGCATCACTAAAACTCACAAATTAAACAATTAAATAACAAAGAGAAAACTGTCATGATAGAAATAAACACCAAATCTTTAAATTCTTAATCTTGTAATACATAACGTTTAATCGAAAGTAATCCCGATAAATTTTAACCATAACAATTCTCAAGTTTCTATAAAGGTTTTCAATTTATTTACTAATTAAATTTTTGATAAGATGTTATTCAAAGAATTGTTTACGTTTTTACATTTAATTTAAAATATGCATTCCTACTGGAATAAAGTAAGATGTAAAATAATTCATAAATTGTAAATACAAAAACTTAATTGTGACAAATATGATACAAAATGTTTAAATGATTTATGCTAGCAATTCTTTTAAATATCAAGTAGTTGATGAAAATCGCACTTTTAGTTGTCATTCTCTTAACACCATTGCGAATATTTTACACTGTAAAAATAACAATTCTTTGTTAACAACGAACAATTAATATTCCGAGTTATCCACGATTCCAAAAAGCGTTCTTAATCTTTAGAAACCTAAAAAAATTCTAATATACTTTCGAGATTAATAAAACATTTATAAAAACAAAGTTTTTTTTTTCTTTGCTGCCATTAATTTTTGTAAACGTTTCCAAATAGTTTTTATAGTGCATTAAAAAGTTTTCGCATACCGGAATATCGGTTTTTAAGATGCTATCAATTGTCAATTAAACATAATAGTAATATCAATTAAAAAGAATAGTAATTGTTATGTTAATGTATTATTTTAAGTAATTTTCAATTAAAAAATCGGTTATTGCTGGAATTAATTTTTGTTAAAGAAAAAGTTTTAAGGTATCCGCCCATCATTTTCGATGAAAATATCGATTTTTTATGTTTACAATAATATTAAAACCCGATCGTTTATCTATCGAATTCTGCTTTAATTGTGTCTGTATCTGAATTAGAACCAGAGTTGCAGAAGTTTAAATTTACATCTAGTATAGCTTGCCGAAGAATTTTACGACCGGAAATATCATTCTGCAAACCGGAAGTAAGCAGAAATGTATGTTTATATTCTTCTTTTACGAGATTTAGCATTTAAATTGGATTTTATATTCAAGAAAATACATGGAGTATATAAATAAACCTTTAAAAAAGAATAATTATTTTTATAGCAAGAACCGCCTTTAAAAGTTATTTTTAGCTTTTTTTCGAAATAAAGTATTTCAGATTTTTACTGTACGCAAAACATCTTTTGGTTTATGTATCAGAACGCAAACTTTTCCCCATTCACTCTCCATTCCTCCGAATGATTTGAAAAGTCAATGCCGAAAACCGTATGTTATGTATTTTTCCCCTATTTTCTCCATTTATATCTCCCTCTTAGTTGCGTTATATACCAGTTACAGAACAGGTTAAACAATTATGCATGAAATGCCTTGATTTTTTTTTTTAACTTTTTTTACAAATGTTTATTGAGGGAATAGACGGCAGTCATTATGATATATTATTAGATTTATATTTACCCTGGTGTAAGTTAAAAAGTTGCAAGGAATCTTACGAATGTTTCATTACATTAGTACTTCAAGTGCCATAGCTTCTGCGATAGAGATGCTGTAATAATGCGGCTAGTCTATATTCTAGAGAAAATTATTTTTTTATATGCAATTTACAAAATATGAATGCATTCATTTGATTTTGAGTTATCATGTTTTGCACAAATGTCAATTCTTCACATAATTTTGACTATTTTATACTTTAAAAAAAGTCATTTCTATGTAATTTCTAAAATATTTATATATTTTTCAAAGTTTTAACTTAAATGTCATTAGAAAAAAAAATGGTATAAAGAGAAAAATTCAAAAAATTCAAAAAATCACCTCCAAAGGTGTGCAGATACCTTAAACAATTAAACAATTAAACCGAATGTTAAGCATTTTATCATTTTTGTCTGTCAAACATATTAATTAAACATAAAATCTTTACTTTAGAAATTATAGCATCCTGACATCCTATATCCCGGTATGAGAAAACACATTAATACGCTATAAAGACTACTCGAAAACATTTCTGAAAATCAGTGTAAACAAAAGAAACGTTGATTTTATAAATGCTTCCTGAAATCACGAAAATATATTAGTTTCTGATGTTTCTAAAGATAAAAAACACTTTCAAAATTGCGGGTAACTGGAGGGAGATATTTGTATATTTTCGTTTGTGATTATATAATATTTTCCTAGGTTAGAAACATTTTTCTTTTTTTTATAGTTCAAGGAACTGTCATGCAAAAATTTATGTTCCTCTAGGCAGTTTCTCCAGAAAAGAAGTAAAAATCTGGCATCACTAAACATTACCAGATATATAATTTAATAACTGAGTGAAAATTATCAGAAAACAAATAAACGCCAAATTATTAAAGTTGTATTATTTATAAAATTTAATGTTTAACCAAAACAGTACCCTTTAGAAAAAGACAAATATTTCGTAATCTAGAAAGATGTTACATAATCACAAATGGATATATATATATATATTACGGAAGATTCCGAAAAGCGTTATTTATGTTTGGAAATCACAGAAACCAATATTTTATCAAGATTAAAGAAGCATTTTTTAAAATAATGATTTTTTTTTTTTTTTTTGCTGCCCTTGATTGTCGGAAATGGTTTTCAGTTGTTTTTATAGTGTATTAATCAGTTTTCTCAACCCCGAATATAGTCTTTTTGGGTACTATCAATTCTCACATAAATATTTTCATGTTCAACAAATATGTTTTATAGATAAACATGATAAATTAACAGCATTAATATTAACATTGAAATTAATATTATTGTTGTGGTACTCTTGAATGTATAAATTCAATTATGCAGCTGAAAATACTTAGGTGTGAATTGATAGCATTCTAAAATCCGATATTGCAGTTTGAGAAATTTGACTTAATACACAATAAAATCTACTCGGAAAAGTTTTCGAAAATTAGTGGCTGCAAAAAAAAACTTTGGTTGGATAAATATTTCTTTAAATCTCAAAAACATTATGGTTTGTCTTTTTTTACAGAGTACAGAAGATTTTAACCATAACATTTCTCGAAATTGCATAAAGTTTTAAAAATTACTGTGTAATTATATTCTTCATAGCAATTTATTTAGTACATTTTTTTAGTTTTAATCTTGGATTTAAAACGTCGTTTCCTAGTATATATTTTTTGTTTTAAGGAAAAGATATAAACTGTCATTGCAAGTTCAGTCATGATAAATATGATACAATATGTCCAAATACTTTATTATGACAGTTCTTAAAACAAGACTTCGTGAAAACCTCAGAGAACTGCCATGCAATAATTCATGATTGCGTGATTTAACGAGATGCCTCAGTAAAAGAATTAAAGTAAAAGAAAAATATCATACTGGTATCCCGAAAGATTACAAACGAATTATTTAAATAACTGAGAGAAATTATTTGTCATGAAACAAATATATGATATATCTTTAAATAATTTTTATTTATCTTACTTAATATTTAATTAAAACTAATTCGAAACTAAGCATGAAATTATAAGTAAAGTGTATATTAGAATTTGGCTAATTGGTTTAAAATTTCAACATTAACCCATTATTAAATAAGACAAATTCAAGTAGTTTTAGCATTTTTTTTTTTCGATTTTTTAAAATCGTTTTCTATCTACGCCTACGCAAGATAATAAACAATAATATTACAATATTTTTTATTAGCTATTATTGCTAATACTTCGAATATTAACATGAAATATTGTCTTAAAATTGGGGCATTTGCATTTTGCCAATATTGACAAATATTTAGAAAAATATTTCTTCATTTAGTGGCCGATATTTTCAATGTAAAGCCAAAATTTCTGCAATACTGACGGTTTATTTTAGATATTTTTACGTCAGTAGTTCTTGTGTTGGTTTAAATAATTCATCACATTATAGCTTTTATAATTTTCGTAATTAAATCTGACATAAATTGTACAATATCACATATACATTTTCTGACGTTGTATCTGTGGGATGATTTAATTCTTTATTATATTTTCGATTGGGTTGTTCGGAAAGTTCTTTCCGTTTGGGAAAGTTGTTTCGGACCGGAAAATTCAAACATTTAATTATTAGACAAGAAGCAGTAAACAGTTGAGTGGTTCAATGGAATTCCCAGTTGCAAATCAACTCCCTGCATATGAGTAAATATATATCACATCATAGAGAACCCATGAAAAAAAAAGGTTGCCTGTAGCACATTTGTACTACAATGGAAAAGAAAAACAAATTATTGCACTGATAACTTCATCCGCCAGTCAGGAGAGAGTAGCCAGCCAATCAAATTTAACTAGCATTAAATAAAAGAAAAAAGTTCAAATTATGGGAAGATTTAAAAGAGTGGGTATTTATAAGCATAATAACAATTTTTTAAGAAAAAATATTAAAAAGAATTAGAAAAAAGCTATAAAATAAAATTTTTCACTGAAGGATTAGATTGATAATTTGATCAGCCAATCAGGAGAGAGTGTTATTAGATAGCTAAATTCCGATAGCTAATGTCTGATAATTAACGGGCAGAATTTTTCTGTACAAATTGGTTTTCCCAAACTGAAGAAACTTTCCAAACAACCCAATAAAACAACATAGCTCAAGTTAATGCTATAATGATACACACTTTTCCACTAACTAAACTTTATATTTTAGTTTTAAAATGTAAAACGTCAAATCATAGTAACCAAAAATTTCTTCTTTCAGAAACTTTCACAGTGTAATCTTTAAGTATAAAATCGGTCTATAAACATTTTAGAAAATACTTTTTGTTAGGTTATGTTTATTCAAAACCAATGTGAAGTGGCGATACAAAATTCACAATATAAATATTCACAAAAAAGTAATTAATTTAATAGCATAAAGAAATATGAGTAATGAAATACTAACACTTTATCGTTTCAGACTCGATCATATAGATTGGATTGGTTTTATACGAATCGCCATTTTTTCAACTGAGTGATAAACTTTCCAGTCCGAACTCTGGCTTAAATTTACAAAGCCCTGCCCATTGAGCACCATCCCGACAACTGGCTTCAAATTCACTCATATAACATTTTCGCAATAGTAAATGTTATCTCATCTACACTAGTTCAACAGAACATACTGCAGGTAACGGAACTTCATTAAAGTAAATACACTTTACTATTTTTAACTCGATGATACTGATTGGTAAAGGGATCAAAAGAATTGACATTTTTCTAACTGAATGAAAAACTGTCGAACCCAAGACATTATATTGCCCTTATATTGCCAACCCTCTGTTAGAAAAGTGTCAATTCGTATTTAATACTTGTATATTGTCACACAAATTTTATGCATAATTATACGTAATTATTCAAACTGAATTCTCATTCCCTTTCATTTTAAAAATATCAAAAACTGACTCACGAGCCATTTCTATTATTTCTTCATTCCGTAACATGGAAATGAAGAACCGTGTTTCAGATTATATAAGTTGCGGGTGAGAAAGAAATTTATTTTGTTACTGGATCCCACAGAGGGAAATCTAATAACAGAATGCAGAAAATCAGAAACAGAATCCAGAGTTAAAAAAAAAAAATGTTTTGTAAATTTGTAATATGTTAGTATTCGAGGATCTTTCGAAGATTTTGAAGGCTGTTGAGGTACATCAAAATTTTCAAATAAAATGGAATAATATATTATATATATTTTTTTAACTATAATATTTTCATTTCTTTATGTGTATAAATATCTACTTACATTTATTATTTCGTATATATACTGAACAGTTTTTAACCAGATGAAACACCTAAATTTAACATATATAACATCAAATAATAAGCATTTCACAAAAAGCATTTACTAACTTCATAATGAAAATCGTGTTATAAAGTTAAAAGGATAACTAATTTGTACATATAAAAATAAACATCTGATTAAATTGACTTATTTTAAAATATGCTTTAACGAATAAATTTAGAGTAAATTAAAATCATAAATGTACATGAATGATAAATTTAGAGAATTCATAAAATATGTTTATATAAAAATGTAAATATCATATGTTTAACAATTATTTTTTATAACAATTTGAAACTTTTATCTACGTTTCAAAATATTTATTATTCCAAATTATTCCTAAAACATTTTTATTAATGTTATAATAAACGGAACTATCAATTATTTTACCATTCTTCTTTACATGAAATTTCGATACATACATATTTTAAAAAATATATAAAATATAATATAACATAATATAATATATTAGATATACAGGGTGGTTATAATATAAGTATCTCTATTTGGAGCTATCTGTAGCTAGAAGGAATAACCCGAATGAAACCAAAATCGGTACACTTACTATTCAAGAAGGGGGAAGAAGAATGGAACAATAATAATAAAAATAAAAATCACCGACAGATGGCGCTACTGAGTGTGAAGTGTAATGTGTAATAAAAGAACAAAGAATTAATGCGTCAAACCGACACCTAATTTATTGGAAAATGTCACAGTGAATGGGGTTACGCTTTCGCATGGGAGTGCCGATCATGTTCAGGTTTCACATGGTCACTGTGCTGGAGGACACAATCCAGGTGGTGTATGACGTCTTCGACTGTGGAATGTAACGCATCAGGAGTGATGTTTCGCACATGTTGTGATACGCGGTAAAATACGCCTCCACAGTGCACAATATTACACATAATATTTCACATTCAAAAGCGCCATCTGTCGGTGATTATTGCAATTATTTTTTATTGTTCCATTCTTCTTCCCCCTTCTCGAATAGTAAGTGTATTAGTTTTGGTTTCATTCCGGTCATTCCTTCAAGCTACATACATCTCCAAATAGAGATACTTTTATTATAACCACCCGGTATAGTATAATATCCATAATTACGTTGGGAAAGTTGGTTTATACCAGAAAATTCTATCATTTAATTAAAAGACAGTAAACAGTAAACAGTTGATTGGTTTAACGGGATTTCCCGTTGCAAATCAAGTTCAGTCCCTGTAGATGAGTAAATGTATATCACATCATAGAGAAGACATGAAAAATAAAAAAGTATAGCTGCCGCACATTTGTACTACAATGGAAAATAAAAATTGGATTGGGCTGATACCTTCATAAGCCAATCAAGAGAGAGTGGCTTTTTTGCTCACAGGCTATCAAAGCCTGAGAGCTTATGTGCCCGCCCATTCTGTATGTATGTATGTATGTACGTATGTACGTACGTAACGCGATAACTCTTGACAGAAATAACCGTTTTGCTTCCAATTTTGTTTATAGGTTCCTTGTGATAAGGCGCTTCCCTGATTAGTTTTGGGGATTGATTGTTTAACTATAAAGGGGGGAACGAGGGGGGCTAATTAAGATAAATGTTTTTTTCATGCAGAATTGTCCAATTTTCTTCAAATTTTGTATATAGGTTCATTGTGATAAGGTTCTTTTCTGATTAGTTTTGGGGGTTCATAGGTTAAGTATAAAGGGGCTAACGGGGGGGGGGATCCTCCCCCTTAATTTAGATAAATGAATTTTTCATGCAGAGTTATCCGATTTTCTTCCAATTTTGTTTATAGGTTCCTTCTGATAAGGCGCTTCCCTGATTAGTTTTGGGGATTGATTGGTTAACTATAAAGGGGGGGGGGACGGGGGGCTAACCCCCCTTAATTTAGATAAATGGTTTTTTCATGCAGAATTATCCAATTTTCTTCAAATTTTGTATATAGGTTCATTGTGATAAGGTTCTTTCCTGATTAGTTTTGGGGGTTCATAGGTTAAGCATAAAGGGGTAACGGGGGGTTAATCCTCCCCCCTTATTTTAGATAAATTATTTTTTTCATGCAGAGTTATCCGATTTTCTTCAAATTTTGTATATAGGTTCATTGTGATAAGGTTCTTTCCTGATTAGTTTTTGGGGGTTCATAGGTTAAGTATAAAGGGGGTAACGGGAGGGTTAATCCTCCCCCCTTATTTTAGATAAATGATTTTTTTTTCATGCAGAGTTATCCGATTTTTTTCAAACTTTCTATATGGGCTCATTGAGGTAAGGGGCTTCCCTGATTAGTTTTGGGGGATCATTGGTGAAGTGTAAAAGAGGGAAACGGGGGCTACACCCCCCCTTAATTTAGATAAATGGATTTTTCATGCAGAATTATTCGATTTTTTCAAATTTTGTATATAGGTTCATTGTGGTAAGGCGCTTCTCTGATTAGTTTTATGGGTTCATTGGTTAATTATAAGAAGGAGAAACGGGGGATGGTTCCCCCTCTTAATATATTGTCGATTTCTTCATTTTTCGAGGGCTTATTTCAAATTCTTTGAAATAAGAATATAATTTACAGTTAGTGTGAATAGCCTGTGAGCTCAATGCCGTCAGTTTAACTGGGCAGTTTTCTTTTATTTAATTTAATATTTTTCTTTCTTTTTCAATCATTCTATTACAGAATATTTATTCGGTTCTAGAATTTTCTTCTACCACCAAAACTTGCCGTTTTGCAGCCTTGAGATAAATTCGTCGCAATTCACTTTCTCATTGTATGTTAACTTTGCGCATTGCAGATTTATTGTGTTCTTACGCATTTTCCTATAAAACTCATCTGCACAAGCTTGGAAGGAACTGTATGTGAATGGTTTTCACTAGTAAAGCCACACCACCCTCTTTACTCGTAGAATATCAACATCTATTATCTCCGAAGATTTTTTTTGTCATTTTCCTATGTTTTAATTAAATAAATTCGTGTCAACTAAGCGTGACAACTTCTTATTGGGAAAATCTTCAATGGTGTCACTCTTTACTTGGCGCGACAGATTCTCTGAACGACTGCACAGTGTTTATTTTGAACTAGTGATTCTATTATTCGACAATATATTTAGTATAAACAGAATTAACTCACAACATCGGGGAAGACATTAAACGCTCAACGGCTGGGTTCGCCCTCAGCCGAGTGGTCTTCCTCAGGCATTATCTCACAACATATATTTCTTTTATGTTTCAATTTAATTTTTTACTCACTAAAATCTAATTCATGATTCGGACAACTGTTGCTCAGATATTGTTATGCTAAAATTAATTAGAAAAAAAATAATGAAAGTACAGCCTACCGAAAGTCTTTCTGTCAGTACATTTGACTTTTTTTATTTACATGATCTTACATAATTTCGTATGCATTCACAGATGGAGGATATTACTATTTCCTTTAAATAAACAACATATTCTAGTGATTGTGTTCAAAGAGACTTTCTTATGAGAGGTTACATAATAATTGTAAAATGTGTTATAAAGTAATATTATGAATTACAATTTTACCTTAGCGTGAAAAAGTTGTTATAAATATTTGCAAAATGACACAATTTAATTAGGTTTGCTTTAATACTGCATGTGAAAAATATATGAATCAAAAATTGCAATGCAAAATACGAAATGATTCTTGTTCGGTTTGCATTTTCATTTGCATCGCACTAGATCTTTTCAGGCATTCCGTAAATCCAATGAGTGAATGAACTTCCTTTCCGTGATTGGGAAGCAAGATTAGTTTTCAAAACAAAAAGAATCATCCTTTGCATTTCTCAAAGGTGAAATATTGTCTCCTTTACGTATGTATTTGTTTCCTTAGAATAATATGAAAAGGGTTACTCGCAATTAATTAACAATTTTAGTTTTGGAGAACCAATTTACTTTATTAATTATATTATCACACATAAAATTTTATCTTTACGTAAACATATGTAATCTTAAGATGTGAAAGATAATTGTTGTACAATTAAATATGCTAATTTAGTATAAGTATATTTTTTTTTGCTACACAATTTGAAACTTAATACTAAATTATGTTTTAAGAAATACATAATAATATATCAAAATAAAGTGCACTGCTTTCGTGCATTTCTATGTCTTATGAAGTAAATCAAAAAGTTCTGTAACATTTAAAATTAATTTTTTTAATGTAGAATATTTATTTTGACACGTACTATACATGTGCATAGGTTATTATAATTGCATTTCTTTGTTAACCTAATATTTTTAACATTGATTCATAAATATTGACAACATTTTAACACTATACAGAAAACAGATACGCATTGTATTGGAGACCGTTCTCTTTTACATGTGCACAGATCAAATAAGCATGTGTTGAACTGGAATTTTTATGTAAGGAAAAAATACGCCGAATATAAATAACTTAGGTGTTATTATATAAAATGTCTTGTTGAATATATAAATTTATGATAAAATAACTTCTAATAAGTGCATTATTATGATATATCTTCAAGAGTCTAGAAAGAACAAAGCAATTTCAATGCGAAAAGGTTAAATAGATTTAAAAGATATCATTCAATGTAAAAAGTCATCATTCGATAATAAAAGTAAATCTTAATTAATTGATATATTAACATAAAATACTTGTAAGATTAATAAATAAATTTGAATTTGAATATAAGCTAGTCTAAAATATACGTTATAAGTATATGCCCAATATTAACATAAAAATATATTAGCTTTTAAATTAAACAAAATGAATTTTATGTTAAAGTTTTCTCTACAGATGCATAGATCTATAAATAGAAGTAGCAAAGGCACATTGTTAAAAAATAATTTTTTAGTGACCCCCCTTGCTCAAAATACATAGGTGAAATTGGGAATATTTAAACATGCGGTAAACAACCACTGCCTTTTTTTCACACAAAAAAAAAAAAAAAACTTTTTTGCTAGTGAGCAAAATATGGAAGCATATTATAAGTGATTTTTACTTGTTAATTTGTTGTGATAATAAAAATTTACATGAAAGGTTGCAACTTCACTAAACAGAAACGTAGCTTTTCCATTTGCCAGTCGTGGACGCTTATACTTGTTGTAAATAAAGTTAAAGAAGATATTTTTTCTTTATAATATAACTTATTCAATAGTTTAAATAAAAATGTAAGTAAAACCTGTCTCATTTAATCAAAAATAATGTATTCTTACCAAACTTTTTATTTAATAAAAAGAAACTTATATTTGAAATATATTTATATTATTTTATTTACATCTTACATCTTATGAAAAATATTTCTAAATAATCCAAAACAACCTTTAAAGAGATGAGCGTCAATAAATTTCGAAATGGAAATTTACAAACATTAAATATCAAATTCTGCTCTCAGAAAAAGGAATTGATTAAAACTACAAAACACTTTTGTTGAGTACATTTTGGTTGTTTTAGCAAAATTGGAGTAAAATTGGACCATTTTACTTCAATTAACAAAACATTTTTGCTGCTGATACATTTTTTTTTTTTTTTTTTTTTTGAATTGCAAAAAAAAAAAAGTGGTTTTCAACAAAAAAAAAAATTTTTTGTTGATTCAAACAAAATTTCCATTGACCTATATTTAAACAAAATTTTTGTAAAATATGGGTCAATAAAAATTGTTTGAATCAACAAAAAAAATTTTTTTTTGCAATTCCAAAAAAAAAAAAAAAAAAATGTATCGTCAGCAAAAATGTTTTGTTAATTGAAGTAAAATAGTTCAATTTTACTCCAATTTTGCTAAAACAACAAAATGTACTCAAAAAATATGTTTTGTAGTTTTAATCATTTTCTTTTTCTGAGGGTGACTAAATCATTAAAATAGACACGGATTCAAATATTTTTTCAGCCCTAGTGTATAATGCTAACGCATATTTTAGCACATTCGCATCGGGAAACGAGAATTCTCATTTTTAAAAAATAAGCGTTGTCATCGGGAACGAGAATTCTTGTTTTTATCACAAAAAACATCATTAACTAAGAACGTAGCTTCAACCTTCCGTAATATGCATTTATAACATGTTGCCCATATTTTTTTAGATCGTAAGACATTTTATGAAAATTCAGTATATCGAATGATATTTAATATTACATAAACTTGATAAAATGTTCTAGGAAACAATTTACGAAAGCCTTTTAGAAGATGGAGGGATTATCATTGTTTTCATTAAAATACACCCTTGTATAGGAAGGTTTAAGATAAAATTGTTCGATGCGAATTTGTTAAACATATGGAGGATATTAATTTTTAGGGTTTCGTTCATCTCACGAAACCCTATTACTCCCGCTCCGTTGTCTGTCCGTCACAGAGCTATTCTCAGAAACTATGTAACTTACAGAGTTGAAAGATTGTGTATATAGCTGAATACCAGCTATGTAGAGTTCAAAATATTAAAATTTGAAAAATTCATATTATTTTAATGCATAGAGATAAAAAAACAAAATTCTAACAGCCTTTTCCTATTAAATTTAAACATTTTTCGTTATAGCAGATGCCAAAAATTAAAAATCCATGATTAAATTCTTTCTACAATAATTAATTTTCTATCAGACGATTTCCAAGTGAAAATAGAAAATGAAATAAAAAGTTTCACCAATTGAAAAAAATATTAATATGAAATAAAAATGATTGACGTCATAGTGGTAATAAAACGGAAAAATTCAATGATTTCTCAATAATACAAGGAGTATGAGTATGAGTATGTGTATGTACACAATGCAGATTAATATCACGTTATTACAGAATTAAAAAGAAAATCTGACGTCCTATTGGAAGTTTAACGAATTTTTTAGATGTTTGAGAATAATACAAAGCTAGTATCAATATGAGTAATAGAGAATAGTAAATATATGAGTTTGAGAAACATATTGAATCGTGATAAAAATCCGATTATGGAAATATTCGCATATTTTAACAATTTGAAGGTGTACAACATGTTTAATTTTGAAATAATTTTTTTATGTCGCATTTAGTCCGCGTGACAGATATTATTATGACAGAATGTAATAGCCAGTTTTGCCCGCTATCGGGCTGGTTTGGATACTCAAAAAAACGAAAAAATAGACCGGTAAATTTTTACTTTATATGTATATATATATATATAAACATAAAGGTTTTTTTTTTAGTTGCTAAGTGAAATTTATTTGGATTTATTAAAGAAAGGATAAAGTGTTTTGAAAGGAATATTAAACGAAACTCTTTGAGCGATCTTCGATCACACTTAACCACTTGTTTCATAAATTATTTACACTTCTTCTGACCCAATTGCGTGTAAAATTCGAAATTTCATCACAAGAAAACATTCGAATATCCTTGGTATTTCAAAGTGTAAATGATTTTTAATGATTTTTAAACTTATATAAAATAAACACCTTGTTTTCAAACACTTATTTTATATATATTTGTATTATACATGCCTATTAACTCTACTATCACCTAGATTAATAACAAAAATAAACTAAAAATTCTTAATTAATGCTCTTTAAAAAATGTTGAAAATGAGTTCACCGAGATTAAACAAATATTTAAATAATGTGATTCTCCATAATCTATGCGTATTAAAAAATAAATAAAAGCAAAACATAGAAGAATATCATAATCTTAGTTCCTTCAGATGGGGGAATTCTTCAGCAACACTACAAAAAAGGAAACACAGTATTTGTTTAAGATAAAGTAATGTAGAAACAGGATAATTTTCCGATGAAAAATAACGTAAAAATATGATACAAACAAGTCATTTATCCAGATAATGTCTTCATATGTTGCTACTTTTAGTAACATTCCTCTTATGTTTAATAGCATATACTAGAGGATATAAATGTTTTAGGAAGAGGAAAATATATTTAAATGCGAATATATGTCCAAAATTATGTATCACCTACATGAATAATAATATTTTATCGTCTTTTATGAACTGTGGGAAAACAGATTTATTCGAATATTTTTTTCGGATATGAATGAATTTAGCAACTTCGTACTGAATTACTGTACTCTCTTCTCTTTTTATATAAAAAATGTTTTTTTTTAATTTTATAAAATATTTGTGAGAATATATATCGTTTAAGCTAAACTTTGCTTGGTTTATTTGAAGGGAAAGTGTTTTATTTAATATTTATCATTACGTTGCTTTTCAAAATGTCCTTTCTACTTCAATACGTATTTCAGGATTTGTAAAAGTTTCGCTTTGTTCTTGCTATGGTTGAAAAATGGATTTTTTTCTTTTTTTGCATTCTTTTATTTAACTCATCCGCGTTTTTGTATGTAAAGTTGTAATTTTGTAATCCATTTTTCACCCACATCAGTGTATAAAAATTATATTCACATGTGTGTTGCTGTTAACAGCATAACATTTCAATATTTTAATCGTAAATTAATATTTTAATTTTAATGTATTTTTCCCGTAGCCCTTCACTGGTGATGTATCACCAAATATTCTCTGCAATTGTATGCGAATTGAAACAACTGTAGTATGCCCCAATTAGTAGTTATGCCTAATTTAAGTATGCGCCAATTCACGCTCATGAAAATACCAAATGGCTCTGAAATTTCAACAATAAAGCATTTTAAAGGCTAAAAAATATAAAATAAATTACAAACAAAACATAAAGTGTGTAATACTTAAAAATACACTTTTACCAATTAATAGTTTAATATTAATTAATGTAAGATTATACGTTGAAAAATCAATTCCGAAATCGTTAAAACATAGTATAACTAATGTTTCATTTTTTTCTTTCCACGTGCAGTATGTTAATCAGAGAAAAATTACATAATTTTTAATAAATTCACATGCTTAAGATTTCTACCAGGCGTAAATAAAGCAGTGCATAAACAAACTATTTTACTTTTATACTATTTTTAATCTATGTACAATATAATTTATCAATTACATCCAAAAGTATACTTAATAAATATTCTGCATCTTTATCCCGTTTGAATATTTTTTAATTCGATTCTCGTGTATTTTCTATAATATGATAATGAATTGTTACTTGAAAACAAAACATAAATTACATTTAAAAATCATCTCTCATAAAATAACCCAGGATACATAAAAAAAACTAAAATTAAATACAAATAATTGCACGAAAAGTTCGTTCAAACTAGATGAAACACAGTGAACCTGACATTAAAGCAGTTAATAAAATATAAGTGAAATTTTAAAGAAAATGCTGTTTGAACGAAATACACATGGTATATTTCAATGTTTTAGAACAAACATATCTTGAATATATAATGCTAAATATTCCTTTCATGGCATTTACTGGTCATAAAAAATGACATGGAACATTTTAGGTACACTTAAGGAAGCAACATAATTAGTGCACAATTTCGGTTTTTTATTAACAAATTCCTTGGTAGTTATTTCCTTTTTACAATTTTGGAAAAATTAAGAATGTTTAAAGTATTTATTCCAGTCATTCATCGGTTGTAACATGGAATATTTCTGTTTTGTCTAGGAGGTTTAAGTATAAAGGCTGAAAAATATGATAACATCAATATATTATTTTTTATTCTCATTATACTAGGAAAGTATCTATGCAATTTTATTAGAATGTCGAAATAAATAATGAAATCACAGAAATAAAATCATTGAAATAAAATAAAATCATTTATCTTATGGAAAATCAATTTGGCAGTGGCAGAAAAGACGTGCTTCTGAATTCTGCCATGTGCAAATTCCATGGTCTCATTGACTGAAATTGAGACACTGCTTTCAAATTTCATTAAATAGA
The DNA here is from genome assembly GCA_963931845.1 of Maratus michaelseni. Taxonomy (NCBI): domain Eukaryota; kingdom Metazoa; phylum Arthropoda; class Arachnida; order Araneae; family Salticidae; genus Maratus; species Maratus michaelseni. The sequence goes on along the minus strand of OZ007587.1, from coordinate 306,025,531 downwards.
TTGTATAGGAACGGAACTATACAAACTACACAAAACATTGCTTCTTCATCGACATTTTGCCACACGGATGCTGTGACAATTGATAATGTTCCACAGAAGGGTACTTTTCTATTTTGAGAGCTTTATCTGGAATCCTTTTCAATTATAGTGCCACATAAAAAATTATTAATACAACTATTGATAATATGAAATAAAAATTTAAAACAATATAAAAGAAATACTCGCTCAGCACGAAAACAGTAAAATTAAATATTTTGCCATACAATGTTTTTTGAGAACATAAGTAAAACTAAACAGGTATTTGAAGTATAAGTTGTTGCACCAAGTCATGAAAACTCATGTACTGAATTTTTTAAAGCTGACACAGATAATACGAAGGAACGAAAAAGTTTAGTGACAACCAATCTACATGAAAAACATCTTCGGTTTCCTTACACCTGAGTATAATAAAGCAACAATGGGGAAAATAACATAATTTATTTGAAAAACAAATGGCGTACTCTCGTATCTTCGAATAACCTTATAATCAAAAGTTTCGATGTGTAATCCGCCAACCACAGCGATTAAAATTTGACGTTTGAAAAGCTCATTAATTGTATTATGTCCATACACATGATTGAACCTTTTTGACAGTGATTTCAATATAAGTAGTGCTCCGTTTTGCTTAAAAATTATCGTACAGTATTTTCTTTTTCAAGAAGAATGTTTTCCAAGCCAATGACTTACATAACTTTAAAAAAAAAACATGAACTAATGATGATAAATATCGAAGCATCAGCACTCCTTACAACATACTCATCTTCCTTCATATTCCGAGATTGTCCTTTTTAGCTCTCCCACTATATTTGGCATTCACTGCTCCATACATCCTAAACAGCCTTTATCAGATCAAGGTAATTTCAAAATTTATTATAGCCCTTGAGAAAGTTCCCGCTCTATCCTCACATAAAGTTCTGAACTTTTTTACACATCTGTTTTCTTTATTATACGTGTTGTTTGAATGTTCTGGGTGTACAACAGACAACGACTTGCAGTATTCGGAATGCTCATGGGGTGTCTTCCAATGGTTTAGTTCTTGTAGTTTTCACAGCAGAAATAGTGCAGACTATTGATTGTGTATGTAAGGATTTTAGATGTACTGCTGTACAGTTTGCATGATATTCTAATAATAATAGACATCTTCTGCAACATCAATCTACTCTATGTTATATAATGACAAAGACTCCACTTTTTTTAAAACAACGCATGTGAATTATTACAAATATGAATATAATTGTGCCTCGGCGCAGAATCATATTTTTGCTTTATTAAATTGTAGTAAGACGGATAATTTCTCATTCAGATAATGTAATATAGCTATAAAAATAACGGTTTGTCGTCCACATACAGTTTATAAAAGTTCTCTTTTCAACATATGTATTTTTTAACAACAAATAAAAAAATATTTTTTCGTATTTTTTTTATAGCTAAAAGAATTTAAAACTCGGGAAAATATATTTTAATTTACTTCTTATTTTGTCTTTATATTTACTCAATTTTTAGTTTTCTATGTTCTGTAAGATGTTTTTTTTTTTCAGAAAATATTATCTAATAAGAAATTTCGCTGTCAAAATGTTGAAATAAATATTATTTTTGTTTCAATATTAAGAGTAACATTTATGGATGTATTTATATTTGGTAATTCCTATTCGTACTTATTTATTATGTCTCATGTATACAATCTCAAAATATAATTTTAAAATAATCAATAAAAAAATATATCAATGATTTATCATTGAAAATAACCATATGCATATTTATAAACTGCGATAAATTGAATTGGATTTTTTCTTTTAACATAAATTACAAAATTTCTAACATAACGTATATTAATTTAACAATTTACTAATTGTTCAGAGTCAAACTTAAAGTAAACGTCATAAAGATGTTACAGTTACATTTACGAAACATTAATTATTTCTGAATAAACGCACAATTTACCGCTTAACTAAAGCATAAATTTAGCTGATTATGTGAGGAAAATTTCATTTCAAATAACTATTTGAATCGCATTCGTAGTAAAAGTATATACTCGAAAATTACGAGTTTATTCTAAATTTTTTTAAACTGTCACATGTACCAAAAATTAAACTGTTATTTACAAGTAAACGTCTGTTTTAACGACATTTGAAACATATTATAACTTATTAACTGTATGTTTGAAGGGCAATTGCATTTCAAATAATTATTTTAATTAAATTCTCGATATTACTGTAGTTTATTACTAACAAAGCATATAAACATTTATGATAACTATAAACTGATAGCTGCAAGAAAGTTATTTTTTGTTTTTACGGATTATTTATCGAAAATATTACAACATTCAAGCATTTATTGGAATAATAGTGTGTGTAATATTACTTTTCAGCAGACAGCAGATTTTGATAAGGTTTATATTATATATTTAGAATAATAAAAGAAGATATCGTTCGACAAAAATGTTTCTTGAGACTTCTGCGTTGCCCGTTTCAATGTTTAGAGGTATTGAACAGTAGAATAAATTTACATTACGGTAATAATGTATTTTGTTAAATTTTACAATTGTAATATCATTATTATGGGAAAAATTACTTCAAAAAGAACTGTCGGCGTTTTTAATTAATTTACAAAATAAAAAACGTAGTTTCATATTTTTATTCTATTTAAATATGTAAATTAATTTGTGCTTATTTTCTTGTTAAAATTAATATTTTTATATAATAATATTATAACAATTTTGAAGCACAAACATTCAGCTTTAAATTTTTTGCGAACATTTGCGTACTTTTTAAGTATTTATTTTTGAATTTCTTCAGCGAATTGTTCTGTATATGTTCACGCACCTGCGCACAAAAATCAGAAGAATTACTCCAGTTGTAATTTTCTGACCCCTTAGATTCTACAATTAATCTGATTGAAATAAGACATGAAGCAAATATTTTTTAAGGAATCATATTTACGAAATTTTAAATAATTATTTTTGGGTAAACCCACAATTTTCTGTCTTCTGAAACGTAATAACATAAAAGATTATACGGAGGACAATTTCATTTTGTGGCATAATCCTCAGGACCGCCAACATGAAATTGAGACATTGTCAACTGTTTATTTGAATCGAATAGGGAGGAGCTTCGATGCATGTTCTTAATTTTAAACTATGCTATTCTCCACTTAACGGTAATTTAGTTCCGAAAACAACACTCAATCTCCAACTACAGGGTGTTTAAAAAATGACCGGTATATTTGAAAAATCAATAAAAACTCAACGGGCAGCGATAGAAATACACCGTTTGTTGCAATATGCTTGGGACAACAGTAAATTTTCAGGCAGACAAACTTTCGAAATTAGTTACAATTTTCAACAACAGATGGCACTGCAGTCTGGAAAAATCTAAACCACGATATTTTCCACATATCCACCATGCGCAGCAATAATATGGCGTAGTCTCTGAACGAAATTACCAGAAACCTTTGTAAACGTGTCAGGCGGGATGGCTTCACATGCATAAGAGATGTACTGCTTCAGTTGTTCAATTGTTTCTGGACTGTGGCGGTACACCTGGTCTTTCAAGTGTCCCCTCAGAAAGAAGTCACAGATTTACAAAGGTTTCTGGTAATTTCGTTCAGAGACTACGCCATATTATTGCTGCGCATGGTGGATATGTGGAAAATATCGTAGTTTAGATTTTTCCAGACTGCAGCGCCATCTGTTGTTGAAAATTGTAACTAATTTCGAAAGTTTTTCTGCGTGAAAATTTACTGTTGTCCCAAGCATATTGCAACAAACGGTGTATTTCTATCACTGCCCATTTAGTTTTTATTGATTTTTCAAATATACTGGTCATTTTTGAAACACCCTGTATAATAAAGAAGCAAGTTTGTGTGTGTGTTTCTCGGTTGTGGTCTGAAGAGACCACTGCACGCAGAGCTTCAAAATTTGGTGTGGAGGTACCTTTATGCATGTAGTTTTGTACCTCGAAGCCAGATTTTGGAATTTTTGAATAGATTTTTTTATTAGTTTTTTTATGCGATTTGTAGTGTTTTTTCACCTTTTGATGCGATTTTTCCACATTAATAATGGGAATCCGGTTCCAATCTTTTAGCCCAATATAGTAAATTTTGTCCTCTTTTCAATAAAGTTGATGCGAAATTCTTAAGGCGAGTTTTGAATTTTTGGCGATTTTTTTTCCTTTGACACTAAGAAATTTGACCAGAATGCTTGATTGGTTCGATGGTTGCGCTTCTATATCAACCTCAGATACGATCAGAATCGTCATTTTTTTTTCTCTTTTTAGCTTGGAGAAAGTTGATAATTCTTTACAGATAAAAAATCATGATTTTAAATATGCGATTTTTAGTGTTTTCAGACGTTTCGCTGTGATTAACCAGTTTAGTAACCGGAATCCGGTTCCAATCTTTTAGCCCAATATAGTAAATTTTATCCTCTTTTCAATAAAGTTTATGCGAAATTCGTACAGCGATTTTTGATTTTTTGGCGATTTTTTTCCTTCGACAACAAATAATTTTCCCCAGAACGCTTGATTAGTTCGGTTGTAGCTTCCATTTCAGCCTCAGATACACTCACAATCTCCATTTTTTTATACTCTTTTTAGCTTGGAGAAAGTTGATAATTTTTACAGATAAAAAATGGAATTTTAAAAGGGAAGAGCGGATTATTTATTAACCCGATTTTTTTATTAGATTTTTTCTTTTAGTTTCATTTTTTAACATTTTTTTTTTCATGTTTTGCAGCGTTTTTTGTTTCAAATGACGTCCCCTGATTGCAATTCGAACAGCGAGTTATGAATTTTTGCCATTTGTTTTATGCGATTTTTAGAGTGTTTTCATATATATGTCATTTCTGTATTTGATTGTAGAAATTAACAAGTATAACTTACTGTTTTTGTATGTTAAAAAAAAAAAAAAGAAAAAAAAAGTTTTTTTTTGTTTTAAAAATTAATAATTCCTAATTTTTTTACCGCCGTAGATTTAATTCTGTGTGTGTGTCTGTGGGGGGGGGGAGCAGATGAATGTTCGATTGTAGTTTAAATATCGCGTTAATGTTCTGATCGAAACTCCCTCCTACCCCACCACCTTGCCTCCAAAATCAGAACTATTTAATTATTAGTCCGATTCAAAAGAAACCTTTTCTCAGTTCCCCAGGTACTAGATAAACTTCGGTATCATTTTTTCAGCCCTTGGTTACCACTATTTCTGAATATTAATGACCAGCGAGTGGTATTTTCTTGGGTTCTATGGGCCCAATTTCAATGAGAAATGGTTCATTCAACTTAACACGAATTAATTAAGATATAGAATGGAACTAAAAGATTTTGCAGCGCCTGCTATACGGTGTCGTAGGCAAAAGGGACATGTGTCAAAGTTTCGATCGGAAAGGGTTTTATTTAGAACTGAGTGCACCCCTTAGCGGTGAGAAGTGAAACTAAAAAAATTTGCATTTAAAATTTGTCCGATTCAAACAAAAGACCCGATTTCAACGACAATTGATTCATTAAACTTAACATGAAATAATTAAGATATAGATAACTAATTAAGACATAGATTTAGCGCCCCCTGGTGGTGGAAAGTGGAACTAAAACATTTTTCTGCGCGTGCACAGAACGCCTTTTATACGTTGTCATAAGCAGCGGGGACACGTGCCAGAGTTTCATTAGGAAAAAGGTTTGTTTAGAACAGAGTGCACCCCCTGGCGGTGGACAATGTAACTAAAAGATTTTGCATCTAATCTTGGTCCGATTCAAAAGAAATCTTTTCTGACATTCTTCCGAGGTCTCCCAGGTAACTTCGGTATCATTTTTTCTGCCCTTGTTTACCACCATTTATGAATATTAATATCCAGGGGTGTTGATTTATTTTCTCCGGTTCTATGGGTCCAATTTCAAAAGGAATCGGTTCATTCAACTTAACATGAACTAATTAAGATATAGCTAATTATTTCAGACTCAGATTTGGTACTCCCTGGCGGAGGAAAGTGGAGTTAACAGATTTTTCGCGCGTGCAAGGCACGCCTTCTACACGGTGCCGTAAGCAGCATGAACGATTGCCGGAGTTTCGTTCGGAAATAGGTTTATTTAGAACAGAATGCTCCACCTGTTGGTGGAAAATGGAACTAAAAGATTTTACAGCGCGTGCCTAGCACGCCTGCTATACAGCCAAAATGCTTCTCCTGGCGGTGAAACTAAAAGATTGTCCTGCGCGTGCATCAAAAATGGTTATTTTTATTGAAACCGCAAAAGAAAGTTACCGATTTGATAGTCCCAGACAACGAAAACATTTCATTTTCACTCATCCTGGAGTATTAAGAAAAGTATTGAATTATTTGAATCGGAACTCACAGATTATTTTTCTGATTCCGAAAATGCGAATTTTGTGAAAATGAAACGGTAACTGTTTTTTTAAATTTTGATCAAAAATTCACCCGTTTTTAATCAAATGATCCAGACATTTGAGGAGGCGGTATTAAATTTACTTCTGCTTTGGGTCCATCTCTCTATTTATTTTCCGAAAGACAAATATTTACCAATGGAAGGGTTTCGTGCAGCGATTTTTAAGAGTCATTTCGCATTTCGTATTATGTTTTGGCGGGACCGGGCAGCGCCGGGCGGATCTGCTAGTAATATAATAAATGCATGATTAGCAACTCCAAACTCACTGACGTATCGAAGATTGGTTGCTCAAACGTCAATCACAAATAGCTTCGAGACCAAGTACGAATTTCGCTAAACATAAAGATTAGCTCAAAACTTCAATGACTATATCAATGTCACTAAAACTAGCAACCCATGGTCGCCAATCATCTTTAGTGAATGATATTAAATTATACTCTTACCAAAACTGGCAACTTCTACTTGGCTAAATTCTAATCTTCCGATACATGTAGAGTACGGGCACACTTTATTCCCAAAAGCAATAGAACTGATCTTACAATCCTATAAAAGGAAGTCAGATATCCTCGACCCAATATCCACCGATACAAATTTTTGCTCCTGATTTTATACTCTGCAGAGTGACCCGCGTAACCTATTTTACATAAAACTACAGCGGAAACCACAAATCGTAGATTCCGAGAACTACAAACACACTTCCGAAAATTAAAGTAATAAGAAGTATAGATCTCGCTTTTGCGCACCCTTGTTAACATCGACACAATGTTCTCATTCAAAAAATTGGACTCTCTTTAAAAGATAATTGCTAGTTGCCTTAAATCACCTAGAATCTGACAAGAAAAAGTATTGAGACAAATGCACGCACAAGACCTTTTCTTTAAAACATCATTTTTGAGAAAAAATACACGCAACACAAATGATGAGTCAACAAGCTAAAGCTTTTCCTCAAAAAATCTCTTTAATTTTTTTTACTGTCGACCTACCATGAATGGGTCAATTTGCAACATAGCAAAGCCACTCAGTCTCATCAAATAACCTTGTATGTGCCATATTTCCACACTGATACCTTCAAGCTTATATACCACGTGCAAAACTAAAACCTAACTAAAATATCCAATATGCAAAAACTCAAAATAGTACATAGAAGTGAATTGTTCCTCACAACAGAATATCCAAATCACCATACGGAAATTTTTTTTAACACAAAATCCGCATCAATGCTAAAAACCGTATGCGGGAAATTTTCCTAACAGAACTCAAAAACATCCAAAATAGAAATCACACTAACACTAATGAAGACTATCGTAGCAAAATCAAATTCTTGAGTCAGTCAAGGAAAATACTGACCCTCCAGAAAAGTATCCGCAAAAAGTCTCAACACTATTACAGCTGGGCACATACGTACAGCTTTTCTTTGATGTGAAACTTCAACAATATAAATAAATTAAAAATTTAGCATTCAATTTATGACATCAGAAAAAACAAAATATTCATCTGTATAACTGGAATAAAAAATAAGTAATATCCGTGAGCATTCACAAACAATTCCAAAATGTTACATCAATTTTTAAATACCTTGAAACATCTTAATCTGCAAAAAGCCACTTCCAATCAACAATACCAAAAACGAAACAACGAACGACCAGAAGAAATTTAGCTTAATTCAACGTTAGTAAGGATAAAACAGAAGCTCGTGTCAAAAACATCTTTATCGCAAAAGATGTGCTCACCTAACTGCGGTGCATGTAGACTAACTCAAACTACTATAGAGTAGTTAAAATTATATACCTGAAATGTAACATATGCATAAGGTAATGCATTTTATATATACAACAATTTCAAACACGTAACCTTTAGCAATCTTCTTAGAATACCACAAAGCAGTTTAGACATACAGAGATGTTTAAAGATATTCTTCTGAAAATGTCCACATTTAGATTCCATTAAAAAAACAAACTGTGAGTCCGTTTAAAAAGTTCCAAAATGAGATAAAAATAACTGGAACAGTCCATCTGCTTTTCTTCTTTCACATTGTTACATTGTTAGAGTAAAAAACGAACATCATCTCCTAATTCATTGGGATGCCTAGGGACTGTATATTCTCATGCTGATTGAAGGCTCCTTCCTTTTGTCCCAAAATCCGTGAACAAACTATCTCTCATTTTCGGAAGTGCAAAGTCACTGTCATGGGATTACTGAATCAAAGACGAGTATGATATTGATGTCATTGAAGAAGTGTAGTCTCTACCCGATGACTTGGGCCAGGTCGATGAACAAATTCCATTGAATAACTAAAATCATGTCAACGAACAGAACCAGGCTCCAGGCGTCGCTGAACAGTAGTCGTTGAAACTGGATGGGGGAACTACTGGACTCCATTTCTTTCAACGCACATCAGATAAATCTGAAGAAAGCATGCCACCCTTCCAAACCTGTACTCCTCTTCCTATTTACTACTGGAAAGTCACGATTAAAATACATTATTTGACATTTACGTTGTGCGCACGTGTCGTAATGTGTTTTTTTTTTTTTTTTTTTTGGGGGGGGGGTAGCTTTGACAACACCGATGTCGAATTAGTAGTGACTTTCATTTTTTGACCATCTGAAGGTACAATAACAGTAGGCACTCGTGTAGAAATATTATGTTTTGTTTTATTGGTTACTAAGCTTCCGACACCAGTGACGTACCAGCTTGGCTTTTGTTAAGATTTTGTTCAGCTTTTCGAATTCTCATAGTATGAGTACTTTATTCACTATATCAATATGGCTTTGCTGGAACAACAGTCTGGTTTTTTCTTTAAGCATGAACATTTCCATGCGTCTGTAAATTCTCTCTCGGCACAATTGAAGAAGAAAAACTATCATAGTCGTATGATTACGGAATTTGCGAAATACCACTCGATAGCTAAGAACGATGACTCACATTTTCTCTAAACCTGTACGCAGTAACCTGATCCAGTTCAATCGCCATTTTTTCCTCGTCAACACACTGTTAAAAATTTGCAGCAAACTGTCCGGTCATTTGACCGTTTTTATAATAAACGGTCACATAACTGTAATTTAACACTAGTCTGACAATATTATTGCTCATTTTATTGTCAGAATAGAGTTAAATAACGGTTTTGTAACCGTTTTTTACAAAAACGGTCAAATGACCGGACAGTTTGCCGCAATTTTTTAACAGTGCACATATATTACCAAATAATTGTTATTCCCTTTAAACACCTTAAATGGACCAACAAATTTATGACCAAACTTTGTCAATCTTTCTGCCGCCTGGAACTTAACTAATGTTTTTTTTTTTTTTTTTTTTAAAGACTAAAACCCTTTTAACTTCCAAATCTTTCTACGCATATTGTACACAACGTTTGCGCTTTCTGTGCTTTACCAATCTGAATTTGCACCTCCTTTACCCACTTATCTGCGTGCTGACACATAAACTCAATTTCAGCACCGGACACCATTGCTAACCTCTGAAAAGACACAATAATTGTTCTACCTACAAACAAGCATTTTATCTGTCGACTCATGAATCACTCTGCGTAGCGCATATGCAAAGGGCTGAAAAAAATGGTCCTAATTGGAATAATGGGAACTATTATTAGCTCACAATTTCAATAATTGTATCAATGTCATTAAAACTAAAAACCAATGGTTGTCGATCAAATTTATTGATTAATACTAAATTTCACTCTTACCAAGACTGGACACTTCTATTATTTTACTGTTTTATTTCTATTAGTTAACTATCTAAATCTATATGCATTTATCTTCAGGCTACACTTAATGCCACATTATAATAAAATTATATTAATTTCGAAATACAAAAATTTCTAAACTTATCTTAAAGAGGCATAGTCGCATAGCATTTTTTTATGAAAAATAGCAAATTTTTATTTCAGGTAGGGTAGATGTGCCAGAAATGGACCACCTTCCAGTAATGGGTCACCTTCAATGTTTTTGGTTTATAAAAAAATAACCAATAAAAATTCAGCTTTTTTTATTTCATTAATATGCTTTCTTTAAATTCTAGTTTTAAATACAATCATAATATCAATTATCGATTACTTTTTGTGGGATGTCCATTACTGGAATTTAAGGTGTTTTGATTTATTTCTGTTATTTACAATTGAATTTCGATTCACATTGGGAAATGTGACTATGAGCATGGTTAAATATTGTTGGTAGATTAATATAATATTAAAAAATGTGGAATATAACAGTTATAACTATTAATTAAAAATAATTTTTAAAGAAATTCCTTAAGGGTGTCCATTACTGGCACATCTACCCTATTTGTTTTACATACATAAAACAGAAAATGCCTGATATTTAGGAATCACGGGACTTATCAGTGTTCTAATATGCTGATTATTTACTTTTATTCTAAAAGTCAACTTTTGAAAGTGATATGTATGAAACAATAGATTGTTATGTATGTATAGACTTTCAATTTTTCAGTTAAAACATAATATAGCTATATGTTTGGAAGACAATTTAGTTTCATTTTGTTAAAAATAAATGTTTGATATATTCGAACGACTATTCGAATAATTGTTATTCAAGTGAGAAAAAAAACCACATTTGATATTGCTCCAATTTATTACTAATTTTGCATTCAATAGTTGGTGATAAATATGAACTGTCTATAGCAAACCATTTCTTTTTTATTTATACTGAATATCAATGAAAAATTGTTGCAACACAATTCGCAATCCAGGTAAACTAAGATTAATATACATTCAAACCAGTCATAATTGTAACAACTTTTTAAACTGCTTTTAATCAATACTCATTACTGTAGAACATACCCAAAATCAGATAAAATGGAACCAAGGAGACATTTCTAAAACGGAACATCTGCCTAACGTAAACAATCCTGAAACGAAAAATATTGAACATTTAACCCTTACAGGACCATAAGATGTCCAAGACTAAATATGCCAATACAACACAATATTTTAGCTATTGTGGGTGTAAAGTAAGAGAATATCACCAGAAAAACATAGCAGGGTGTATAGGTTTCCCATAATTTCATGGGAAATATATTTCCCTATGGACCATAAAAGTAGATAAACGAAGAGTTAGGTTTATTATATCGGTATTTTATTTTTTGCTTTGTAATACAAAAAACATAATAAAAATTATCAGAAAAGTAAAATAAATAGTTAGTTATGGTATTCTAATTTTCTCAAGTCCAAAACACTTTCAAGATATTATTAGTTCAGCCCGCGAATGTTTTGGTTTTGGCGCAATAAATTTTGACAGTTCTTTTTTTTTATTCGTTCAGAAACACATTTATCGCCTTGGACATACGTTTTATTTTGACATTCAGTAAAAAAAATATCGATTCAATAACAATTGAACAATCGATAACGATTTTTGTAGAAGGGAAAAATATTTCCCTTGAGCGTGAAAGGGTTAATTATCTAAGAATCAAAACGTATCTAAAGAATTATGCGTTTTCGTTTTCAATATTAAAAGGTATTCATCTTTAAAATAAATTTACTTTATGTGAATAATTTAATTTTCGAAAATAAAAAGTGATATTATAGCTTGTAATCTAAGCAGTAAATAAAATAAAACATATCTTTTTCCAGCTCTTTAAAGTAAATTAGCGAAAGGTTTTATATTTTTAATGATTTTTAAAATCTAAATTAAATTATATATATATATATATATATATATATATATATATATATTATTCTTCAATCAGTTTTTATTATAATACTTTTAAACGTTTTGCTAAGCATAAACATTGAACCTTTTATAATTTGGACACAATTGATTTTCCGATACTTTTTCCGACTATAGCTTGTAACTGCTGAGTTTGCAGTTTCTGATGTGTTTTCTAAATTCTTTATATAACATATTTCACCTTATTAAATAGTGAAGTTACCTTACAGTATTTTGAAAACGTTGAAAAGTATTTGTTTTTTTTTTCTTGATACATGATTTTCCTTCTTGTTAGGTATACTTAACATTTGGTAAAGAACGTAATCATACTTATTAGAAATATTCCATTGAAAATTGCATTTTAGAAAATCTGAAGAGTATTTTTATTACATTAAAATGTATTAATATTTTTTATAGAAATTTGCATATGCTATTGTTTTAGCTTGTTGCATTGAAAAAATAATCTCATAAGGAGTATGTATATTTTTTTTATTTGCTCATTGCTTATTGTTAGCGCATTACCACAGCTTCATTTTTCAAAAAATAACTTTAGGAAAAATTTGATATTGTTCAGCTTTTTCACATGCTAAACAGAATGATTTCTTCTAACTGGTTAACTTATATAAGCGCAAACTTGTTAAATTAAAACAAATGAAAGAAATTGTTAGAGAAATTGAATTCTAGTTTTAGAAATTTATTTTATTTTAAATTTTATGAAAAAAGAACTGTTAAAAGGTTAAAAACTATTTTATTTATAAATTAAAAAAGTATATTTTCCTTTCAAAAGAATATTTCGATTAACCAAAATCTGTATTTAATGTCTAATGATACCAGAAATTGACATTGACAAAATACAAACTAATACTTGTACTCAATTTGATACATTTACACGAAAGTCAAGAATATTTCTAGAAATTTTAATTTAACCAACACTATTCCAATTGAAATATAATTTTCAATAAAATATTGTTGAAGAAAGTTGATTACACTGTGTTAACATATACATAAAGGGAAGCAAATTGAAACTAAAAACTCTAAGAATGATTGAACTTAAATCATTTATTTTCGTTACACTTGTTAATACGATAGGTGATAATTCTATAGCTGATAAATTATAGAAATAAGGCATTGGGCAAAATAAGAAAATATATATTTCTGCGCACTTTGTGAAAGTTATTTTATGCATTTTATTTGTGAAAGCTATCTTAATAAATGCCCGTCAATGTAAATTACACATCAGTAGAGTTGGAAGATTTGGAAACATTACTTCATATGATTAATGAATCGCGCAAATAAAAAAGACACGATTTGAAATGTCATAAATTATGATGTCTTAAAAATAATTCTGTAACGCAATACATGCTATCCAAAAAAACATTCCAATTGAACTCAATTATAAGTTTCATACTATACAACTTGAGATATAATGCATTCCAAATCTATATATACTCATGAAAATTCAAGTCGATTTCGCATTGATTAATGTATCTTAACCAATCATGTTTATTATATAAATCACATTTTCAAGTACATAACAATAAGGATATTAGTATTTGAAAATGTTGCTTAGGACTTTTACTTAGCTTACTTGGTTTTGCTTAGGACTTTTTTCTTGCACTTTGGAAATTTTCTTTCCGAAAACAATATTTTAATAGATAAATATCTATTGATGTTAACACTATACATTTCCAGTTGACAAGAATGGACTATTTTGATTAATACATCAAATAAATCCGAAAGGAAAGCATGATTTTGCAATATCTGATATATCAAAATGATCATGTCTTAAAGTAAGATATTTTAAATTTAACTTAAAACACCTTATCTATGTAACAGTTTGTAAATTTTAATTATGAAGTTTTCCATTTTATATAATCCATTTACCGTCTATATAATAAACGTGAGATGGATTTTGCAGAGAATAATGAATCTCTTCAAAGAGTAACGAATCTTAACAAAGGACTTGTTGACATAAAAGCAGACATAAATGCAGTTTAAAATATTTAAAGACAATTTTATTTAATTAGTTTTATGTATTTAGTTTTCTGGATATTTGAAAAAATTATCTCAGGAAACTGTTTAATTCAATATATAACAATAGTAATTAATTTTGTGTATTTGATGTTGACAGTTAGAGGAGGTATATTCTATTTAATTAGCATATCAAACAAATAAGCATGCATTAAAAAGTAATAAAATGACATAATGTATCATGTCTTTAAAATGTAGATTCATTAACTTAATTGCAAATAACTTTCTCTGAAATTCTGTATAAGTTTTCTATTGTAAATATGGAATATATTTCCAATCTATGTAAATGCCATGCAATAGCTTTCGTAATAAATAATGAATCTTAAGAAAACAAGTATGTTTATATAGCATCAATTTGAATTACATAACAACAAATATATTAACATTTGTTAATGTATAAAAGTTAGAATGTCTTGCTTTCATAGAAGAATTGTTCCTTAATGATTTACTTTTGTATTATTTCAATGTTTTGTTTAAGTTAAATTTTTTTTTTATGCTAAAGATTATTTTAGTTAACAAGCAATACTTTTGAAATGTCTTTGAATTTATTATTGCATATAATGAGCTTTTAGTTTGACGAGATTCCACATTTGAACAATTACATTTATTTTAAAAATATTTTTAAAATGATGCTGCATTAATATTTTTTTTTCATAGAATTCACATATTATATTTGTTTTCATATTAGCCGTAGTTTAGAATACTAAATTTTTTATTCACTAATATAATAAGCATTCTACATTATTAAAACAAATAAAAAAATCCATTTATAAAATAGATTTACAAGAGTATAAACTTAATGTTTTGGAAAATATAACAGGGTCGGATATTTTCGACTGCAGTTTCCAAAACCTGTGTGTATTACTTGTGTATAATTTGTTTTCTTATAAGATAATTTTCTACTTAAAACCAAATAGTAAAATTTCATGAAGGATGTGTTCATTTGCTTAGATGTTTTGAGCTGAAATGAATATAAACTTAACATAAGAATCCACAAGTAACAGTAATTGTTTTTTCAAAAGTGAAGCTTAGTATCCATAATTTGCGACTTATATTTTTTACCGTGCAATGTCTCATGTTACAGGTAAACATAATTAAAAACTAGTCGTGCCAATCCCAAAACTTTATTCTATCTCATACATGTTAATACTTCAAAATTCGCTATTTCATCGCCAATAAAATAAATATTTTTCTTCATTCTGTTGTACGTGAGCTGCTTGTGAATTGTCGGGTTACCTGCATGCGGACAGCCGACTCATACTAAACTACGAAAAGTCCTTCAGGTCTGTACCGGCAGGAAAAGATAGACCCCTACTACTTGGTTTTATGATTTTAGCCCATTTTACTGGAAAACACGAAGCTAAAATGCGTGGAACATGATTGCAGAAGATACGTTCCCAGTTTTTGTCAATATTGAATTGGAATGCGAATTTCTCCAAATTAGTGAGCTATAGCCATGTTGGCTGCAAACAATTGTACTGCAAACAAATTGGCTGCAAACAATGACAAACAATTTTAGTCGCCAAATTTGGCGATATTTTGCCAAGTGTCGGCAGGCTTGGCGAGAATTTGACGCTGGCGAATAAAAATATATAGCGTTAAGCATATAAGAGTTGGAACGATAGTTACAACAATGAAAGAAAATTTGGCAGAAACCACTGTTTGTTCATTAAAACTGATAAATTAAATTCGTTTATGTGGGAATCCTGCTGTCTTGTATCAAAATGTGAGACACATTTAAAATTTTAAACTGCTGTATCTCAACCATTTTTAAGAAGGAAAAAAACTGAAAATTGTTTTAGTGATCGCATTTTTAAGAATGCGAAAAGACTTAACATCTTTTTATAGATCACATATTATTATTTTTTTTTTTTGCCAATTTAAAAGCATGACATGGAAAATTTATACAGTATTCCACATGTAATGATTATTATTGGATGTTTTATTAAGCTTTAGTAGTTTATAAATCCATATTGCCTATACTTTTAGACGCACGAATAAACAACATACAAATGACCTAAACTATATTTCATCTTCATTTTTTAAGCTAATCATAAACAAATTATTTTAATCATCATATCAAATCAATTTTTTTCAACTGAGTGAAACAGTGTCGAAGTCGTGAATCGTACCCCAGACCCTTAGCTTAAATTACTAATGCTCTGCCTATTGAGCTAGGTGTACCGACAACCGGCTACCACAATTGACTCAGATAACCTCATTAAAAATAGTATCATGTCTGCCATGTAGATATCTGAACAGAATATGTCACAGGTAATATCCAACTCCATTAAACGAAGAATGCATAGATGCACTTTATTACATTTAACTCCATCATACCGATATGTAAATATATCATACGAATTGACTTTTTTCCGACAAAGTGAAAAAATATCCAGGCCAGGAGTCGAACCCAAAAGCTTCGGATACATTTACAATGCTCTGACTATTGAGTTATCCAGGTAGTTCACTAGGCAGAATGTTGGCAATTTAAGACCAAGATCTTGGGTACGAGTCCCAGCCTGCACACTTTTTCACTCAGTCGAGAATTTTTTTCTCCGTATGATATATTTACCAAACAGAATGATTGAATTAAAAATAACAAAGTTAATCATCAATTTTTAATTTAAATTATAAAAATTCTTGAATTTTTTATATATCATTGAAATATATATTCTAATTAACGAATAAAATTGATATTTATATTTTTCCAAGCTGTAAATTGATTTTTTATTTTAGGAATATTTTAATTCAATTTAAATCTTAATAATATGCTATGATATGTTTATTATATTAATTTATTCATCAATGTGTGTAAATGTTATTAATTGTTGTAATGTCTTTTGATATGTGATGTAAACGCAAACAAAGTTATCAGAAGTCTATGACGTATTAACATTGTTTTCAAATTAGGTTTATTTCTATGATGATTTAACAATGCATAATAGTTTTATTTTAGGATTTCTTGAAATTAGTCCATTCTTCCATACTTTTTAGATATTAATGCATCAATAAACATTTTCCGCCATATTGAAACGAAATTCTGTTTCGTAATAATTGCTTAGACATAACTTCCTGATCCTTCGCATTTGCGGCTTAAGCTACTTCAGGATTCACTGAAGGGGACAAAGTAATTCTAAACAAGCAATGTTCTCTTTATCAATAAAACTTAACTCTCTGGTAACAAATGTTTAACATTTTACAGGTCATATAATCCTTTTCTGTAATTCGCAATATTATTTAGTAACAGGATATTTTGAACTTATTATTTACGTTGATGGACCTTAAATAGTTTACTAATGTAGCCGTGTATAATTCTTAAACTATATATTATGAAAATTAAAAGTAATTCAATGTTTTCAAAATAAATTACAATGAAACGCACATTGCATCCAGATAAATATTAGACACGTGCATTTAATTGTAACATGTTTGAAAGTGTTTGACAAAGAATGTGAAATTTCTTATGCACACAAAATTTGAAAACAAATATGATTAAAATATTTTTAAAAAAGTTTAATTACACCTGTTACATTTTTCAATAAAGATTGCTCACCCTGCTGCCTTTGTGAAAACATTTATTGATTTCTTTTAAGTTAAAACAATATTAAAACAGCGTCACTGACAGGTTTATCCCAAATTTAATGCTGGCCTTAAATAAAACACAAGGAGATCCAACCCGGACTACCCGTGTTAACGATTCTCGATATACTCTCCTGCCTACAGAACGTTGTTAAAAATAATTTTTAATTGAAAGCTGTAATGGATGTTCCACAATTAATATATTTTCTTCGAGTTCCAACCACTTACACAAAAAGCATGTTTGGTACTTTCGTATTAATAACTTACCAGTGGTTAAACGCGAAAATGAGTATACTATTATAAATAAACAAGATTATCTTTTGGAATTGAATCTCATACTAATTTTAGAATGCACTCACTGCATTAAAAATATATAATATTTCAGGAAAACTCTTTAAAAAATAATAGATCCTGTAAGTGATACAAACTATGACTGTGTCAGTCCATAAACTTTATTAATTAGAATCTGTAGACATATTATGTTTATGAAAAATTAATATTTTTTATTATTTAACTATGCACCTACATTAGACTGTTATACCACACCATACTTATATTATAATAATTATTATTTAATTAAATGAGTACTTTAAAGTATACTGAAATATTTTTGTAATATTTTGAAACATTATATATCATGCCGGGAAAGAGATAACGTAGTGCATTTTTAATATGTGTTATTTCGACTTCCAAACATGTCCAAGGAAAAAAAGTGTCTACTTTCCCTCCTGAATTATAACCATTTAAAATTTCAAAAAATAAAAAAAATCAGCATTTTCGACTATTTGTAAGTCAAAAAGCGCACGTGGTATTTATCTGTGATGTGGCAACGTAGGGCCTCTCTGTATAATGCCTATACTCTGGCAGTGGTTTATTTTATTATAATTGATGTATGAGATATGGAGACTTGGAATTGGAAAAATAACACCCTGACCCAAATACAAATGACATTTTAAAACATTTAATACTAACTGAGGGTTTATTTAGAGAAATATTTTTGGAATCTACTGCACGTTTGTGTTATAAATAAAGTTTGAAGAATCATAATAAAATCATAAGATTTTTGATTCCTGTATAAAGTGATTGAATACACTAAGTTAAAATACATATATTCTTATGTTCATACTACAAGAGCCCGTGTAATCAAATGCTTTCTTGTATATTTTCTTCATTGATTTTTGCGTAAATAATGTATTCATAAAGGAAAATGAATAGAGTCTCATGGTATGAAGATAGGTGGAAAACTTCTTCTATTCAATATTATAATACAAGAATCAAAGCTCTTGTCAAGAAATTCGTATCACTCTTGAATCTTTAAATGTAACACAAAAGCATTTTGGTTTCCATAAATATTTTTCTAAATAAATTCAGAAACGTATTAAATAATATGTTTCTTTGATTTTAAATGTATTTTTTTATTTGTTGCCAGGTGTCATTTCTCCAATTTCAAGTTTCCGTATCTTATAGACTACAATGCCATTTTTTTTTTAATTTTCAAAATAAAAATGATTATAATTCAGAAGGGAATAGTGTTAATGCATTGTATTCGTATTGCATTTTTGAAGGAATAATAAAAATGCATTATTTGCCTTCATAAAATATAAATTTCACTGTTAAAAAATTGCAGCAAACTGTCCAGTCATTTGACCGTTTTTATAGAAAAGGGTTACATAACCATAATTTAGGGCTATTCTGACCATATTTTTTCCAATAATATTGTCAGAATAGAGTTAAATTACGGTCATGTAACCGTATTTTACAAAAACTGTCAAATGACCGGACCGTTTGCTGCAAATTTTTAACAGTGTTTAACAAAAAGTAATTTTGATTACTATTTCAGTATACTCCAAAGTGCTCAATATTTTTAAAGATAAATCAACAAAAATTATATGTTCTAGAAGAGAACAATGTTTAGATTTCATATATTTTTGAAATTTTTGTTTATCTTTAATAGTTAAAAAGATATTCAGCATTATATAAATCTTTAAATTTTGAAAATTGTGCAAATCACAGTTTTTCCTTCTAAATAAAATAACTTTTAAAATAATACAAATAATTTTTGTAACTGGATTTAACTTTTTTTCTGTATACATTTCCTCTCACACAGTATGCGAAAAATCTAATGTAACTACGACGACCCATGTTTGTCCAAAATCTGTGGAATGATCCCAACAATAATTCTTTCTTTCTAAGACTGAAAAGCTTTAATCTCATATGACAAGAAGTCTTTTTTGGCGATTCAAAGCAATACGTAGATCTTCCGATGAAAATCAGAAGTTACCTATTCTATAAATGACATCATCATAAAGTCAGTGATATTCTACATTATTTTTTAAAACTATTCATGAAAAATATTTTTTTAATTATTATTTTATAATGCACTATTTTTAATAACAGCAAAGTTTGAAATTATTTGTAAAATATATATTGAGAAAAATAATTGCCATGCAAATTGTAACCGAATCTTTTTTTTTATGAATCCTAAATTTCTGTATCCTATTTTTCCCTAAATCTTGACTTTTAAGAACTTGTGCAATATGGTCAATGTATGCAAAAGCTGTCTTCTCAAGTTTATGCAACTTATTTTTCAAATTGTTTATTTAAAATTATGATAGTATAGAACAATAATAATAATAATAATAATAATAAAACACAGACTAAAATCAATTGCAGAAAGATTTACAGAAAAATATTTAATACAGAAATTTCGATCTTACCTTAGTTTCTAAAGATGGAAATTTCATATTAAGTTTTATTTAGTGATTCAATTTTTGATTAAAATAATTATTGATAAATTCATAAAATGTAACACTTTAATATATCTACTTGATATCCTCTTTAACCTTAATAGCTTAATAAGCTGCAGTTTAATTTTCAAGTGGTTATTATGCATAACTCTTCTCTTATAGAATGGAAATTGTACTCTGCACTGATACAATGAGACATGTAATATTCCAAATGTCTAAAAGCATTTAACTCGTTTAAATACTTCTATTTATCAATAATAAAAAATGCTAAGTACACTCAAAACTTTATGAGTAACATTTAAATATAAATGTTTCACTGTAATAATAATAAAAAAAAGCTAATTCGGGAACAAATTTAATTGGATCTCTAAAATGAAATAATGAGAACTATATGTGAAACGTTTGATATTTAGGAAATGAGTTTCATTTCAGAGAAAACTTTAAACTATAGAAAAGAAATGCAAAAAGAAATGCAAAAAAGAAATGCATAGGTATTAAAATCAAAGATTTAAAGCAACTTTGTAAATATCTGCTTTCTTCGTTTAGATATAACAAACAAATTGGTATAGTTAAAATATGTTTACTTAAATTAAACCTGTTATTAATTGAACAATTTCATACTAAGATTTAAAAAAAAGTTCTTAAATATATATTTGTAGTAAGTAGTTTCAAAAGTATTTATTTTCTACATATAACTTCTTAAATCCAATTATTTTGTTTCATTTTTTAACACTTTCGATAGTAGTCGAAAATGATTTAAGAACACGGTTTGTCTGCCTGTCTGCCGCCAACCCGTACTCTAACTCCAGTAAACAGACTCGCATCCCCATGCAATTTTTAAACGTTATTGATGTTTACTATAGAATGTTAGGTATTTAAAATGAAGTGAGTAAAAATTATAGCTGGTTTAATGGGACACGCAAAAGAATTCCGTCACATTATGATCTATTGGGAAAAATCATTTCTGGTGAATTTTAATATGTTACAATGCTTCAAACATAACGAACTTGATAAGCATCACTTAGTTAATTTTTTAATTCATTATTTCAGCGGTGAATTACGCCTCTAATCCTTGAATAATAACCAGTGAATTTTTATCGTGTCTTGCTTTTCATCTGGGGCTGCGATTGCAGCCTTACCGACATATATATAAAAAGTTAGATGCCAGGCTGGGTGTTATTGCTCGTAGCTCAAAAGTAAGGCAATGATGCACTATTTCAAGGGTCCGAATTTCATCCCCGGCTTGTACATTTTACATTATGTCGGTTTACTCTTTGAAAAGCAGGATAAAAATTCACTGGTTATTATTCAATGCATCACTTAGGTTGATTAAAACAGCCTTAGGCTTTCTCATGAGTATAGAACAAGAAAGCATTTATAGTTTGTTTACAGGGACGCACAATAGGATTTCATTACATTATGATTTTTGGGGAAAAAGGCACTTGCGATGCGTTTTAATGATGTTATGATACTTCAAACTTAATGAAATTAAATAGAAACACTCAGGTGTATGATAGCATATTTTCTATAGATAGTACCTATATTCCTATAGATAGGAGTGCGTAGAATGTATCTTCACTTAAAGAGACGCACCAAAGAGTCGATTACAGGATTGACTAGAATCGATTTCACTGTATGAAAAACTAAAATTTCTTAGTGTTGGAAATCGTTTCATAATCTATATCTGATGCAAGAATTTTTGTTCTTGTTTAATTTTAAAATATTTTTAAAAATATGTTAAAATCGATTTAAAAATTTAATGTATATAATTTATGAAATTGTTCATAATATTTCTATTTTAATTTCAGTTTACATTTTAAAACAATTATCTTACTGTAGGAAAAAGTTGTAAATTAAAATTTCCCCATTTCATTTAAGAGTATGTTAAAAATTGACAACGTGCACACTAAAATGTTAAGCAAATTAATACGAATTTAGATATAATTCAGAATATAAAAACATATGTGTATGTAATAAGGATAAATGTAATGGTTACATTATGTTTGTTTGTGCAAACTAGGTAAACTAGGGGGCAAACCATATTGTATAAAATACAAATGTTTCCTTATCTACGATAATAAAATATAACTACGAACGATTATGTACAATAAACACTTGCGAATTACCAACAATTTAGAAAAGCGTTCTTTCTATCTAGAAACCTCAGAATCCAATATATTTTCGAGATTTAAAGAATCATTTATAAAAACAAAGTTTTTTATGCCTCCACTGATTTTCTTAACCGTTTCCGATTAGTTTCTATACTGTATTAATCCGTTTTCTCAATCCGAAATATCAGTATTTGTGAGTATTACTTATCAATTAAAACTTTTTAGCTGCGTAACTGAATTTATGTATGCAACGGGTAAGAGACTGGTATTAATTTTAATGTTAATGTTAATGTTGGGAATTTATATATGCAAGATGTAAGACACTGGTATTAATTTTTATATTAATGTTAATGTTGGTAATTTATCATGCTTATTTGTAACATATGTTTGTTGAACATGAAAATGTTTACTTGAGTAGTCTAAAATAGGATAGCGTCTAAAAAAACCTATATTCAGGGTTGAAAAAACTGCACTTAAGTATATTGTGTGAATTAAAAAAATGAAAACGTATACAATTTAATATGTCCTTGAAGAAATTTTATAATGGTAATTGAATATATAATAATTTAAATTTACTTTTTTTTAAATATGATATTTTATTTATATAGTTTTTAATTTAATTTTTTTTTGTAAATACCTTAAATTTGCATTACATATATATTCTTCAAAAAAATTCTTTAAATAATTATTTCCTGTTTTGATTGGTAATATATATCTATATACAGGGTGCGTCATAAATTTGTGCAAACTTATAAAAATCACAATAAAAGGAGTAATGCTCGGGAAAAAATTCGGTTTGCGCGAATATGATCAGAGGGACATTAGATTGCTCTCCAATGTATAAAAAAATATTCCAAAATTAACCGAAAGAGGGCGATGACACATCATACTGAGACGTTTTATGCAAATTAGGCAAACACTTCGTGGACGATCCTCCAAACGCTCCGTTTTCTCAAAACATCGTACTAAATTCAATATCAAATTCAATAAAATAGGCTTTTATTGAGCCTTCAGTTCTTTGGCCGTGCGAAACTTTGGCAATGTAATAGTTGTGGATTCACAATTCTTGTAGAAAAGTTTAACCACCAATTGTTGATCTGGTAAGGATAGCATGCTACCGAGATCGAATGACGAATCTATTTCTAGCCAGGTATTTTATTGCTAGCCTGATTTGCATAAAATTTCTCCGTATGACGTGTGAGCAGCGTCTTACGGGTTTTTTTTAAATCATTAATTTTTAAACATGGAAAAAAATCCATTGTCCCTCGGATCAAATTCGCGCAAACCGAATATTTTTCCGGGTATTACTTCTTCTATTATGAATTTTTAAAATTTACACGAATGTATGGTGCACCCTGTATTTTACCAAAGTATTTTTAAACAGAAATCTATCATTATTTTCTTGAACAAAATTAGGATATCTCCGTATGCAAAAAATATTAAATAGAGTATGGATTTCTCACACAATAACACAAATTCTATCTGAAAAAAACAAACAAATTATAAAGATAATTAACACCTTTTTAGAAAAAAAAAATGATTATACGAGTTGTAATTTTCCAACTGGACGAAAAATGTCAGGGCCTGGATTCGAACCTGGGATCTATTGGCTGAAGCTGCCATGCTCTACCAACTGAGCTATCCCAGTCGAATCTGGAGGGCATAATTCAACCAGTTAACCGTATTGATCATACCATCTGGTCTGATATTTTAATAAGCTCAACAGAATAGATCGCAGGTAATGGAACTCCAGTAAACGCTGGATACGTGATTACACTAGATTAATTTTAACACAATTATTCAAATTGGTAAATAAATCATACGAGTTGTCTGCGTAGTTATACGTTGTTGATTCCGGTATACAACTTAGTTGGAAGAGCATGGCAGCTTCAGCCAAGAGATCCAAAGTTCGATTCCTGGCCCGGACATGTTTCGTCCAGTTGGAAAATTACAACTCGTATGATTTCTTTACCAATTTGAGTAATTGTGTTAAAATTAATCTAGTGTAATCACGTATCCAGAGTTTACTGGAGTTCCATTACCTGCGATCTATTCTGTTGAGCTGATTAATGTATCATACTTGTTGCTATGATCAATAAGGTTAACTGGATGAATTATGCCCTCCAGATACAACCGGGATAGCTCAATTGGTAGAGCATGACAGCTTCAGCCAAGAGATCCTAGGTTCGAATCCTGGACCGGACATTTTTCGTCCATTTGGAAAATTACAACTCATATAATTTCTTTACCAATTTGAATAATAGTGTTAAAATTAATCTAGTGAAATATATGGTTAATTTTAATTGTGCTTCACATTATTATAATTTTTCGTTCCTAATAATTTTGGAAGAAAGTATTATTTCTCTGACTGTTACATATCAGGACCTTCGAAGAGAAAGGGCGAATCCCAGCTCAAAGTTTTGCAAGTAGTTCAAGATAGCAAAAGCGAATCTTTATTTTAATCACTGCTGATTCAAAAACCAGATTGGAATAGTATGTATTGAAATTCAGTGTTTTAATTTTAATGTATTCCTTATCATTATTTGATTAATTTATAGTTGATTATTTTTTGAATGACCACGAGTTTATTATAGATGATGGTACTACTCAGTTTAGCTTGACACTGTGAGAATACTAAGGGAGAACCAGGGCAAAACGACTTACCTACGTGTTGCCTACATCTATCTGACGTGGAAAAAACACACAAAAAATCGATTTTTGGAGTTCGCCTTTTCTCTTTCAAGCTCCTGATATGTCCTACAAAACTTAATTTGCTATAATACAGTTACATAATTTTTTTATAATGATAATCAGCAAATTACAAGGATGTACTTAGGGTGCCCCCGAAAAATTGAGTATTGTAATATATTTTACCTCTTAGAGATACGCAGTCAATGACCACTGCAAAAGAGTTCAAAATAAGGTAGGAATTCAGATTATGTTTATGAAATAGTCCTATCATTATTTTTCAAAAAGTTACACTTTTTAATTTTTATATGGTCCCTAGATCCTATAAGTTAAATTTAGAAAAAAATTCTACATTCTCAAACTGGTCAGAAAAATAAATTCATTTCAATCAATTAGGGACACCATGTATATATTTGTGACAAGTGTGTAAATATATTTTAAAGTAACATTACAAAAATTGTTATAACAATAAAACAAAGTAAAGTTGAGAAACTGGATAAAAAAATAATGAAAATAATGCTTAATTGTGTATTAAAAATTTTACAGCTCTTTATCAGCCTTTTCAAAACTTGAGCTTATTGAATATATATGTCGTAAATTGTGTTTTATGTCCTCATTAGTGTCAATAATGTCGTTGTGTTTTCCGGTTGCAAAATAATCCTTGTAAAACGTTGGGTGAAATCTTTTGTATGGGAAATTTCATCAAGGATTATACTTTAATTGTTTTGTTTAAGAAATAAAGAATAATTTTACGTT
This sequence comes from Maratus michaelseni, assembly GCA_963931845.1. NCBI lineage: Eukaryota > Metazoa > Arthropoda > Arachnida > Araneae > Salticidae > Maratus > Maratus michaelseni. The sequence goes on along the minus strand of OZ007587.1, from coordinate 305,999,515 downwards.
ACCGACAAAAAAAGTTAATGGGTAATATTTAAATTTTTTTACAGTAAATCTTAAATTACCTTCAATATTAAATGCAAATTAGTGACGAAATAAATGGAAACTAGAGAAGATAAAGTAATACACTGAAAATTACATTATGTTATTCCTATGTGTTTATTATTTTTTTTCTAATCTTTAACTTAATGGTTTTACAGAATGAATAAGAGTACATTTTTGTTGCAATTTTTTTAAGTTTATAGAATAAGTTTTGAAAGACATTATAAGGTTTTATTTGTCTTTACCTGAAGATTATGCATTAAAAATAAAAACTTGTTGATAGAAATATTCCTTAAATCTTCATAATCTTCTTCAAACATCCGATAAGAGAGAATCCGGTATAATTCTGTGTTCTTAAATATAGTCGGCATTTTTTTAATAAAAAATAATAAAGATATTCAAAAATTTTTTGTTTATTCTTAAAAATAAACGTCAATGTAAAAAATTTATAAAGATATTCATAATAAAACGACATTACGTCATTTCGTGATAGTTCCTCCTTGTAGTAGCGATGGAATTTTATTAATGGCATTTGAAAATTCTTGTAAATATACATCTATTTCTATTCAATATATGTATTTGAATTCTGTATGCTTATTCTTGTGAATATATACAGATCACATGTAAATCACATGTATGGTAAAAGGAGTATGCCTGTGTAGAATATTAAATAAATAATTCTACTAGCGAATGAAAATTATGATCGTATCTGTTATTCTTTTATGCTGTTTTATGAAAGATATTTTTGTATTCATTTGCATTGTTTAATTTTATGTCTTATCTATGAAGTATTAAAATAGGAAGATGAATGTCTAGATCAAAAACTAAAAATATAAAATAACGATTTGACACAATATACGTCCATATATTGTCACTACGTATTACTCATCTTCTAATCTTGAGTTAAAAAAATTATACTAAGTACATTTGCGTGTTATAATTTACAGAGCTGTCGTGATCAAATTAAAAGTTAAATACTGGAAAGTTTGAAAAGTCAAAAAGATGTCTTCGGCAGTCATATGGCAAAAGCATGTAGATTTTATTTTTAAACAAACGCACAAACTCTCAGCTCGTTCAGAAACATAATAACTGTTTAGTTGGGATACATTTCATGTTTTATCATTATTTTAATGACATTCTAAATGCTGTTCACGTTTATTAGTACTTTTAGCTTTATAACTAACAATAAATAATAATTTTTAACTGTCGTTAGTAAGCTATTGATTTTTTTTAAGACTTTAAAGTACATAATCGACAATATTAAGACATCTTGCGAACCTTCAGCGGAATAACTTTAAAACTAATAATTTATTTCAATGTGTGCAAGATATTGAAAAATATTGCATTATGCATTTTTGTTAAAGAAAAAAACTTTTCTCCACAGTTGACAAATGCATCTAAGAAAATGTGATATATTCGACTGAAAAATAAATGCATTTCACGTAAGTCATTTTAAATTTGAATTAATTCTTTGCAAATTTTATGTTCAAAAACAATAAAATATTATGTTTTGTGAGATTTTATATATATATGTGATAAGTGAAGTTACATCATGCTTCACAAAATCAATATACGTGTAATTAATTTTATAATAAATGCACTGGTAATTTCTTGTGCACAATTTCTTGTGTATTTTTAAATTACTATATTATTTATTCCAAACATGTACTTTAAAAGTCGTGGTTTAGCGAGATATTTGAGACTTAAGTTTTGAATGTCCGTGATGCATTCACAATATATTCCTTTGCAAATGTTTGAGTGCCATAGAACTCGCACAAATAGAAATTCGATAGTGTGTAGCGTCCAACAGATCATTTAAAGATGTATGATGATAAACTTATGAAAAAAATCTTTTGCGGCGAGATAAAGATTAAATTTAATACAAGAAGCAGAATAAAACAGGAATCGCTCCATACGTCAAAAACACCTGTGTATCAGAATTATGCATGCAAGATTCCCGTAATGGAAGGTTTCAGATATAAAAGTTTTATAAATAGAAAATAGTGTTTAAAGGAAAATTAGAAAACTGCATCGAGAAGGGGAATAAATTATAAACAAAGGACAATTAAGTAATCTTACATCTACAGAAATGTTGCAACTTAAACGGTTTTCGATTTTAGAAGTATTGGCCTTCAGACAAGAACATTTTAACGCTAATTGTTCATTTTCTCATTTTTTAGTAAATATTTACTTTTTCCGCATGAAGTCTTAAAGTCCGAGTGTCACGAGGACGCGGTATAGAGAAAACAATAACAAAAAATCATGCGTTAAGTATAGATCATGTAACATTTTCAACACTTCCAAAATAATTTTACAAATCTTTACTGTTTAATAATGTAAAAGATGATATCTACGTAAAAATTAGGAAAACGCATAACATATTTAAAAACACAATTTTAGGACTTACCAACAATATTCGGAAAATACTGAATTATTTTGTGCAGCCCTGTATATAATCCATAGAATTGTATACAATCTATAGATTTGTATATATACTACATATAATGCTAAATTTTAGTTCAGTATGGAAACGCGTAGCACATTTCAAAATCCCCCTCCTCGAACTTCCATCAATAAACGGAGATCTACTCGAGAACTTTTGTGCTGCCCTGTATATGATCTATAGAATTTATACACACCAAGTAATAGAGAAAATATGAGTTAAATTTAAAAACGCGTTCAGCAACTGAAAAAGCACTTACAGCTATTATTATTAGCAGACAGTACAGAATTCTTTTGTGTGTCGCTGTAAATGAACGATGAATGCTATACACACAATATTCTACAGTAAGCCTCTTGTAGTTCATCTCAGTGATATATATCAATTTCATTATGTTTGAAATTGTGTAACATCACTAAAATAAACCGTAAATGTTTCTTACACATAGACCGTAACGTAACAGAAGTTGTTTGAGTGTTCCTGAAAAAAAATTAAGTTTGCACACAACATTTTCAATACCGAACATGCCACAGTAAACCTCAATAACATATATCAATTGCATGATGATCCGAATATATTTACGCGAGTTAGAGCATGGATAGACAGACAGACATACATATCGCAGAAAGTAAAACCGAATTCATAAAAACTTTTCAACTTTGTTGGAAAGTGTTCAAAAGATGGTATTTTATTTTCGTCAAGATAGTTCTTTTTGCAGAATATGGATGTAATCATTTATGAAAAAAATATTTCTAGAAATAACATTTTAGTTTGAATTAATTATTTCATATACTCCTGTTGAGAAACAGGGAACTTTTATAATCGAAAATTTTATGTGATCTTTTAAATAAGTTTTAATCTCCATTACAGTTAAAAAATATTTACAAAATTATTATGTGAATATATGATTGTTATTTTAATTAATTAATTATTATACACAAAAAGTATATATAAATTATAATATATGTTCCTTATGAAAATAGGTATTTTCTGTTTCAGTTACTGAAATTTTTCGTTTGTGCAATAATAGATATTTACAAGAAGACAATTCAGTTTTAAATTAATATATTAATAAATGTGTGTAACAAAATACATCTTTAAATCTACAATGCACAAAGATTACTTGTCATTTATATAAAGAAATCACTATTGCATCTTATTAAATTTCTGTAATGTTCATATATTACGATTAAGGTGTCCAATAAAAAAAGGGTTATTGTTATCACTGAACCGCATTATCGTACCTTTTAAGATGTGACACAAAGCATCATCTTGTTGGGAAATAAATTGTGTACCTCCTAGAAGCACGCAAATTATAAAATATGCGTTACTAAGGTACGTGTCTACATCTTTGAGTTCGTTTTATTAGAAACAATAACTAAATTAGTTTTACTTCAAGCTGACACCACACACGAAACTATTACTGAACCTCCTTTATTTTGAGGGATCCTTTCAATATTACTATTCCTAAAATAATCGTGACAGAATTAATGTTTAACTTCAGGCCTATCAAAATTGAACCGTTTTACATCCACTTCAATTTTTACGTTAATACTGACATAGTTTTCGTAAGTACAGAAATGTTTTACCGAGACGCCAAAAAAAAAAAAGGATGATAAATCATGCTTGGGGTGCTGTGTCAGCTCAACATATGACTTATCAACTTTTTTATTTTTTCAAAATTATCTTAAAAGTATACGCCATTGTTCAAAAAAAGCAAATTTTGGTATATGGTTTCTTTTAGGAGGTGAAAAACACATTTTACAAGATAACGAATGCACTGTGCATATCGCAAAAGATAAGTAAAAGTGTATAAGCCATAGAAATTTCCCATTATTATAATGGTTACCTGGATCTCATGATATGCAAATGCTAGAAAATGAATTGACTGTAACTGAAAACATTTTATTATGCAAATGTCAAGCAATATTCATGGATTCTATTTACAATCGCTTGGTAGCTATATCCTCATCACAAATGTCAGAACTTGTTCCTACATGGCCAATCGTATTTGTGCGTATCTCAAAAATAAAGGTGGTTACTTTTCTTATTTCAATTGTATTTATTGCCACTCATAAGCAGTATCCATACAATTATGACCACTAGAAAACATAATATTTCCTACATATTTTTTAAAAATATAATAACATTATTAATAAAATTAACTAAGGTTCTTTAGTTAAAAAAAATACATATTATATAATGTTTTTTTAATATCTACAATTGTATAAAAATTATTATTCTTTAAATTTTTCTGACCTTATAATTTTTCTAGGGGCGCATAAAACTGTTTACGTGACTTTTAAAATAAAGTTTAAATAAGATTAAACACATATAGCAATCAGTTCTATGTCCCTGATCGTTTGAATTCTGTTTTTGGGAACTTTCATGTGTTTTGGCATTGGTATTCTTGAATTAAATTTCTCGCCAAATTTTGCCAACATTTTTGCTGAAATGCTGTCACTATTGCGACTTCTTTCACTGCCAACTGTTCAACAACTTAATAACTTTTTCAACCTTCATTCCCATTGAAATGCCTTGAGCCGTAGTGACAAAATAACCCACTAATCAAATTTTATCGAATATGTGACTTAGCACAATGTTCTCGTAATTCAATGCGGTAGGGTATAAAATAGTCAAAATCGTTAGAGTAGTTTCCTAGATAAAATTATCTTGACCCGTAGTGACCCATAGTCACCGGTAGTAGTAGATAGAAAATTAGTCAAAATCGTTAGAACCGTTTTTAATATAAAACTTGCATACACACACACACACAGGCACACATGCTCGTATTATAATATACGATACATAGAAAAGCACAAACGTATTCGTCCGGTAATAGGGAGAATAAATTAAGTTCATTTTCCGATAATGCCTAAAAGAATGTTTGAAGTTAGCATTTATAATATTGATTTGTATGGCAGACTAATATTCATGTTTTAGAAATTACTGTGACAAATCATTTGTCTTACAAACTCCTGTTACTTTCTAAACTTCAAAGTAGGGTTTATTCAATTATTGGATTTTCCAAACGTCTTAAGGAATTTTATTATATACGAAGTAATTAAAGTTTAATCAAACAAATAATCCTATATATTATAGTGTTCGTGTGTATTTATTAAAAGTGATTTCAGTACAAATTTAAAATTTTACTGTTCACTATACTCTTAATTGTTTAAAAGTGATTTTGCTATAGAAATTTTAAAAACAAAGAATGTTATTTTTCATATCTTATTATAGAGCTATTTAATAAAAGATAAATATTATGTCCGCTTGATGGGATATTGCATTACTATGAGTATTACTTATTTATTTATTTATTTATTTATTTTTTGTAGATACTCATATGTGCAATTTCCAATTTGAAATGTGCTGGATGTTATAATTGTGTTATCATAAATATCTGCTAAAAAATATTTAATTTTAAAGTTTTTCTTTTTCATTTAGATAACTAACAACTGAATACGTTATTTATGATTTTTCTTGCTTTAATAACATTGAAGAAGACGATTTCTTTTTAGTTTCATTAAATTCTTCATATTTTAAAGGATTAAAATTTCATTACATTAAAAGATTTTTACAAAAAAATGACCAAACTGACATATTTCCTTTTTTGTAGCGATGGGTTAAAAACTGGAGAAACATATAACGCATTCAACCTTTTAAAAACATTAATTGAGTTTCAGTTGAGTCATTTTGTTTACTAACAATAGTTAGAGTAGATATTTTTTAGGTTTAATAATAGTACATTAAAGAATGCCATGATAAAAACAATAGAAGTCTGAGAAAGGTTCTTTGGTGGAAAAAGTTGATCGCAAAAGTGTTGTGCATATGCTGCGCCACAAACACACTGCAAAAAATAATGGCATGCATCATTTTCAGAAATATAATGTTGTACTACACCATTTTCACATAAAGCATTTTAAGAGACGTTGTTTAATAATGGTGCATGTACAATTCTGAAGTTATTTGTTTCAAACTTTCGAAATATTGCATATTATGTTGTATTAATAATACCGGTATGTGACTGTATGGACTATGAATTGTATGATTTTTAATACAAATTGTTGCTATTATTTAATTTTTTTTCAGCAACATTCATACAATAACTAAATTTCTTTGATAATCTACCTGGTATTCCACGAACAGGTAAATCAGAACGTTAAGCAGAGGTGACATTTTAATTTTAATGAATAGAGTGAAAATAAAAACGTTCTATTTAGCTGGATTCGTAGCAGACACTGTTCTTATAAAAAAAATGTAATCTCGATTGAGATTTTTAAAACAATATAAGAAGCAAAAATTACTACCTAACAATTTTTAACTAAGAAATATTTCAAAAGTTTTAACTGCTACACTACAGATAAACCCTTACGAAGTATCCTAATATCAAAAATGTGTAAATGTAATTATTTAATTTGTTTGACATATACGAATTATGCATTCAATTAAATTTTGATATGGGTTATTACTAAAAGGGTTGTCAGACTACTAATTCTGACCATAAATAAAAATACTATACGACAACGAAAATTCCAAACAATATATTAAGAATTATACGAAATATATATATTTCGAAATGACATCATCTTTAAATATCAACAAAGTGTGGAAATATTCAATATGTTCTTTAGAAAAGAATGCTTTAAAGTATTATTTAAGAAGCAAATCAGTTTAACCCTTTGAGGGGCGGTGGTATATATTATATATCACCTAATTTTAATCCAATTCAAACCAGAAACTTTTAATTGAATTTTACTTTTTTAACTTTGACGAGAGAAAGTTGAAAAATTGGTTATTCTTATTTTGAACTAAATTCTTTCGTAAATTCCGGTGGGAATTCAACGTTACAGAAGCACAAGTGCTTGCCCCTGAAAGGGTTAATATGTTCAATTTATTTCTTGCAAAATGGTATGATTTCTAATGAAAAAAAATTAAATTCGTTTTATCATTATTTGCTAAATGCATCTGCATTATTACACAGTTGTAGCTGTATCAATGAGACGTTATTGTATATATTGGTGATGCAGGGAGAAAAAACTGCGGAGCATTGTAATGATACACTGTAAAAAAAGTAAAATTTTTCTTAATTTAAATCTTATTTTTCTTAAGGTTTATGAAAATACAATCTATCGTCTTCCGAGTTACAAAAAGTGTTCATTTGTCTTCAGAAGACACTGAAACTAATAGATTTCTGAAATTTAAAAATGTATTTATGAAACAAAAGTTTCTATTTCTGTCTGTAGTTTCCGGAAACGTTTTTGAGTATTTTTTACAATGTGTTGATGGTTTGACAGTTTTCTCTATCTAGATTGTCTTGTTTTTTTTAATTCTATCAATTCTCAAATAAACATGTTCAGCCACGTAACAGAATTCGTACTTGGCAGTATTATAAAATAATGTTAATTTTAATAATAATGTTAATGCTATTATTACTTTTAATATTTATGTTAATGCTGTTAATTTAACATGTTTGATGCGCATGAAAATATTTATTTGAGAATTGATAGCATCCGAAAAAGGGATATTTCGGGTTAAGAAAACTGATTAAAAGACTTTAATAAAAGTCTTGGAAACCTTTTTGAAAATTTCGGGAAGATGTTTCACAATTGCTTCTTTAACTCTTGGAAATTTATTAGTAGATTAAAGAATGCTTTTCAGAATCGTGTGTAAGTCGTATGAAATTATATTAAATCTTCGTAAGAGCTAGAAAAAGAAACATTTGTCTTTTGTTACAATTTAGGAAATACTTCGAACGAAATGTCAATATAGACTAAAGCACGGCTTTATACTGGAAACAGTTTCAAAGAAACGTCACTATTATAAAATATTTTATTTACATTAGAAATGTTTGTAATGAAACACTAAAATTCCAGAAATATTGTTTTTACATTTAACAAAATTCAACAGAATGATGAAATATTTTTTGTTAAGTCTGGTGCAATATGGTAAAATATAAATACTCATACCTTGGGATAATATTTCATGACAATAATGCCAAAATTGATCCAATAGTCAAGATATTGATAATTGTGTTGCCGATGATAATAATATTCTACCAATACTGTTTTAATAGGGCATTGGATTTTATACAAACTGTAATATTCACTGGAAAATTTAGCAGATATTTGCAACTATTTTCTAATGCTTTTTCTCGATATTCGCAAATGTTATAGGAGGAAATTATTTTAATAAATATATAACGGTATGTGTTAATTATATCTCTTCATAACTGATAGTTGGAGAAAACTTATTCCATGTTATTAACATATCAAAGAATAATGTAATCCAAATAACATTCAATGAAATTCTAGAACAGAATTTCCATTATACCTCGTCAAATGAAATGTATTTTAAATCTGCATGATTAACATATAAGGGATTTTGCAATTTGTAAGACATCTTAACAAACAGACTAATGTTTATATAAATACATTTTGAATTACATAATGTCAAATGTATTAGCATTTGAAAATAACTTCTGTTTTGTTTTGTTTTGTTTTTTCACTGTTTTAGATTTTTTTCTCTTAATGTTTTATCTCAATGTTTAATGTTTTATCTCAGTAATATATTCCAATTTTTAAATATCCGTCGAGGTTAATTTTAAATATTTAAAATTACAGTCATTAAAAAATTATTAGATATGATTAACATATGAATGAAATCAGAATTGAGTACATAATTTTAAAACATCTGAAATAGCATCAGTTATCCTCTCCATGAAAATAACATCCTATGAAGTTTTTCATTATACAACATTTAATGAAATGTATTTCCCATTTATATAAATGTTGTGCAATAGATTTTTCAATACGTAATGGATCTGAACTAACAGATGCGTGTTTATACATGCATTTTGAACTACGTAACCCCAAATATATTATCATTTGAAAATTTATCAAAAGAAAGAAAATATCTTGTGTTCATAGACGAATATTATCTTAATGATGTACTTCAGAATTAATTGAATAAATAATATTGGATCAAAATAATTACTCTTATGGAAAAGTGTATTTGTATGAAGCAAACAGTACCTTCGAAATGTCTTCGAAATTCATTTCTTATTTAACATTTGCAAGCAAAAAAATTTTTTATAATTTTTTAACGCATTTGCAAGAAATAGTATTTTTTAAAGTTATATATCAGGCTTGATTGAATGTATCATTAAATTTCACTCTTGTATTTAAGTTAATTATTAAGAAAATTCCAAAAAACAATAACAAAAGAAAATTAAGATTTTATTAGGTATTCTGTACTTAATGTATAATTAAGTTTCTTTTTCTTTAAATCCATGTACCTTATTTCGATTCATATCATACATATGCATACATATTTTCATTTTTCGTGTTTTTTAAACACACTGTAATAACATTACGAATTGCAACAACTGAAATAATAAAATGACAACCAACAACAGTTGCTACCTCACCTATCAAATTTACCAAAATACATGGAAGAATTTCTTAAATGATTTTTTAACTGCAAAAAGATATTTATAAGGGCCTGTCGATTATATCTAATATTCTACCAATTATATATATTGTACCAATTAAATCACTTATAATAATATGTATCAATCTCATTATCTAGTTACACTTTCACAATTTTAAACAATAGTCGATGATGATTTTTTCACCATAGCTATGTATTTGAATTATATCTAATAAAATGTACTGGCATTAGTCTCTCTTAAAAATGCATATCAAATCAAATGGATTGTCGCCGACTTAATCGGGTAAAAAGAGGAAAATCAATCAAATTTCAACCCTTAATTTAAAAATATTATTTATTAATTAAAAAAGCACAGTATTTAAATGGGGCATAAAATTTACTAAAATTAGTTGTAGAAGTATGCCGGAATTTCTATTTAGCCGCATCGAATTCAGCGCCTATTAAAGAAATGTTTTTTCTGTCATGATTTTCTACTAAGAATTATTTTTTAAGTTTACATATGTGTAATGAAATATAGAATTAAGTTAACTTTTATCTAAAACATTTACGATTCAAATATTACATTTGATTTATTATATTAAAAAATCAATAAAATTTTCAGGTATGGGGATTAGTCAAGACATGGGGTTGTTGCGAATGTTTCGATCATAAATACTTTTGATTTTGAACAATGCTTTAAATATATAGTCGAGGAGACTTGCAGTATTTTTTGTAAGAAGAGAAAATTTATGATGTTTTAAAAATTATGTATCATCCACTTTTGGAATTTTTCATAAATAATTACAGAAGTAAATAAATCAGAAGTATCCGGGCACTTTCAGTTTTCGACGTTTTATCAAAAATCTAGAATAATACTTAAATAAATATGCTTGAACTTCGTGGATGTAAAAATCATGTTTCACCACATATTTTTCAGTGAATATTTAGCCACGAAGGCAATTAGGAGACAAGCAATAAATTTAATAAGAAAAACGATATTTGGCATCATCGCGCATCATGAAAACATCGAAACGACATAATTATACAGTCAAACATGATTATACAGTCTCTGTACTTTTTCTGAATGCATTTGTGTAAAAATAGCACGTATATTCGTGATGAAATAAAAGTGTCTTTTAAAACTTCAAAAACATGTATCACCCACTTTTTCAATTTGTCATAAATAACTACAGAAGCAAATAAATCAGAAGTATCCGGGCACTTTCAGTTTTTGACGTTTTATCAAAAATCTAGAATAATACTTAAAGAAATATGCTTGAACTTCGTGGATGTAAAGATCATGTTTTACCACATATTTTTCAGTGAATATTTAGCCACGAAGGCAATTAGGAGACAAGCAATAAATTTAATAAGACAAATGATATTTGCCATCATCGCGCATCATGAAAACATCGAAACGACATAATTATACAGTCACACATTATTATACAGTCTCTGTACTTTTTCTGAATGCATTTGTGTAAAAATAGCACGTATATTCGTGATGAAATAAAAGTGTCTTTTAAAACTTCAAAAACATGTATCACCCACTTTTTCAATTTGTCATAAATAACTACAGAAGTAAATAAATCAGAAGTATCCGAGCACTTTCAGTTTTTGACGTTTTAACAAAAATCTAGAATAATACTTAAAGAAATATGCTTGAACTTCGTGGATGTAAAGATCATGTTTTACCACATATTTTTCAGTGAATATTTAGCCACGAAGGCAACTAGGAAACAAGCAATAAATTTAATAAGACAAATGATATTTGCCATCATCGCGCATCATGAAAACATCGAAACGACATAATTATACAGTCAAACATGATTATACAGTCTCTGTACTTTTTCTGGATGCATTTGTGTAAAAATAGCACGTATATTCGTGATGAAATGAAAGTGTCTTTTAAAACTTCAAAAAGTTTCCGAATTTTATGTCTATAACATGCAGAAGTGTAAATCAAATTCAACGTCACTTTCAGTAAACTTGCCAAAATGCATCAGAAAATCGAAATTGAATATAATGACTTGCAAATGGAAATTGAATATAATGAATTGAAAATGAAAATGGAATATAATGAATATTTTTATAAAATATAAGTATATGTATGAAATAATTTTAACCGTGCATGTACAAAGGATAGCACATGTTTTTAATCATAATTTTTGATACTAACTATATAGGTGAGCGTATATAAAGAGGGAAATTACATATCGTGAAAATATAGGAAGTTATCGATAAGTAGTGAGCATGGTAATAGAATATCTCAGAGAGGGGAACACCGTGTTACGGTTTTGTTTACGAAAATGAAGTTTGGTAATGTCCAGTAATTCAAGTACTGGCCGGAGCGCCAGCTATATTCTGCATTTGAAATTAAAATCGAACACCTTTTTTTTAATATAACTTTTTTTTTTTAGCTGCCATTAAAAAGAAATGCTGCGTTGTTTTTTATCTAGTATTTTAATTAAAAAACAAAACACGAAACATGAACTATTTTAAGAATTTGTGAAATATTTATAATAAGTTTTACAAACTGAAAATAATATTTTTTTCCAACTGTATTATTAAAAAGGAATAAAAAATATTAATTCTTATTCAAGACAAGCCTAGAACACAGTTATTTTTTTTCTTTTAAATTTTACTGTACTCAGATAATTTAAAGTAATTACGACAGTATCTAGATGAAGATTGTGGACACGATTTAATTAGTTATTTAGATTATTCAGTTTAATTTTCATAAATATTTCATGGATTATCTTTTTTTCTAATTAACACAATTCCTGAAATGTTTTTATATACAGATTTGTTATTATTATTCTTATTAAAAAAAACATGAAGAAAAGACTTATTAAGTTTAAGAGTTTGATAAATATTCATAATAAATTTCACAAACTACAGATAACTAAAAATTATTATTTTTCTCAGCTGTAAAAAAAAAAAAAAAAAAAAAAAAAAAAAAAAAAAAAAAAAAATCTTATTCAAGAAATCCTGAATCATAGTAATTTCTTTTCTTTCTTTATTTTTTTTTTCAAATCAAAATGTAAGTTGTTGTCTATGTGTATAGTGCATTTGATCAATATATTATGATAAATTAAAACTTGTATCCCCATGTGTGTGCATTTAAATGAAAATGACATAAATAAAGACATGCTGATTTTTGTAAGAAGCAAAATCAACAAACATTTTTGAAGACAACAGAACATACAAAAAAATATAATTTCAAGAATGCAAAAAATCAAACACCTGAAAATTGACTTCTGCTGGTGCTGCTATCTGTCGCTTCCATATAAAAATAACTCCAGATTTAAAAAGATTTAATTTCAAATGTTTCTGTCAAAATCCTCAAATAAATCTTTTATATGAGGAGACTTTTAAACAAGACTTCAGACAAAAAGAACTGACTTTTTTGTTATAGAAATATTTATCAGAAACAAAATCTGATTTTATATACTTGCCTTAAATATTTCATTTAAAGTGCCTGTTTAACATAGTGTCAAAGATTTATTACGAATTTTTTTTAAGAAACTTTTGTATAGACTCTTAAACAAGACTTTTTGAAAGAATTGAAATAAGTTATTTTAGACCTTGTCTTACACACTCATATTTTTTTTTTCAAATTAAAATAAAAATCAGTTAAATATCAGATCAAAATTATATATAAAGCTACATTGGGAGTAGAAAACAATGATAGATTTCTTATAACCTATTCATTATTCCGTCTTTCGGCTTTCACATAGTCCGTGTCACATCCGTATACAAAAACGTTTCGAGCCAATTTAAACTATAATGTAAAAATAATAATTTATAAAGAAAATAATAGCACACCCGTATAGCAAACAATGTTAATTTGATGCTGGTACACACCGCAGCGCCGCATACGGCCACTTCGGCGTTAGGCCCATGTTTGCTTGAAGGATGCCAAAGGCGAAATTTCTCTTGTTGTTTGTTGTTGTCGTATCAGAGAAAGTGCCATGGCACTTCTCTGAAAGAAGGGGTGCCGGAGCTTCAAGAAAGGTTAGAATTCTAGAGCTAGTCTCCCATTTTTGAACCAATTCGAGATAAGAGATCTGCACCTGGATTGGCATCCCAGAGGAATCGTTTCCAAACTTGGAGGACATTAGATCCACAAACAGATTTTACGTGCACTAGCTCCCATTAACGTACACGGTCCCAGAGCAGCCGAAGTCGAGAGAGGTTGTCATCCTCCATTGACCGTGGTCGATGCTGCTTCACTTTCGGTGATCTTGACTGGAACCGAGCTTAATCGTCTGCGCCACGTTAAGACGAAATTTTTCCTAATCTATTTATATCTCCCTGGTAGTGAGTTATATATTTGTTACTGTAAAATAATCACTGGGTAATAAGATATTCTCTACAAATTTCCATTTTCATCATATTGGATAATTACATAGAGCTACGTAGAAGTTATAACCCGTCGTAGAAGATCTGGTGTCACGCACAGATATGTTCAGACGTGTTAATGCTCTAAAAACACATACATACTCATAATACTTTAAAAAATCCATTATATATTTTGTATTTATTTGCATTTCAAAAATTAAAATGTTTTATATTTTATACATTGTCTCTTGTGAACAAACCCTTATCATCATGTTACTTTTAGAAAATAACAGGAATCACTTTCTCCAAACGAATAGTGTAGGTCAAAATTTACATTGTTTACAAGAATGTATTTTGTGTGTGCCGAAGTCAGCTCACTATAACTTTGTACCATTTATCATAGTCATGCTTGTGAATTATAAAGCGTCCTTACTAATTAATACACATCAACTATTAGGAGGTGAAATGACTTTGTTGTCAGAGTACTTTTACTTTCACATTTATGGAATGTGGAAGTGATATCAATCGTGACTATCGAATTATCATGATCTCAAGATTTATTGCTTGAAATACGATCTTTTTCGGCTTTCATAAGTTATATGAGAGAAATGTCAGCTGATCTGGATTTTGTTTCCGTTCTTAGAATTTTTTGCTTTACAGAGATTTATAATAATATGCTGTCGTATTCTTTTCGCATGGGAAATAAGCATTTTTCACTCCATACAACATTTTGTTATAAGTTTAATTTTTGTCCGCTCCCTTAACAGAAAAAGTATTTCTTACACTTTATTTAAGAAACATTTTACTTATTTCTGATTTTTCCTGGAAAAGAAATTTCGTCTAAAGATTTTTGGTTTATCTGAAAAACATTTCACGTTTAGATTCATTTTATAAAAAGCTTTAATATTTTATTCATTTTTTATTTAATCCCACGATAGTTTAAAAAATACGAACTTTTAACCATTCTGTAATTCTTCTTCCTATTAAAGTGCTTTTTTAATATGTCTTATTTTCAGGAATTACAAAATAATCCTTCCACTCTAAAATATTAATATATAGTTTTTGTAAAGAATTCATTATTTCTCAGATATTTTAGAAAATGTTTCCAACAGAAAATATAGATTTCTTAATTGTACTATTTCAATACAGTGCATTTACGTAATGAGTGGTTTAGTTAAATTTTTTATGATAGGATGAAATACTTAGTAGAACACAAATAAAACACACACACGAATAATAATGAATAAACACTTAGTGCACTACACAAAATTTTTCTTTAATTGAAAATTATCTTGTAGAGTATTTTTTTTTAATATTATGTTTTTTCTCATAATGAAGATAGGTATTATAATAGAAAAATATTTTAGTAGAGAAGAGCAGGTCCAATTACCGGGTAGTAGGTGTTCTGAGAACTGAGTGCAGCGCAGCCTAGCGGCAATAGGCCCAGTTTCTATCTTTAATTGGAATTGAAGAAAGGCACGGTCTTTGAATCCTGTGTCATTTATAAACAATACGAGCCAAAATTCGACACGACGAAACCAGATATATACAAAGTTTTCAGATGTGTGTTTCTCATTTTTTAAAAGAATACTGATCGTATATTCGCATGAATTGCCGATTAAATTGTTTTCATGTCATAGTTAGCTACCAAATTTCAGAAGCACGTTATTGGTATTTTAATATATGAATGGGTAATAACGGTTTTAACTAAAACATAGCAGTGGCCCAAATACCGGCCACCCATAATTGTCTAAATACCGTCTAGGCGGTATTTAAATTTTCTCTCTGTGTTTGCTCCACCTGAAGGGGAGGAAAATAAATTTATTCATTGGATTACACACAATGTATTGCTTTGTTTAGTAATTTGATTGTTACAGTGTAACGATTGATTGGCAAACTTTTTTAAGTGAAAAAAAACTAAGAAAATACATACGAAAGGAACAGAAAATGGAATTTGAAAGATACAAAAGAACAATATTCGAATGAGAAAGATGATGCAATTTGTGTCTTCTGCGAGGGTACTTTCTCGGCGGACAAGAAGGGAGAAGTGTGGGTTTAATGTTTAGAATGCGGTATGTGGACCCATAGCGACTGCACCAACGCAGAGAGTGATTACTATGTTTGGAATTTTTGTATATAAAGTAATCTACTTTTAAAGCAGCAATTTGTTTTAGGCGTATACACGTTATAAAACCAAAATAGATACAGAATGGAATGAAGACTGTCAGAGAAAGTCGTTAAATGACAGTCGGTTTCATAAATATGACAAAAATTCTTGTTTATTAAAATTTCCACGTTATTTCTGTAGATATTAAATGTTACTAATCAATAATTAAAACAATGTTCTTCTTTCTTTATTAGCAAAACTAACGCTGTATGTGATTATTTTTTTAAAAAAGGAGGTAGCTGTTATTTAGACACCATTTTCTAAATTCACAATTTGAAGAATTGCGGAATTTGTTTTAGTTTATACACAGTAAACGCTTTTTAAATTGAATATTTAATCGTATGTAAGACATATAAAGGTACCCTACCATGACTATTTCCTCCACTAATTTTCAAAATAAAACAGGTAGCTGGTATTTGAACCTTCGCCTCTGTTAATCTGGAAAAGGAAAACAATATTAGTCTACTGTTAGCCTATAGCTACTGTTAGTCTATATCATTAAAATTTGTAATTAAAGCATGCTATATTATAATATTTATTTCTAAGTTTATTAATTTTATTAGTTAGTTTTTCGTTTTCAATTGCCTAATAAAGTGTTTCTCAAAAATTAAAGGAGCTGCTCTAAATAAGCACAAAAAATAACACAATATTATGTCTTAAATACGAAAGTATAGAAGATGGTAAGTGCAGTGGCAAAGAAAGAAGAAAATTATATAAAGAACCTTTATTTAATGAAAAAGATATAAACACATCAGTGCAGAGTGAAATATTCAGTTGAAAAATCTTCAACCTGGAAAATATGGTATACACTAGGGATTAATGATCCCTTTGAAGATTCCCACACTTTATAAGAATAAGAAATTAGTGAATTTTTTTTTTAATATTTGCCTTTTTCCACACATAACAGGCTTGGGATCAATGCTAGTGCCGGACAACATTATTCCAGACATACTTCGTATCGTCCTCATCTGATATTTTATGTTTAAATTAGGATAATGTAAAAAAGGAACCAGATATTGAACTTCTCAAATCACCAGTGAATCAGCATTTTTAACCTGTACATTTATGAATACGTTGTCATCAGTGAAGATGAAATCTGACTGCAGAATTCACCTTTAAAATTTGCAAGATAAGAAGGAAAAACACAGTACAAAAAAAGTCACCGGAGAATTAATTTATACGAATGAATGTAATGAGTGTCTCCATACACTGTAATTCCACAACTTCTAAATCAATATATTTCAACATCTTGCGAGTGAGAATGATCATCCCTTGTTTACACCAGACGAATATACAACCTTTTTAACATATTATCTAAGCCGCTGTGTGCTCTCTACAACCCTTGGCACATAGTTTCAGATCATTACACCAATACTACCATTTTTTGTAGGAAAGGATTATTTATTCTCACTGCATAAAAATTAAACGATTATTAGCGATAATACATCTGTATTATATATAATGAACAACAATATGCAATAAAGAAAAATCATTATACATCAATTTATAAAAAAAAAATGGTGATTGAAATTTGAACACCAAAGAAAAAATTATGCAATCACGCTTTGATTTGGAAAAAAATAACCGATCACTGTAATTAATATTTAGTAAATCCACCTTTAGCTCGGATGACAACCGAAATTCTTCTTGGAATGAACTCAATAAGCATTTTACACTCATTGGGAGCAATTTCACATCAGCATTCCCTTATAGCTTTACGTACTTCTATGGCATTTGTGATCCTTCGAAAAACTTTTTTCTTTTTAATATATTCCACAGATTTTCGATGGATTTTTCCGGATTAAGATCCGGACTATTGGGCGGCCTAGTGATGGTTTTAATTGGATTATTACATATATTTTGTAGAAATTTCTTCACTAATTTGGTGCGATGGGGAGCTGCGTTTTCATCTTGAAGTAAGAAGTCATTTTGATCCCCGAACCATTGATCGATGCTGGGAATCAAAAAATTCTCTAAAATATCGATCTAAACTTCGGAGTTTACTGTACGTAACACAATACACAACTTGCCGACGCCTTGTGATGTCATGCAACTCCAAACTCTAAATGCAGGTGAAAATTTAGTTCTCGTATTGCCACACTTATCATTGAACTTTTCACCAACTCTCTTCCAAACAAATGTTCCACAGTCATCCCCTGTTCCGAGAGATATGCGAGATTCATCGCTAAAAATAACTTTATTCCATTTATCAAGTAGCCAGTGTACATGTTTTTTACACCATTGTAAGCGCTATTTTCTATGCTTCTTTGTCAAGTAAGGTTTCGTTTTAGCTTTACATAATTTTAATCCTGCTGCATTTAGATGATTACGTACAGTGCGGTCACATACCTTTACGTTATACTTAGACCATTCGGCATTGAGTTGTTTTGAGGTTGCTCGCCACTTTCTTTTCGCTATTTTCACAAGTTTTCTGTCCTCCCGAGGCGTTGTCATTTGTGGACGTCCATTTCGAGGTAATTTTTCCACGCTGTTAGTCAACTGATATTTTTTCAAAATATCGCATACCATAATTTGAACACAATTTAATAAAGCAGCCACTTCCCTTTGTGAATTTCCCTCTTGCAGCAATTTAATCATGCAGATTTTTAAATCGCGAGACAGGTTTTTTCACACGAGGCATTGTCCAGCACTTCAGAGCTGCTTTTGTTCTCGCTGCTGGAAGATTTCTTCTTTTAAATAGGACTCAGATATTGTACGCATGCGCAGACACTCTTATCTGTCTTCAATATGCAAATTTCAAACTTGTTTTTTCAATGATCGATTAATATTTTCCAACTTCCGTCTTGATCGGATTGTTTTTTTTTCTCGAGGAAACTTTTTCGCCTGCAGTATAATTATAAATTATATTATTGTTATATTGAATTCACTTTTCTATTAAATTTTAATATGTGTTCTTTTATTTGGTATATTGTAAAACCCCCCTATGCTCATGAATCGCGAAATATATGCTGCGAAATGTAAAAATCATAAACTTGATAACACTGATCGGAAACTTTTTGCCAAGTGTTGTAAATCACGCTTTTCTAGTTGAAGCATGTTTTTCATTATTGCTATTCCATTTCATGCGATAGTAAAACCGCATATATCCCGTACTGTAATGCTGAGCGGATACAGCACTGATGCTTTTCACCATTCCCGCACGCTCGCTGGCATCAAGTATATATTTTTAATTCTTATAAATACCACATATTAGACCATCTACTGGTTTTAGTGACTCTTGCTATACGAAATGATTTATCAATGTGAATTTTTTTACGCAGCCCTTAATATTACAAAAATAAGAGATTATTGTTTTAGAATAAAACACAAAGTTTCATACAGATAACTTAAGCATGATTATATGCTAATACATATGTTTATGCATGACTGGTATATCTTTTGACTCAAACCTGTACAGACCTAGATAAAAATAAGTATTCTATTTTTATTTAGGATTTTTAAATAAAGCTAAAAATGTTTACTCCTTCATTGACTGTAAAATATATTTATTTTACGGTAAAAAACATGTATTTTTATAAACTTTCCATTTTTTATAAGTAAAATATTCTAGTTGGCAAGTAAAAACGACTTTTTTCCAAAAATATTTCTTGATTTTTCTGAACAGTATGTTGTACTAAAGGTAAAATGCATTTTTACTGTTAAAATAAGATTTTGTCCATAAACTTATATTTAGTGTGTGTTTTAGAGCACTTTACTGCAGGTTTTGTGAAATTAAAAGATTTAATTTTTGCGCATGATCAGTCCGGGTAAAAAAAAAAACGAGACAGAAAACTTTATTCTGATATCATTTATAGTAAAATTGGAACAAAGGAGTTAATAGACTCAACTTTTTATTTGGAAAAATGCATGACATTTTGAAATTGGGCCCACCTACTTATTATAAAGTTTACCAATTTTGTTTTTCTAAATGGCAACACTCACATTTGACATCATAACTGAGTTTATTATATCAAATCAGCCTGGGAAAAAGTATAACATGTATGCTTTTTCTTAAATCTATACAGAGTTCCAAGGGTTCAAAATTCGAGGATTCGAATACTAAATCTACATTAAAACATTAACGTATTACTGCCAAAAAATCTTTCGATTGAAATATTTCTTCTAATAACAGATACATACAGTAGACCCAAATATAATGTTTCAATATGTTCAATGAATCAATATGTTTTATCCAAAAACATATTTTTAAATTTTAAATTTTAATTTTAATTAAAAAGTTCATATAAAAATAGGAATTAAAACTTATTTTTTTTAAAAACATAAACAGAAGAGCGTTGTTAAAAAATGGGTGTGCAAGTTCATTCCAATAATTATTTTTTGAGATATAGAGAATATTCCACTTTGGCGGTCAAAAGGGATCGCATCTTGACTAAAATATGGTGCCAAAATTGGGTGTCACTATTTGAAAAATCAAAATTGGTACATTTTCTAATTTGTACTTTAGATGGTACGTAATTCAATAATTGTCCATATATATTTAGGGAAAACGTATTTCAAGTAAAATGAAACATTGTTTTGTCTTTATTATAAATAATTAATTAATGCGAATTAACGAATGAATGCAGGTGTATCGTTTTTTACTCCGATTGTATAATAATAAATGATACATGTCATTAGCATACAATAAACTTACATTTAAGTAATTTTATTTTTTTTTTATTATGAATATACTTTGATACTTATTAATATGTTATACTTTCGAAATTTTCTGGACATTTCTATGCAATTGTTTTTCCAAATGTTTACTAAAAATTATAATTTTATAAAGTAGGAAAAAACGACACAATTTGAAATTGTTATTAAACGATTTAGAGAAAAATACATGACCCAGAAATGAAGATTGTTTGGAAGTTTCTGAAAGTAGCATTTACATAAGTTTTATTTAGCCCTTTTAAAAGATTTTAAATGACATCTTGAAAGTGAACACTTTAATATAGCTACTTATATGTATCTACTTAAATGTATCTTCTTAAAATGTTCTTTAATGTAATTTCAGCATAATAAGCTATAACTTGATTCTCAAGTGGTTATTATGAATAATATTCGACAATATCTTCTCTTTATAGGATATTAATAACAATGAGAGAATGTGTAAAATATAATTAACAAAGCATCTGAATGCATTTAATTTCTTTTTTAAATGAATAGTTTAAAATGCTAAGTACACTCAAAACTTTATTTGTAATCATGTGTACTGTTTCATTGTAAGTAAGGGAATAAAATAAGAGAGCAATTTTAATATAATCCCTATTGTGAAATAATTAGACGGATATATGAAACTTTCGATATTATGGCGATGAATATAATTTCAGATGAATCTTTAAATAATACCTTACAAATGCAAAAATTATGTGTTAAAATTCATAGATTTTCTAATTTGTAATAGTTTTTAAAACTTTTTTAGAAGTATAATCAAATTAAATAATTTAAATAAGTTTACCTAACTTCAAAACTATTATTAAATGAACAACTTTATAATTTTCTGTAAAACATATTTTTAACTGAGTTCTTAAATGTGAAATAATTAAAACTATATGTGAAGCGTTTGATAATATCGCAATACTTATTTAGATAGTAGAATCTTTGATAGGTAACATGTCAAGTGAAATATTATGCGTTAAAACTAGAGAATTTTTTAAATTAACGTTCTGTTCAAAGCAAGTTTCGAAAAGAATTGTAAGCTCCTCGTTCTGAAGTAATAAAAAATCAGTACAATTTAAATGGTTTCTCTTAATTGAAAGACGTATGAATAGAATTGTATAAGGGAGGATCAAATGAAAACAAATAGTGTTGATGATATGGCTTACATTTTTATGAGTGTGATGAAACATTGTTTACAAGTTGAATGGTTTGTAAGGAAGACAACCCTTACTGCGAAAATGAACTTGTCCTAAGCAGTCATGCAGAAGCACTTCATATGCGCTAGCGGTCAGCCAATGGTATCGTCCGGCAGGCAATTGCTTATTGTTGTTATTTCTCTGCGTCTACGAAATGTTTGGCTGTAAAAATGAGCAACGTTATGAGCAATATTTATTGGCAGAAAGACTTTGATTTCGTGAAGTGCGTATGCGAATGAGCGAAATGTACGTAGAAAATGCATTGCCATTGTCCAAGTGCAGGACGGACACAAGAACTTCCCAAACGGAAACTGATGAAGTTTCGGTGGACAGTGTGGAATACCAACCGTATAACCAGGATCTCTCGTCATAAAATTTCCCAGCTTTGGTCTGCTGAAAAAAGCATTGAATAGTCGCTGTTTTCACTCGGGCAGCGAAGTCATGAAAAATGTTCGAAACTAGTTCCGATTTCAGACAAAGAACTTCTATGAGCAAGCTATTCACCACTTGTCGAAACAACGTCATATGCAATGGCGGTCAGCCAACGGTATCGTCCGGCAGGCAATTGTTTGTTGTCGTTATTTCTCTGCGCCTACGAAATGTTTGCGAGTAAAAATGAGCAACGTAATGGTATTCGATATTTAGTGGCAGAAGGACTTGGATTTCGTGAAGTGCATATGTGAATGAAGGAAGTGTACGTAGGAAATGCACTGTCATTGTCCCGTGTGCAGGACGGACAGAAGAATGTATTTATGTTTGTAATGTCTGAGGCAAGTGCTTGTGTAGCTTTGGAGATTATGTTTGAAGTAAACTATTTCATTTCATTTTGTGGCTTTCATTCTTGTTTCCTTTGATCCATCCTAATAGTTGGACTTATCAGAATTTTATCAGGATTGTATTTGTGCAGTTTTCAACTTTGGTAAAGAAAGAAACATTTTATTAAAACATACTGTGTGTGTTGATATTTATTTAAAATGTATAACATATTCCTTTTTGTGTAACTAGCCGTTTAAAGCAACACATGCTATTCCATCTTGTATTCAGAATGTAGCGTGTATGTAGTATTTAACATTATATTATGACTTGGCTTTCTGATTACATACTTCTTCATTTCTTTATATTATGAAGTCTTTACTTTTATCTATTGGATTTCCGTACCAATTTCTCTGGATCCTTCTGAAAACGAAGATGGCGTCATCAACATAACAGTCAACGCCATAACAGTTCAAAATTCATTTTGTAGAGATGCACACACGACATATTTTCGGAAAAGTGATATAGTTAATTCCAAATACTTATCTAACGTACCACAATTTTTTATTTTAATTATTTTTTTAACATATTATTGTTGAATTAATGTTGCTTGTGTTTTCCGTGAGTTAATTTACATAAGTGCATTTATAAGCAGTCATAAGAAAAATGATCATAGAGAAAATATTTTAAATGAAGGCCTTAAATATTTTCTTTGAGAATAAATAAATATATTTCAAATATTCATAATATATTTTTTAACTCCCAAAAATAAACTATTATTATTAAAAGAAATAACAGATTATTTAAAAAAGAAAATAAATGCAAGTTTTTAATTAAAATTTGTCTCAGCTCAATATTTACAAAAATCGAGCTTATTCAATAGATAAGCTGCAAATTTCCTTTTATGTCCTCTTTAGTGTAGAGAATGCCATTTTCTCTTACAGTAGCAAACTGAACTTGGAACATAACTGAGTAAAAACTTTTATATTAAAAATTTAATTATAGAATATAAACATATAATTTTGCTTAGTTTGAACAGCACTTTAATATTTATGACAAAAAATATTTTAATGCAACTTTTACAGATTTCTTTTACAGTTTTTCTACACCAAACGCTTTCTTATTTTGAATAGCATGAATTTTTTTGAAAAAAAAAATATATACTAAAAAAAGATAACATAACGCAGTTAAAAATATTATTATGTTATTTGTTTCAATTTGTTTTAACTTAAATGTTTTAACTGTAAAATGTTAATCCATTTATGTGGAAAACTTTCAATGACTGTGGAAAAATTCAGTTTCAGGAAATTATGTAAATTAAAATTTTCTTAAATTTCTTTCTTTCTCCCGTTACAACTTTATATTAAAACTATAAAATATATAATATAAAGACTTATTAAAACGTTAAAGAATTTTTATGACCTTAATGTTCTTTGATATCTCAATATTTTTATTATGATTTCTTAAGACATTTCAATCATGTTATATATTTTAAGGATATTTTTAGAGTATTTTAGATATTTAACACTGCAGTTGAATGACATTTTTGATTAGCTAGTTTAACTGGGTTTTTCTTCCGTGCTGTTTATGATAAATATTAGTTGATGAGTAGTATGATAAATATTGACAATACAAACAAAACAAAAATGCTCAGTAAACTGTTAAAAATTAGCAGCAAACTGTCCGTTCATTTGACCCCCAATCGCGCCCGTCGGCCTAATCGTTCGGAGTTTTCGTGGTTTTCTTCGAGCCGTGGATTTATACAGATTCAGATTCAACCAAGCAGGGTGGCCTACCATACGGCTTAAGCTCTACAAGCCCTTGCGTAAATACGGGTTAGGTTCCCTTAGAAAGACCCCCACGAAGGGCACTCCCCACGGGCCTATATCCCAAGAGTAGATAATTGGCCGTCAATAATCAACCCAACCCAACCCGTTCATTTGACCATTTTTATTTAAAACGATTCTATAACCGTAATTTAACTCTGTTTTGATCATTATATGGGTAATAATATAATTAGAATAGAGTTAAAATATGGTTATGTAACCGTTTTCTACAAAAACGGACGAATGACTGGACAGTTTACTGCAAATTTTTATCTGTGTAGCTTATTTTGAACAAAATATGCCAAATCGTATAAAATTTTAACCGGAAAATAATATTGGTGGCATCTATTTTACTTCTTGAGGATGCATACACAAGGTTCGAAAGACCCAGGTGAAGAATACCAGAATTTTCGTAAAGTAAAATTTGCCTTATTTAATGACAAAAATTGTGTCTTTAGATATGACGCCTATTACTTTATGAACATTCTCGTAGTAACACCCCTTAAACTCCCTGAATCCCTTGAGGCGTACAAACTCTGTATAAAAGAATTTACATTCTATATTTTATTCGATCTCAAATATTCGTTTAAAATTGTTTAGGAAAAAAAATCTCGACTGAAAAATACTCTAGATAAAATGGCGAAAACTATATATAAATATAATAAGGAGATCAGACGTTACAAAACCTTTTTGTGGCAATGTCTTTGGTTTAAGCTGTTTCTTCGAAAATTTAAAAGCATTTATGTTGGGATGTATTTTAAAAATAATTTAAATGATGAACTATTTGTTTTATGAAAAATAAATTTATATGACTTTGTGCAAAGTTTCTCGGTTATACATTCTTAAAATTGTCTTCAGGATGTTTCATTTTAGGGTAACTTTTAAAAATATGTTTCAAGGAGTAATAAAGTACCTAAGGAAAATATAGTTTTACCTAAAAATTACGTTTTTTTTTCCTTTTGAATAAATATTATTATATATCCGAAGACAAATTCATGATAATCAACAGTAAAAAAATAAAACCCTTCATAAAAGAGTTATTCTTTCTGAATCAAAAAAAAAAAAAAAAAAAAAAAAAAAAAACTTTCAGAAGTCTGAAACGTATAATTTTTAATTATTTTTATTTTTAATATATATATATATATATATATATATATCCAGTTTTTATTCACATATAATTAATATTTAAATTTCAAAATAAGTTATATAAAATGTATAACTTTTCCTCCTACCGCTGATGTTCAGAATTACTACCGTTCTGGTCAATACACTGCTTATAACCGTGGGCTATTGATTCACAAACTTCAACAAACATTTCATTTAGGATTGTGGCTCATTCCTGCTCAATTGCAGATCCGGAGCGTTGTCTATAAACATCCATTCGTTTCAAACTTATCTTTCATCCGATGAATTGTAAGTCAAGTCGCATATATGGAGCTGCCTGAAACTCACTGCGATATTGTTTTTGTACTTCTGCTACATTTTCATACTTACAGTAGTATTTTAAAATAATGTTTCTTTTTTTAAAAGTTAATCTTGCTCCACTCATTACTTGCAATTAATTACACTTTGAAAAGAAAGAAACAATAGAAAGTTATAACACGTTAAACAGTGTATGTATACATTTTTCTGACGCACCCTGTATATATATGTATATATATATATATATATATATATATGTGTGTGTGTGTGTGTGTGTGTGTGTGTGTCATGCCGGTGACGTCAGGTTTATGGCAACCCTTTCCTTTTCTCTCTTCTGCAGCGGAGTGACGGAGAAGGTAGTTGAGTTTGGCGGGAGGCCAAGGTGTTAAGACGATGCGTGCGATGGGCATGTTATGAAATAAAATATAGTTGGTGATAGAACTGATAAGATTATTATAACTACTGCTGCTACTACAAATATCCCTCTTTATATATTTATGTGTGTCCTTCATGTTTTGCTGTGATGTTTCGTCTGTTAAATAAACTTGTGTTTAATCGCGAAAATGGCTGGATCCCTGTGGTATTATGAAAGCAGAAGAACAAAAATGGTATTCATAAAAATTTGCCTGTGAATAAAAAAGAAGTGTGAACGAGTAGAAACCCGAAGGAAAGAGGGTATTTTTAAAGGTGTATGACAATATGTATATATAGGGGGGGGTGTGCTTGTGTGTGTACATTAATAACTATATACACATTTTACAGTAAAAAAAACAGTAAAAATTCTTGTAAATTAAAAATATAACACATTTCGTCCCGGCCTACATTAAATGTCGTCGTTATGTAACACGTAGACACACTACCAAGGTCTGATGACAGCCTAGGTGAACTTCAACTAATTTTTATTTAATTTTATTTTTGACGTAATTAATCAGAAAATTCTTAAATTAATTGAAGTGAAAATTTATTTTCTAAAAAAGTGGTGGTTGATTACTAAAATTGGGGAACTAGGCCGTGATTAGGCTCTGCATAGTAAGATAGATTTCAGAAGCATAAGCAACAGGAACATAGACTACCCGATTTTGCGAGAATGTAAGCTATCACCTCCTAAAATTGAAAATGAGAAAAATTCAATTTATCATTTGGCCACTTGACCCACTCTTTTTTGTAGTTTATCATTTCTATTTATCAAAATCGACATTCAACTCATATATCTTCAATTCATAATATTATTTCACAGAACTTACAGATATCGTCTTGCATTTTGTGTAATTTATTGGTTAAATATCTTTATTCATTTTTATTAAGACTACAACATTCCCTTTACAGATTTTTTGAATGGTGTAGTTATTTAATCATTTAAATTAATACAGAAGATAATATGACGAAATAAAAATGAAAATTTAATAACATAATATTAATTTTCTAGTATAACTTTCTGTTATTGGAAATGAGAACAGGTTATTTAAAAATAAAATTATTTTTGTTTGATGTCAACGATTGCAAAAAAGTTTAATAACGGGGAGAGTCCAGTTTGACTATGCGAAAAATTTCCTGTATTACGTAAAAAAAGAAAAAAAATTGATCTCGCACAGAGCATACAATGCAGCTGACGTGTGTTCCGATTGTAAGCAGTTTAAATTCTCCATAATTTGTATAATGTCAAATATTAATATTTTAAATTATGTTATACTGTTTTAAGGTAATGAAATTCTTCATGTTCCTCATAGTTTAATTCCGCATCACTGGTAATAGTTCAGGTTTTGTGCGGTTGAAATTTCAGAATATAAGCGTAATCTTTAATTTTCCCCCAGAAAATTACTGTTAAAAATATCAGTTTTATTCTGTTATTTCTACTTTTTTATAAAAACGCTCTGGTGCATATGTATATTAGGGTGGATCGAAATTTTTTTTTTCACAATTTCAAAACCTACCTATGCGGAAAAGATGTTCTATTGTATGGAGATTAAGAGAAAATTAATTAAGAAAATTAATTTCAAAATTTAATACTGCCGCAAGGTGTTTGAAATTTATGTATTTGAGTCTTTTTTCGGTAAAAAGTCAAAGTGATTTTTGTTAAATGAAATATACATTTTAGTAATTTTAAATATTAATTGCAATAAGAGGACACTTACTTGGTTTTGATTTGATTTGATTTGATAGCCTAAGAGGGACTGCTCAGACTAGTAGAAGTCTGTAGAGCATAGTGTACCTCCCGGTCCCCTTTATTAAGGTCTTTAAAAAAATACAAACTACAGCCGAAGCTGGACCCGCCGTTAAACGCGACAAGGAGCGGGATAGAATGTTTAAAACAAATCAAATACAAACTATGGTCAACGCCCAGATCATATATAAGCCGGCCCTGCTAGGGAAGGACCCTTTTCGTGACAGTTAGCAGGGACTGTAAAGGAGTTGTGCATTGAGAGTGGCAGCTGACGGCTACTAGGTAAGGTTAGAGAGTTCTGTTAGAAAAATAGAGATTTTATGTAGCTTTCTGTTTAGGGTGTGCCTCTTTAGAATATTAGGAAGCCATTCCTTGGGAGGTATTGCAGGCATCCTAATATGCCACTGTGCTGTAAACGGGCAGGTGAAATAATAATGGGGAGCCGACACCTCTGCGCCACACTCGCAAAGGAATGTGTCTGCACATTTAAATTTGTAGAGGTATGTTCGAAACGGACCGAGCCCCGTGAGAAATGCTGTTATGTGTGGTTGTAGTGTGTTATTGAGACTTTCGGTATTAAATTATATGTGTGTCGGCCTTTGCTGCTGTTATCCCAGATTGATTTCCATTCCGTGAGTATATTTGCTTTTAGTAAACGTTTTATGTATGTGGAAGGAATTGGAAGATGAATGTCAATGTGTGGTTTAGCTGTTGCTTCCTTTGCGTCCGCGATTCCATCACCTTGAACGCCCGTGTGCGCTGAAACGTGGCCAAGAGCTACTCTATTTAGAAGGGACTTTAACGTAAGTTTGATTTCTAGGATTAGCGGATGTTTGGTTCTATGGGCATAGATAGCCTTTCAGGATCACTTCTAAATTTCGAATAACACGTTCTTTAACACCTGTGTTAATAGATGTTCCGTCACAACCGACTTTGTTACATCTATATTGTTGTCAACGCAGGGCAACAAAATTACGATGTCTTTTCCAATGACTTGCACTCTCCCAGAATTTACAGATAAATGTCCGATGTACTCTGAACCAGGTTCTTTTACCAAGCTTACGTGTTCTTCTGTTATGAATTTTCTTCTGTTATCTCCTAGTGATGTAGTCCTGTCTTTACGTCCATAGCAGTATCAACCAAATTGGTCATGGTAAGAATCTTTCACAACTGACTGAGACGGTAGAGTGGTTCTTGCCTTTGTTCTCTCACGTCGAATTTTATTTCTGTCAACGACGTTCGATACATCGCTTTGTGAGATAATGCCCATATCTTGAAGCGCAGCTGACACGATGGCAGCGCCTGCTCGGTCGGAAATGCCAAAACGGTCCAATGTCTTTGCTACGGCATGTAATTTCGTCACTACAGATGTGACAGTGACACCGTCAACGTTTTGGGCGCCACTTTCAATGATAGCTGATGATGAAGAAAAGTCAGTATGATCGCACATACGCCGCTTCAATTTACACCCGTTATTCATATTCATATTCAAATATATTGAACTGGAAGAAACATCAGGCAGTGTTTTGTTTTTCTCCACGTATCGCCCTTGCTTTAATTTTCATTTCTCGGCCTTAGTTATTTGTAAAGTGACTTTCCGATTCAGCGACAAGATTACTATTTTTCTTACAGTTCGCATGTCTAATAGAAATTCTCTATCGTTCATTGGTACTTTCCGTTCTTTCTTACAGAAGCAACATTCAAATGATTTACAAGTACACGCCAATATATCAAAAACAGCATTTGCGTTTTTACGGAAAACGTCAATCTGCTTGCGATAACTTTCAATCCCTTTTCTGGCTTTGTAAGATTTAAGAAGACCGCGATATTTGTCGTGGTATAATCGAACTTTTTTCAAAATGCTATAGTGGTCAATTATTGGGACTGAAGCTCGTTTCCAGGTCTCTTCTAACTTATTATCAACTTCTTCACATTAGGAGGAAAGTGTAGATGTGGACAATGTTTCCTTGTTTCGGTATTCTTTTGAATGCCAACATACGCACTTTATTACGTTACTGTAGGTAGGAAGCATATTCTTTGGCATATCACAACCAGACCAATATATAGGGCAAATCATATCTTTTCTTAGCATCGCCTTGGTGCAATAATATTCAAAGTACACTACGCAACACAATACACTTACAAAGAAAACTTACGCAATGAAATCGAAATTTATTTCACTTTGCGAGAACAGCGTTCGATTCCGTAAGCCGCTAGCTTTGAACTGAATGAGCGAGCGGTGGGAACATGTTTATCCAGTATTATTCAGAGTTTTAGGCTCCTTTAACTATTATAGGAGCCCTAATTCAGAGCCATGTGGGCGGATCATCTGACGTAGGGAAGATTCCATGACGTAGCGCTTCCAACTTATGGAGGGGCGGGAGAATGAAAAAGCTGGAATTGCCCTTTTTTCGAAAATCCAACCCCCTTGCGGCAGTATTAAATTTTGAAATTATTATTTTTTATTAATTTTCTTTTAATCTCCATACAATATAACATCTTTTCCTGCATAGATATGTTTTGATTAAAATTAAAACAATTATTTTGAATCAAAAATCATCTAACCAAAATTAGGTCTTTTTCCAATTTTTTTTCGAAAATTCAAACTCTTTGCGGCAGTATTAAATTTTAAAATTAATTTTTTTTATTATATTTCTCTTAATCTCCATACAATAGAACATCTTTTCCGCATAGGTAGGTTTTGATTAATAATATTTATTTTTTCACCATATAACATCGATCCACCCTAATGTATATGGCATACTTATTGTCACCATACTCAAAGGATTCATAAATTTCATATTATGTTGACTTTAATAGAGTCTTACAAAATCTACTTCTTTTAAGCTGGCTTAAAATCATTATAAAGTATAATTATTAAAATAACTCTTTTAGCTCTTTTTCGAAGAATTATGTTACAAAATGTAATATTAATTGGTATCACTTTTGGAATACGTATATTACTGACTCTGAATATACATATAAAATTAATCAAAATATTTGGCATTAATTAAATTTTAGTTTCCTTCTAAAGATATTTTATAAAATTAAACTAAGTGCATACTCATGATAAAATACACTCATTCGTCGTAATCAAATAAAAAGTTAGTAATATTTTTAAATGTAAATAGAATTTCTTGATAGTCATGTTTACAAATCAATATTATTTATTTATCAACTAACGCAAGATTACCCGCTTGATGGGAAACGATACAATTTAGTTAACTGTTTAGTGTGCGATATTTCTTTTAGAATAGTCACTATAATGACATTATCATTATTACTCTAGTTTATTATTAACTTTAAATGTACATCTCATAAATAATTATAAACTCTCTCTGTTGTATATAAGCGATTTATTTAGTTTTCTAAAGATTATTTATCGAAAACATTAAAACGTTCTTCGAGCATTCATAGGAAGAAAGTCATAACTAATAAGATAAAGCTAAACAACGTTAAAACACACAAATTTAAAACTATTCCAACATTAAAACAACATATGGCCGTTTCAACGATAACCCAGATTCTCTTCATCAGTGCAAAACAAAAAAAAATATTAAAATGGTTCAAAGAACCAACCTCGGCTATAGCCCCGAGTTATTATTCTTCAAACGGCCAAATTTGGTTTTAATGTTGGAATAGTTCTGAATTTGTGTGTTTTATAGTTATTTAGCTTTATCTTATGTCTCTGTACCCACACAAAATTAACATTTTCTGGATATCATAACCAATATTTTATTTTATTGAATAGAAGATTTTAACAAAAGATTGCTTTATACTTTCTAAGAAAAAAAATCTGTACAGGTGAAAAATGTACCTAAGAAAATATGTGTTTCATGTTTCACTACTTGTATGTATTCATCTGTAGAATAAATGTATTTCACGAGAAGATACTTCAGTTTTGATTTAATGCGTTTTTGCACTCTTGCCATAAATTACTGCCAATATGCTAAAATATTCAGGGAAATAAAAAAAGTACTTCGATGGCAAGTGCATCAAGTGCAAACATTGTACATAGCAATGTATATTTTATACTTACAATTTACAAGAATCAAGCAGGGCGATCTCTCTGCCAAGCCAAGCTATAAAAAAACGCCAAGAACTGGACTACAAACCGCTACTGCTTACTTACAGGAAGAAACTTCGCAATGTTGAATCGAGCAAACATGCCAGATTAAAGTATCAGATATCAAATAAACCAAGCGTCACAGAAAAAAACTAAAAGAATCTAATGAAGAAATTCTTCAATTTGTGACCAAAATCATCTTCATAAGTGATTTATAAACAGAGATGTAGATTTTTTTAAGAAACGTCGAGTTACTTAAAATGATCACTTTTTTCTACGTCAAACTTTTTTTTTTCAAACAACTTACAGACAAAAATATAGGACAGAAATGAAAAAGTATTGCACTTTTGAACAAAAAATAACCTAATCTACGTGCTTTTATAAAATCCAGGGAAAAAATAAATACATTTATATCCTTAATTAGCAAAAAACTGTTAATTAACTTGGTGACTAAAAAATTATGCCAAACAGAGATAAAACTCTGCCAACAACCGTGTACCATGTGTATTATAATAGCACAAATCAGTTACGGGTTAATCATATCAAATTTCATCTGCAAGTCAGCCATTTTTTCTGAAAATATTTTTTTTTTAAATAAAACTTCATAATTATAAGAACACACATTTTATCAGACAATTAAATGTGACTGCAAATTATGGCCGATGACTTTTTCCAACAGGAATAAGAATGAGAAATTTCCGCGTTTGGATATCGATCTGGGTGGCTTAGTGGCAAAGCGTTAGCACGGTAAGCTGAAGGTCCCAGGTTCGAGTCCTGGCGCAGGACAATTTTTCATTCTTGTTAGTTTGATGCATTTAACTGTGTGATAAAATGTGTGTTCTTAGAATATTGTAAAATAAAGTAATCAGACTTAGTTTATGCTTTAATATATACATAACTTCATGATATTTACATTTTTAGAAAGATCTTTAAAAATAAAATAATTTTTGAGAGAAGAGGTTTCACTTCTAAAATGTATACATTAAGAGTTATCGGCATATAAAATTTCTTTCCAAACGTAAACAAACTTTTCGAAAAGGAATTGAATGTGATTAATTTATTTCTCTAAAACCATGGTAAAGAACAAGCATTTCGTGCGCAGGCTGAAAATTCTTTGACATCATTTTTCTATAAATTAATGGAATCCAGTTGTTAAATTGTTTTTGTTTTAGAAGTGAAGTTTCCATTTAAATTTATTGTAAGAGTACAATGTTTAATAGAATAAAATAATGTAAATCTAAGAAATTGCTAAGATATTTTGCTACTTTTCACCCTTAACTACGTTTTACAAAAGATTCGCCAATCAATGTGATTTAACGCTAATAATAAAAGAGGAATCACGAATAAGAGGAATATCACGTTTAAATTCAAAAGCAGCGCTGACGCGCTATGTACATATTCCATTTTTACTCATCTCATGGATTAGGCAGTGATATTTTTCAACGAAGGATAACAAGTATTATAACAAGCCACATTTAATATGTTGTTTTTAAGGATGTAATTAGTTTAATTGAAAAATCTACTGGTATTTCTAGTTAACCCTTTAAACAATAACTGAAAGTAAAATGTGATTTTACATAACATTCTCATGTTAATTTGATAGAGTAGATAATTTAAATTATGTATAATCTATTTAAAAAAAAGAAATGATATCTACAAAAAATAACTTTTCAAAAGTAAAAAAGAAAAAACGAAAGTTGTAGCTAAAATGTTGTCTGATATCAAATTTCCAAGCTTTTATTATAGTACTTATTTAACTTTTTTCCATTAAAGAAGTTATATATATAAGTCGAGTGCTACGTATATGTTAATAGAAATCGTTTTCCATTGTACTAAATACATCTTAACGTGTTTCTGAAAATTCAATTTTTTTCAAAGTATGCATGATGGGCTTGGCGGCCATATTTCCATATTTCTAAGCCATCAAATTTCTAAAGTAAAAGCGTAATATGTTTGCAATGTAATATGTTTATAACAATGTCGAACTTTAGATTTTAACTACGAACAGATAAATTGAGGAAGACTAATATTTTGATAAATTGATTTTTCTACTTTGAAATGATTAATTATTCTAAAAAATAAATCATAAGATGAATCCTTAAGATAAGTCATTATTATCTTAAGACACAATTTTCAGAGCATACAAGTCCATAAACGAAACGATTAAAATATTTGCTTAAGTTACAATTTTGAACTTCGGATTTTAACTACGGATATGGGTGCTTAGAATTTTGTGTATAATATGGAAAGATGGCCGCCAAGCCCATCATGCATAATTTGAAAAAAATTGAATTTTCAGAAACACGTTAGGATGTATTTAGTACAAGAGAAAGCGATTTCTGTTAACATATACGTAGCACTCGACTTATATATATGATAACTTCTTTAATGGAAAAAAGTTAAATAAGTACTATAATAAAAGCTTGAAAATTTGATATCAGACCACTTTTTAGCCATAACTTTCGTTTTTTTTTTAGATAAGTATTATTCTTTAAATTGTACATATTTTAAAGTGAAATCAGCCTGTTGTTATTTTCGGCACTGGTAACACATGGGCTGATAAGTTCCCGGTCTAATAAAGAAAACACAACTTTTTAACAAAGCTTTATAACTTTATGACTTTATAACTTACTAACTTTAATAAATAACATAACTTTAATAATAAATAATAATAATTTAATAATAATAATAATAATTTAATAATAATAATTTTATAATAATAATTTTATAATAATAATTTATAATAATAATTTTATAATAATAATTTTATAATAATAATTTAATAAATGAATAATAATAATAATTTTATAATAAATAACATAATTTTATAACGAAAAAGCTCCAAACAGTGCTCAGAACTCGTCAAAAGTCAACACGCGCGGCACCCACTTTGTCAACAGCTTTTTCATAGTGTAATGTTCATTCAAAATAAAATCTACACGTTCCTTGGATATCTTCAGAGTCTGAGCTATCTCCTGCAACTTCACTTTACGGTTCGCCAAAACGATTTTGTGGACTTTTTTATGTTTTCGGAGTAACCACCTCTTTTGCGTGGTGCATCACTGGTGTCCATACGACCACGTTTAAATTCAGCGAACCAATCAATAATGGTTGATTTACCTGGTGCAGTGTCCGGATAACTCTTATCAAGCCAAGCTTTTTTTTGATCGGTGTTTTTTCCCATCAAATAACAATTCTTGAAATTCTTGTTTATCCATTTTTTTTGTTTATCAACAAAGTCGTTCAACTGAAACCACTCTAACGTGTTAACCACACGGCGAATCGTCATGACATTTTTTCTACTACCTTTTAAAAGTTAATATTTACTAAAAAAACATCGGTTTGGCAATTGCAACGCCATCTGTGTGCCAGACCGGGAACTTATCAGCCCATGTGTTATTACCGTTGATAAAACAAATCTATGCTAGATTTATTTTTATTATAATCAGTCTGTGTAAATGTGTTTAATGCACATTTTTATGTGTTTATTATATAGAAGGTATATATTTATTGATTTATTTCACATGATGGGATCATCTTTTCCGATGTAAGACTATTTTGCTATCCTTTATGTATATTTTCAAAAAAACTATTGAAGATTTCCTGATATTTACGCCGAAAATTCCTAAAAGTATTTGGAATCAACAATAATATCATCTTCTTGCATTCTACATCTATCTATCATATACTTGCCTCCTAAATTATTTTACAAGCAATTAAAATAATGCTGGTATTAGATATCTCATCGTAAACTAAAACAGAACTTACTAGAATTTATTTCCACCCTGTATTTGTTCTTATTTCACATAATTTTGTAATAGTGATTATGGATATGTATAATGTATATAATATTATATGTAGATATGCATTCTTTTAAGGGTAACTGATAATTTTGTATTATTTTAACAGTAAGGATTGATAATTTTTTTCTCTTTTATAAAGGGAATCTATTTTCTAACCATCTTCAATTACTGAAAAAATTAATAGAAAAGGAAAGTGTTTTACTGAAACTTAAAAAATTCCATTTTTTTAGGGGGGGGGGGCACGGTTGAGCTGCCACGGTTTCTTTGTAAACATATGTTAAGTGTTGCATATTAAAGACGTCTACTTCAACTAACAGTCTTGACATTTCTTCGTAGTTCACATATTCCAATTATCTTTCGCATCATTCCTTCACTAATTTTACGAATCGTTCATAAAAACCTCGCTATTATGCAACTTTTTCAAATATGTTTTTCCAAACGGTTCTTTTTTCAGCAAAAGTTTTAAAAATAAATTGTTAGATATAAATTTTCGGTTTCAATATTAGTGTTTCTGAAGATTTTGATGTTGTTTGAGTAAATAACTTTTCAATAACCCCTTCGTTCTCAACAATTCTAAATTCTAATCTAAATGGAAGAAGAAAGTTATAAGATGTCACATTGGTAACAATATCCATATGTAGAGTTCTATTAACTCCATAGATGGGCAAAACTATAGGACTTATGAATTTCTGTGAATTGTTTTCCGTAATTGGTGTCAAAAAAGTCTAAACTACATATTGAAAATGCTAGGGCTTCATGCGTTTAATGTCTGAACAATGGTACTAAGATTTGGTCTGCAGATTTCGAAAGATATTTAGCAGACAAGGCATATTTTTTAAAAAAATCACCAATTGCCAACAATTGTCTCCTTTAGAAATTCAAAGTCAGGATCAAATTTTATTTAGAGTGTAGGCACTTTTCGCTTGTATTATTTTTTAACGTTCCCGACGTATGATCAGATTTGTTAAAAATAAATGTCTATGTATACGTAAAAATATTGAAAGTTTTTCTTCGACAGATATGTCCCCAATTTCGAATATTCTTCATTGCATTACTTTAGTTTCGTCAATAAATAGAACAAAATTAAATAGGGTGAAATTCTTCTATACAGAATTACCATTTCTAAAGGATGCTTTATAAAATTACTTCTGTTTATTTTATGTTAAACAGTTTTCAGCTTCTGAGTAATCTTCAGTTGTTAGTGTGTCGTGCGCTTTAGTAGATTTTTTTCCGTTTCAATACAGATTTTTTTGCCCAAACAGTTACTCTTTTATAACTTTCTAAATTATTAAATTTTGTTATATCTATGAGATTTCCTAGTTCTTTGACAATACCCTCGCATTGTATTATAACATTTGGTTTTCATTGTATTCTAAACCGATTTATTCAATTACTTCTGTGTTTACAGATCTGCCATAAAGTTCTGTCTTAAAACTGAGCCACTTTGTCTTTGGGAACCCAGTTCGGACATTCATGAGATTGGAGACTTTTGTTCCTTCTAAAACAATGTCTGCGAGATTGTCTGTCTCAGGGCAATAATTCCAATCTAAAAAAATATTAGCTAATGAAATTTTTTAACACGATTCCTCACAAAGGCACATTACATTTTATTACATTTTTCTTAAGATTTTTTAATCCAAAAATGTGTAATTTCAGTTCAGCAGATAGATCGAATTTCGAATTTTAGTGACTCTCGAAATGCTATCAGAACACAATGCAACCAAGAATTCTAACTGGGCAGAGTAAGGGTTTTCAAAATAGTTCTTATGTTTTTAGAGGCTTAGAAGCCTGTTTGAATGTCTTTATTTGGGAATTATTACACGTAAATAACGAAAAGTGCCAAGAACCGTTGCTTTTGTGTGGGGAATTATGTGAATTGCAAAATAAATACTTTATGTGTACTATTTCAAACAAGTAATGTCGATATACAAAGAAATTGGAAAATTGAGGAATTTTGTCACACAAGTTTTTCCAAAGCTACATTAAATCTTCTGATATAACATTGTCACACTCTATGTCTAAAAAACAATTATTTCGTATTAAACATTTCTTTGCACACGTAAAGGATTTGTAAAGGGTCCTAAGAATCTGACAGGAACAAAAATTCGACCAAATATTTGTAAAATAAAATTTTCATGCAATTGTTTAGAGCAAATATTACTACCTCACAAATATCAAATTAAATTAAATCATCTAACCAGTTCCATGCTATATCTAAAACTTTAGAAGAGATATTTTCTGATCCAAAAGTTTACGAATTACAAGGGGAAATTACACGATTATATTTTCAGAATTCTTTTAGGCTTTTGGAATTAGTATATCGTTTATGTAATTGCAGACTTTCTTGTAAGAACTTATAGACTCTATAGTGATGGACAAAGCTTACTCAAAAGAACACCAGCTTGCAATAACATCAAAGAAATACATTTTCATTGAAAAGATGACAATTTGTAGATATTTTTTTATGTATTTCTTTAAATGGTATTTTATTGTGTTTGCTAACTCAATTGGACTATAATTAAATCCAAATAATGGTCTGTATGTTTCAGGGAGGTCATATTTGTCAATGGAATTTTATACATCCAAGTTAGTGAAGCAGCTCTTTCTTCTTCATCTATTAATATCGATAAAAATGCTTGTTAATATTTGTCGTGAATGCCACTGGATAAAGGTGAAAGTGCAAAATATATTAAAAAAAGTCTCAGTATAAAATCGGAAAAGAGTGAGAACAGTTATTGAGAGAAAGGAAATTTAAATCATATATAG
Organism: Maratus michaelseni; assembly: GCA_963931845.1. Taxonomy (NCBI): domain Eukaryota; kingdom Metazoa; phylum Arthropoda; class Arachnida; order Araneae; family Salticidae; genus Maratus; species Maratus michaelseni. Next base: position 305,960,442 of record OZ007587.1, on the reverse strand, counting down.
AGATAAAAAAACGGTGGGTCAATTGTCGAGTTACATTGTCATTTTTGATAACATCTTTGTGTGATAAATACAAATACATGTTATCTTCTGAATTAGGAACCATCTTTATGATTCCTTATCATAAATAAGCATACAATAATTTTATATAATCAAGAAATAGTTGAGGATTTTTACCAAATATTTTGTTGTGTTTAATTAGTCTGTTTACCGATATTTTTCTATTATCATATAAACACCGTTTTTCTAACTTTTGTTTTCATATTTAATAATATATCAAAATGTTTCATAATTTCATTTTCAGACGGACCAGAATATTGTTTTGTATTAAACCAGAATTTTTTAACTTGTTTAGAAATGAATTGTAATTGATATTGTGGTGGACCAACGCTCTTTCTTCCCAGACTACATCAGCCTAAAATAATTTTAAAAACAACGACATTTTTTTAACAAATTCTTATTATTTCTCGGTACTACGTTGTAATAATAATCAGCCCCTATGAAAAGTGGCCATAACACTGTGGGGAATCGGCAAGGGTTAATTTCTGAAAATGCTCTGAATATTTCAATTCATTTACTTTTGAGAGGGGATGTCAGATACGGAAATTCCATCTAAGACTAACATATCTAACCTTCAATTTGGAAAATGTTTTTGTTTTCGATCTGAGCTTAACTACATAATGTATATTTTGAATACGTTCTTTGTTTCAGAATATAAATATTTTTTTCCTTTCGTGTTACTTTTAGCCGTAATTTATCTGTAATCCGTCGTGACATGAATGCTCGCATCGATGCACTTCCAATAGCAATGAATAATTATTTTCTTTCTTTCTTTCTTTTTTTTTTTTTTTTTACTTTCAAATTGCAGGTTTTCAAAATATATTTTTTTTCTAGTACTAGAAATTGCTAAGATAATTTCAGGACTTTCTTCCTTTTGATTCCTTCCTGTTTTCAAATCTTTTTCCGAATTGTACAGATTATTTGATGAATAAGATTCTAATTCATCAAATAATCTGCGTCATCATACTAATTATTAGACTTCAGGCAAATAACTGTTGTATTCGCCTTGGCTAGTATTATAACGGCGCCGGCTGGGTATGCATGCGCAGGTGTTTGATTTTTTACCCTCCTCTCAATCTGTTGAGAGAGAAGAAAGTTGATATGCTTCGTATGCTCAAGAAGATTACGATTCCCCGCTTGGAACTTTGTGCGACAGAGTTGCTCTCGAAATTTACTGTTAAGGTACTTTCATCCTTGGACGTTCAAATTCGTGGAGTATATTTATACTCAGATTCGACAGCAGTACTGGCATGGATTGCTTCACTACTTCAAACGCTTAAAGTTTTTGAGTCGAATCGTGTCTCCAAAATTTAAATTTAGTACTAAAGACTTCGCATGGAATTATGCAAAAACTTCTGAAAATCCAGCAGACCTAATTTCACGTGGTATTAGTCCAGCAAAAATTGTTGATCTTAAACTGTGGTGGAACGGTCCTGACTTTTAATGTGATCAGGAAAGTTACAAAATTGATAAAGAACATTTAACCGTGACTGAAACCGGGGAGATCCAAAAGGAATTCAGACAAAACTGTAAATTGCAGAACCATGAACTAGTTTTTTTCAGTGAGGTTATGGACATTGACTATATACTTAAGATCACTAATTCATATGTAAAAATAATTAGAATCATTAGTTTTATTTTCAGATTCATCTCTAATTTGAAGGGTAGTATAAAGGAAAAAGGACCTTTATCTCTAGTTGAATTTAGGAAAAGTAAATTGGTTTTAATAAAATAGGTACAAATGCAGGTATTTTCTAAGGAGATGAAAGCCTTGAGAGAGAAAAGGAGGATTAAGGAATTTAATGTAAGTAGTTTATCTCCTTTTATTGATAATGATGGTATAATATGCGTGGGTGGCCGATTATTTAATGCTAAGTTACAAATTGATGTTAAACATCCTATTTTACTTCCTAAGAGCCACAAATTCACGGAAATGATTTTTTTGTATTTTCATTAAAAAAAATTTCATGTTGGGTCCCAAACTTTGTTGTATGCCGTTAGGCATTAATATTGGCCTTTGGGGGGGGGGGGGCGTGCTATTGCTATAAAAACTGTCCATAATTGTGTAACATGTTTTAAGGCGAACCCAAAAGAAATGAATCAAATTATAGCAATTTTACCTAAGGAAAGAGTGACGATTACTCCTCCTTTTTCCAATTCAGGCCTAGATTGTTGTGGGCCTTTCTTAATAAGGTATAAGAACCAAAGAAAAGGTAAATTTAAAAAAAATTATGTTTGTGTATTTGTCTATGACTAAGGCAGTTCATTTTGAAATTATTTCTGAGTTATCGGCAGAAGCCATGATTGCATGTTTAAAAAGATTTTTTTCACGCAGAGGTTTGGCATCTCACCTTTTTTCTGATAATGGCAAACATTTTCGCGGTGCTGTTTCAGAAATAAGGGAGTTATTTGCCTTATTTAAAATGAGTATGTAATTGATTACCTGTGTTCTGAAGGTGTGTAATGGAGTTTTAACCCTCCACAGTCACCTAATTTTGGGGGACTGTGGGAGGCGAGTGTAAAGTCTTTCAAACACCTTTTCAAAAGAGTAGTAGGTGAGCATAAACTCACGTTTGAAGAGTTTTTGACTGTAAGCAATAAAATTGAAACTATTTTAAACAGGCGATCTCTGACATCACTTTCATCCGATCCAAATGATTATAATTTTTTTAAGCCAGGTCACTTTTTTATCAGTAGGCCACTTAACTCATTACCTGATATAGATATTCCCTCTGTAGAAACTAATAGACTTTCTAAATGGCAATTGTTAACTAAACTGGTCCAAACTGTTTCGTAAAAATGGACCAGAGATTATTTGTGTACTTTACAACCACGATCTAAGTGGCATAGTATTAAGGGTGATATTAAACCAAACATGGTTGTATTGTTAAAAGAAGAAAAACTACCGGTATGTAGTTGGTTAATTGGTAGAATTGAAGGTGGCATTTATATATGGAAATGATGAAAAAATCAAAGTGTTTCTGGTTAAAACGTCTAAAGACACTTATAAACGGAGCATTTCAAATGTATGTATTTTGCATATTTCAGATAATGTTATGTAAACTTGTTAAATTTTGCTATTGTATGATTATAATTGAATTTCTTATTTCATTAGTATATTCAGAGTGTATATATTGTGCCAGTTTAGTGTACCTTTGTAACTATTGTATATTTAATGTGAAAATGTAGTAATAGTACGTTTTGTAATTGAAACCTTTGGGTTTCAAGTTGGGGGGTGTACTCGCCTTGGCTGGTATTATAACGGCGCCGGGGGGCACGCATGCACAGGTGTTTGATTGTTTTTTTTATCTCCTCCTCTCGATCTGTTGAGAGAGAAGAAAGTTGATATGGTTCGTATGTGCATGATGTTAAGTCCGCTGTAAATAAAAAGTTTTATTCGGCGAATGAGAAATTTTAGTGTGTTAATGGTGTAATCTTCAACTGTTATGTCAGTTGCCACAATAACAGAGTATTTTCAATTGATAATAATCAACGTGCTTAGATTGAACGTAGATATAATAGCGTCTTGGGATTTCAAAGAGTTTTTGTTTCTTCCAACACTAAATATCTTACACGATCCTGAAAATTAATTTTGTTTGCAAAAAATGCAATTCCCATGTACGTTTTTGTCTGACACAGCAACTGATAGTTTGTGCAAATATGGAAAGTATCTTTTCTGGTGATTTACTAGTTTTTGTTTATTTTTTATTTCGAATTTATTTTATATCGAAAAGAAGTAGGAGATTCTTTCCTTACTTTTTATTTCAGATGGAGGGAAATTTAGTAATCCTCTTTAATAAAAAGGTATGCGTTGCTGACAACTGGGATTTTCACTAATCGTTGCCACAGATTAATCTTAGAAAATGAAACATTTGAATTTATTGAAAAAATTAATTGCTCCAAAAGTATTTGTAACAAAATTGTTAGACAAACTGCATTTGAAAGCTAAAAAATTGTATTTTTTCTTTATATAAATTTCAAATCCACTGAATATGCCATTTTTCAAATATTGAATTTCAAAAATTACCAAATTTCACAATGGAGTACCATAGCAATAACTTCACGCGTAAAAAATAATGATAACAGCAATGTGTGGGCACGAATCTTAAATTATAGAATCCTTATTATTCTGTTAAAATATAAAAGTGAATTATGATGTCACGAGTGCATGATTTTTATTTAATTCTTGACAAATACTAGATGCGCCATTTCTTTTTAGTTGTGAATAATATATGTTAATTCACGTTATTAAAAAATGTAGCTATAAAACATATAAATCAATGAAAAACGGTAATAAATTGTAAACGTAATAGTAAACCGTATTAAAAAACATAACTTAGTGAAATAAGTATCCGTTTTTATGTTATTATAGGATATTCCAGGTAAAGGTAGAAATTACTTTAAAATACAAGCTTAAATTCACCGATATATTTCGTTTGATTCAATGTTCTTTTGGAGAAACCGACCAGCGCAGCGGGCGTTGTCTGCTAGTCTATTAATATCTGGATTACACGATCTTTTATATTTTGCAGATTGTATTCCAGAACTATGTCTTTGGAAAATAGGTTTAAAACTACGGCTATAAGCATGGAGTCGCTGTCGTTTGAATCCTAGTATGGTCAAATATCGAAAATTAATCATTCATTATCTTCATACAATATATTAAGTTTCGAAGTAACACTGGACTTAAAAATAGATGTCACGTTCCATAGTTTATCAATATGGTGACTAATTGCTATGTCTCTGAATCATTTTCTGGGAGTTTTTAGAATCTCCATTGTGCCATTTCCACGAATCGAAACTTTAAATGTGTCCTAAAAACTGATAAGCTGAGTACAGTCGCCAGAAAACATTTGTGTATGAAGCTGAGGTAGCTTACAAAATTTCTGTGTTTTGTTGAGGTGGTAGGAAGATTCTTATTCTCAAGTAACAATGAAATAAACAAAAAAACTTTAATTTTCTTTTAATTTTCCTTTAGCCGAGAAAAGTCATTAGGAATATTTTATCCGCATATTCACATGGTGCATTCATTTAACCTTCAGGGTGATTATAATTAAAATCCCACTTTCAAAATGCTGTAAAAAAGAAACCACTGGTAAGAATGACTTCAGATTTGAACTGAATATAATGGAAGAAGGGGAAAACGGTATGGCATAAGGAAAAAGATCCAAAGTGTATCAATAAATGGCGCTGTAAACGGCATACTATGGAAATTAAAAGACGCTCAGGCGCAATTAAAACCCGAATTGTTATGTGCTTTTTATGCGGTTTTTGGCTCCCGGACAGTTAAAAACTGATTTTACCCATCCAATGTGGTACGACCTTGTCGTGGTGGATGGGCTTTCCACTAACGGTACCACAACTGTTGACTGATTTGGAAGTCATTTTTGGAAGCCAAAACTGTCGTATTTCGATTAGAATCCACTTTTGTTATGCCGCTTACAGTGCGATCTAATGATACGCTTTGGAACTTTTCTTTCATATGCTATACCGTTTCCCCCTTCTTCCAGTACATTCAGTTCAAATTTGAAGTCATTCTGACCAGTTGTTCCTTTTTCACAGCATTTCGTAAGTGGGACTTTAATTATAATCTCCCTGTAATTCTAAATTTAGTAACAATTCTATGTTCTATCTACTTATTTTAAACACAGGGTTTTGTAAGTTTACATTATACACTGCTCAAAACAATTAAAGGATATTGCAGTTTTAGTTGGATTTTGTATCTGGGAAACTTTTTAGCTGATTGATACATGGTCGACAGACATAGTAGGTTATATGAGAATAAATTACACATGTTTGGCAGAAAAAAATGCATTTTATTGCGCATTTGTGTACAAAAGGAAAAAAACGCAATTTGTGCATATGAGAAAAAAAGAATAAGAAAAGGTGTTTTCTTCAAAGAAAATCATTTTCAGTAGGGGGTATGGTTTCCACGGGCGGCCAGCAACGTTGAACACCTTTGAGGCATGGACTCAATGAGGCTATTAATGACGAGTTGGGGTATTCTGCCCCACTCTTCCAGAAGAGCTCTTTCCAGTTCTTGGAGAGTTTGTGGGGGTTGTTGGCGGCCAGAAACTCGTCTTCCTAGAGCGTCCCAAACGTGCTCGATTGGATTCATGTCTGGAGAACACGCTGGCCATTCCATTCGACCGATTCCTTCCTCGAAAAGGAAATCCTCCACCAGGTTTGCACGATGTGGCCTGCAGTTATCGTCCATTAAAATGAAGTTATCTCCGATTGCTGCAGCGTAAGGGACTACAATAGGTCTGAGGATCTCATCCCTATATCGGCGACCAGTCAGAGCTCCATCTCGAATGATGTAGAGGTCAGTGCGCCCGTCAATGGAGATGCCCCCATACACCAACACTCCTCTACCGCCAAATCTGACACTTTCGTGCACGAACGCAGGATTATTCCTACTGCTACGGTCCCTCCAGATGAAAATACGCCTATTATCCGGATGCACAGAAAAACGGGACTCGTCAGAAAACAGAATATTGCTCCATTCATTTCTCCTCCAGTTGACATGCTCGGTTGCCCACTCCCTGCGGTCGCGACGATGCCTTGATGTTAATCTAACCCATACCATCGGTCGGCGAGCATACAGACTTACAGCATGGAGTTGATTTCGGACAGTCTGAGTTGAAATCGTGGTGCCTGTAGCCGAGCGAAGTTGTTGTTGGAGAAGAGTAGCGTTCATGTTTCGGTGTCTCCGAGCTGTTAACGCTAAATACCGATCTTCATTGGGCGTTGTTGCCCGTCTACGACCTTGCCCTGGTCTTCGGCCTGCACATCCACTCTCCAAAAAACGGTTCCAGATCCTGGAAATGACACTTTGTGACACTCCAATGGCTTGCGCTACTTCGGCTTGAGTTTGGCCCCCTTCTAACCTACCAACAATTCTCTTAGCTTCTGAATCTGTCAAATGATTTCGCTGAGACATCGTACTCATCGAAACAAAGCAATCACTGAATGCCGATCATCCTTGTCTTCATTCTCTTTTATCCAGTTGAAAGTCAAATTTCATTCGCTGCCGCTGAAGCGACGTTTTTGACGTCGAACTCAAAATTTGCATACTCCACAGTTTGAAAACCAGAAAAATTTGCATTTGTGATTCTCTTCTTCTATTTTCGGCAAACAAAATTTCGTTTATATCTTTATTTTATATAAAACTTCAAATATCCTTTAATTGTTTTGAGCAGTGTGCTATATTTCATTATACTATATATCATTATAGTATAAATTAACATAAAACTTCTTCCAGTGAATGTAGATCATATATTTTTCTCAGTTTTTAATAAAGTTATAAATAAACTATTTATATTAGTGGAATTCCGATCGTTAACACTTAAATGCACAGCGTATCAAATCTGAAACACTTTTTATTTAATTTTTTATAAATAAATCAAGTTCTTCGCAGCCACTATATTTACACAGAAATATGTAGACTATAAAAATCACAAACTTTAACTTGTCACTACCGCTACTTCAGAATTATGCTCTGGCTACCACTAATTTAAAAAAATCTTGTTCGTAAATTTCTATAACATTTCTAATAGGTATATACCAGGAAGGTTACAGTATAGAAATCGTGGTAGCAAAATGATGATCGTTGTTTCAAAACAGTAATTTTCAAGGAGTCGAAGGGTTATGTATCGTCCATAAAAAATAAAATCAATTAAAACATATATGTTAAAGTTTTAGACTTTGGAAGTTTTATTATTTTGATAATACTGATAAGCGGAAAAAACGCAATTTACGAAAAGTGAACTTACTTATTCATTTCTGAATTTTTTCAAGGAGAGTATATGCTACGCACAGCCTTTTTCACTATTTATAGTTATTGAATGTTTACGGCACTTAGTGAAAATATACTACGGATATCTAAATTCATTTTAAGGAAAATCTAAAATTTATATTTTCGTTATATTTCAAAAAATGACGGCTGTTGACCTCCGCCACTTAAAGGTTCATATAGGTATGTAGAAATCATATTTTAAAAAAATATTTAAATACATTTGAATGTTTTGTAATTTTTTGTTAGCCCGGCATAGGTTATATATCAACAAATGGTTTTCCCATCACTATCACTTGCTTTGTATTCATTTCATTTTAACTATAAACCGCTCATCCATTTCATTTTAAATATAAACCGGTCATTCATTTTATTTTAAATATAAACCATTCATTTATTTCCATTAGTAAAACGTTCATTTAAAATACACGCATTTGAAATGCATATATTACATACATTTAAAATATATGTTTTTCACTCATTTCAATTAAAATACGATAGAAAAATAATAATACTACAGGGTGTTTCATAAAAGATGGACAAAACTTTAGGACATGATAGTACACATCCGAACAAACTACTTTCATCAAAGAATGGATGGTCGGAATTAAAACGCAAAGCTGCTTAAGGGCGCCGAAGGTGATGTTGTCAAACGAGGCAAAAACACAAAAAAGAACGATTAAGTGACAAAAGTAAGTTTAATGACGTGTGATTACAATAAGTGTTCAAAACAGTGACCGGTGTGTGTGAAAAGTGTCTATGCATGCGATGCAACGGCAAAGAAAGGATGGGCGAACTTTCTGAAAAACAAGAGGTATATCGCGCACTACCTCTAGAGCTGCCAAAAGTCTGGCGACGAGGTCCTCAGCAGATGCAATGGTTATCTCATACATAAGAGCCTTCAGCTATCTCCACAAAAAGAAATCGAGACATAAAAGATCTGGCAAGCGCGGTGGCCAAGCTACAGGGCCACCTCGCCCAATCCATCGGTTGGGAAATGTTATATCCAGATAGTTTCGCACGTCTCGTAAATAATAAGTTGGTGCTCCATCTTGCTGAAACCACATTACCCGCCAGATGTGTGGGGGAACGGTGTTCAACATGTCTGTCAGCACCTGTTGCAGAAACGTGAAGTATTTTTATCCGTCAAGGGTTCTGGCAGAAGATAAGGTCTGAATAGAAGGTCTCCGATTATTCTTGCCCAAACATTGACAGAAAAGCGTCGCTGATGAGAATGTGAATAATTCGCATGTGGATTTACATCAGCCCATTCATGTTGATTGTGGGTGTTAAATGTACCTTCACGTGTGAAGGTACATTCATCCGTGAAACGCACAGTTGCCGCAAAGTCTGAATTTACCACGTGTTGCTGCAGAAACCAGCGGGCGAAATCCACACGACGAGGATAATCCTTTTGAGTCATTTCCTAGACTCGTTGAACATGATAATGATGTAAACGTTCTTCCTTCAGTACTCTCCATATCGTGGAGTGTGATACATATAACTGCCTAGCCACTGCTCGGGTACTTGTACTTGGCTGATTAGCCACCACATCCATAATGGTTTCTTCCACAACTCTTCCGTCCGTCTTTGCACGACCTGTATCCGACAGGGAAGCGAGAAAGTATCCCGTCTCACACAACTGTCGCTGCAAGCACTCAAATGTTTTACGGTCAGCCCACCTTCTGTTGGGAAACCGCTCTCTGTACAATCGTTGAGCCTCTGAGTCACTTCATTTGCAGTTCTGTAGATAAAATGCATATCAGTCTTTTCCCTATTAGTGAAGGACAACATCTTCCGATACGTTCCTACCGCGATTGAGAGTTGCATACTCGGATCAGCAGCTTTTGTGTATTAATCGAGGCGAAATTTCGCATACGCGTTCTGCTTCTTCCCCATATCACATTTGCATGCTATTAGTGTCATTCTTCACCCGATGACTTGCAACAGTCATGGAGCTTTACCGTTTTCATGGACAGGACCTGATTACCGACGGGGCACACTTCCAGCAGTAAAATTTAATAGGAATTTTCGTCTTATTAAAATGCTCTATTCATGAAAAACGAGCAGGGAAGACCGAGCTATGCTCGGTCAAAATTAAATTTGAGTTCAAATATCATGATCCATGACCAAAATGACCCACTAATTGAATTTTCTCGAACATGAGACTTAGCCCAACAGTCTTCTCCTGCCCGAAAACCATATGATACAAAATTTAGTGTAAATACTCTGAGCCGTTTTTAAGATAAAATAGCTTGACCCATAATGACCCATGACCAAAATGACCCACTAATCGAAATTTCTCGACCACGTGACCTTTCCTAATAGTCTTCTTGTTCCCTAAACCTGTAGGGTGCTAAATTTATTTCAAATCCTCTGAACCGTTTTTAAGATAAAATAGCTTGACCCATAATGACCCATGACCAAAATGACCCACTACTTGAATTTTCTCGAATATGTGACCTAGCCCAACAGTCTTCTCGTGCTCGAAAACCATTGGATGCAAAATATAGTGTAAATGGAGCCGCTTTTTAGATCTTGACCCACAATGACCCAGAAATGACCACTAATCGAATTTTCTCGAACATGTGACCTAGCCCAATGATTTTCGCGTGCCCGAAACTCGTAGGATACAAAATTTAATCAAAATCGTTAGAGCCGTTTTTAGATATAATTAGCTTGACCATGACCCAAAATGACCCACTAATTGAATTTTCTCGAACATGTGACCTAGCCCAACAGTATCTTCTCGTGCCCGAAAACCATTGGATTCAAAATTTTGTGTAAATTGAGCCGCTTTTTAGATCTTGACACAGAATGACCCAGAAATGACCCACTAATCGAATTTTCTCGGACATGTGACCTAGCCCAATGATTTTATCGTGCTCGAAACTCATAGGACACAAAATTTAATCAAAATCGTTAGAGCCGTTTTTTAGATAAAACTAATTTGACCCGCGTTGACCCAAAAATGACCCACTAATCGAAAGTTCTCGAACATGTGACCCAGCCCAATAGTCTTCTCGTGCCCGAAAATGGTCGGATACAAAATTTCTTCAAAATCGTTTGAACCGTTTTTCAGATACAATTAGCTAGACCATGACCCAAAATGACACAAAATGACCCACTAATCGAATTTTCTTGAACATGTGACCTAGCCCAATGGTTTTCTGGTGCCCCAAAACGATAGGATACGAAATTTCGTCAAAATCGTTAGAGCCGTTTTTAAGATAAAATTTGGCCATATATATATATATATAGCCATATATATATAGGCCATATATATATATATATATATATATATATATATATATATATATATATATAAACACACACAAGATTTGCTCGTATTAGAATATATGATTACTGCCATGAATAAGGGACAAAATTGTATTATTTTTTTACTGGTTGAAGTGTGCTCTGTTGGTAATCGGACCCTGTGCAAGGACCAAGTTTCTAAATGCGCCAGCATCTTCGCGTTTTATTACCGACGGTGCATTGTTTGATGAAAGTTGTTTGTTTCGATGTGTACTATCACCTTCTAAAGTTTTGCCCATCTTTAATGAAACACCCTGTATAAAGCAAAATAATTTATTTCATCATGAAAGTATTGTTTTTAATTTACGCATGCTAAAAAAAAGTGATAATTGGTGAAATCTGCGCCCGGTTAAAGTAAAATTCCTGACATTTTTATTTATTTATCCTTTGGCTTTCTAAATCAAATTGTAAAAATAATTTACCAAGTCTTATCGGCAAACTTTTACTCTAAATAGCTTACGTTTATTTATTTATTTTTATATTTTACATGGCATTTTTGAAAATCCCTTAAGATTTATTTTAACATATATTTAAAACAATTAATTCGTATTTAAAGTAAAATTAAATTATATTCTGTAATAAAGTTAATAAAGAATTGAAATTATTTTTCTTGTACAATATAAATAAATGTTTAACAAATAGGAAAATGCAATTTCATTTTACTTTAAATATATAACAAACATTTTCATCCTTTTAAAAGTATTTTTAAAAATAACGTATTGAAAAACTACTACGGAGCTTTTTTAACTCTAGACTCAGTTATTCCATTCCTGCATCCTATTATTAGATTTTATTCTGTGGATCCAGTAACTAAATAAATTTGTTTCTCTGATAAAGCTTATAAAATCCGCTACGAAAACCAAAGAGCTTCTTTCTCTTTTTTTTTCTGAAGCAAAATATAAATAATAAAATTGACAAGCATGCTGGGTTTAGATATTTTCAAAATGATGTCGGAATGAAAATAGTTTGAATATTTATCTATAAGCATAAAAAGATTTTTTTGGTACTGATATATATATATATATATATTTGTTATATTTAAAAAAGTAAAAACTTTTAAGAGATGTAATGTAAATATTTTATGTATTTATTTAAAGGTTTTCTTCAGTAATTTTTGATTTTACGATAAAGTTTTGGCTAAACTAGTATATTATTAGGAAAGACACATAATATTAAATATTATACATTATCATATTAAATATATACATTAAATATTAATATAAAATAAATAATAAAAATAATGCTGTCCTTTTAAAGGCATCTAAGAAGTCTAATTGTTATATCGATTTCAAATTTTATTTGGAATAATAAACAAATTTGGATATTCCAAGAATGGGGCGCTTTCTCAAAATTTAGTGCTAAATATGTCATTAGAAAATAATACGAACTAAAATCATAAAAAACATTCTTTCTTGAAGATAAGGCTCCTACAAATCTCCTAAAATAAATGAATTGAGAAAAATAATTTCACATTTCTGTTGCGTTTTGTAACATGATGATTGGGTTTAAAGTTCCAATTTGTTATTGAACAGTCCTTTTTTGTGAATTTAAAAGTAATTTTTCTGAACGCATATTTTATGAAAAATAATTCGTATACAGGGTGATGTCTTAATTCCATTTTGTTGTAAATAACTAGTGAAGAAAGGTTGCTAGAACCAAGCAAGGGGTTTCCAGGTACGGTAAAACGGATATGGGCCAAAATCTTATAAGTGGGATTTTTGGCTGCTAAATTTATATTGATACCTGATTTTTAAAAGGCCATATTGTGCTCAATTGGAACTCTCAATTACCACTGATATATTGCAGAATAATAATTAGCAGATAGACAGAAACTTTACTGAAAAATAAACATGATATGGCAGTTTTTATCAAACAAAACACAAATTGTAAGGGACAGAAGTAACAGAGACAGTAGTGACATTTTTTTAAAAATTTGGCCACTTTATTAAAGAAAGAAATTTTTTGGAATGTTGTAAGTACTATTTTCAAAGACATACCAAACTTATAATTAAATGGCTAGATATCGGTTAATCTATAAATGCCAATATTTAAATTAACAATGGGGCCAGTAGTGATGCTTAATAAAGGTATGCTTGCATTTTCCCTACTCTTTTCAATCCAGAAAATCTTCTCTATGAACAAACAACAAGCAAAGGAAACTTTTTAAAAACACCATGTACTCTCCTATTGGAAATAATGCTAAAAATGACTGTGTCAGCTTGTGGAAATATAAGGAAATTCATATACTTCGGCAGTAGTGCCTAAATCAGTTAGGGCACAACTTTAAAGCCTACGAAAACAAATATTACATCGGCTACTATAACATATATATGGTTACATTATGAATGCTGTTTAATGAAAAATGTTCATATATATTTTTTATTACTGTACATTCACTCATCGTTTTAATCTTGATAGTCCTTTTCAAAGCAATTCCCATTCGATGCAATGCAATTGCCCTACCTTTTTCTCCCCATTTATCAAAGACATGTCAGAAGTAAATTTTTGATATTTGTTTCAAAATAGCCTCCATCGCTTTTATTATTGTCTCTGATTAGGTAAAAAAACTTTCCTCAAAGGTTTTATTATTAGGTAATATTGAAACTCACTCCGACATAACATCATCTTTGACCATGAACAAATCTATTCGCGCACGACGGGTGTGAATACTTTTACAAACCATGTGATACAAGCACGTTTCATACTCAGTTTCTCAGTTACCAAAGTGTAGGTGGCCCCCAATGAAATATTTGTGATTTTTTTTTATAATAGTACTAGAAGTATTAATCGACGATCTTTTCTGACATTAGCAGCTGTGGTTTCAGACTTCATCACATTTTGATTTTGGTTGTCTATCTACCATATACACCTGAAACTATCTGCAAGCTGTACTATACGGTAGAACTGACTTCGTGGACGCTTTCTGTAGCAGTTCATCAATCTAACGTTTTTATAAACTAAAAGCCAATTTTCTTCGTGGTATATCGCTCATCGCTGGTTGTCGCCATTATTTTCTAAGGCGATACTGAACGTGGCTGAACATGAATAGTTGAGACTGACGTATTTCTAGAAAGAAATATATGGCATTTCTATCACGTATTCATTACAGAGTAAGATGGCGATATAACAATGTGACGTAAAATTGAATTTTTGTACAATGAATTATGATAATAAGAAATTATTTATTGAACCGCCCTCGTATTTTAATTGATAAAAATTTATTTTAATAAATCTATTACTAGTAAATGAAAAGTTAAAGCTAATTAAAATTATAAAATGTCTGGCTTTACTCAAATTAAATTAAAACTTTTTATTCAATGCAAAAACGTTACTTATACAAAAGTAATTAACAGCCTATATTTAATTAGTTAAAAATAAATGTGCAACGTTAAATTAGCACAAATTAAAATCATTTCCAATGGCAAACAGCTGTTTCAGAGCCCTTAAGCTCATTTTCATCTGGCCGCGGGGCAAGAGATTGCAGGCAAGCGGTCATGGCCTAGGAGTTTTTAATTCGTTTTTACCTTTTGAGTTGGCACTGAAGATGGAGCTTAAGGGCTCTGAAACAGCTGTTTGCCATTGGAAATGATTTTAATTTGTGCTAATTTAACGTTGCACATTTATTTTTAATATAACGGCACAAAGTTTTAATCCACCTTTTAGATATATTTAATTAGATTTAGAGTTTAAAATGTTTTCATTTCTTTCTTATTTTAATTCAAATTTGAAATTTTTTGCAAAAGTTTATTTTTTATGTATTTTTTTTATATATAAACAGTTTATTGCTGTTGTTCTTTTATATTCTTTATGCATATCCCGACAGATTCAATCAAATCTAATTAAACTAAGAACTTCAAAAATCTCATCTACGTATTGCAAGGTACGCATATATAAAATAATAAAATAACAAAAATAAATAAAAATAAAGTAAACACATAACAGATTCCGTCGACACGCATGCAACCGAGTAATTTGAGGAACATTAGTTTAACACCTGACTTTTTTATACATATAAGGAATCATATTTACTAAAATATACAAAATACAGTTATAAAAATAACACATTCGTGTTCAGAAATAATCATTAAATGAGAATTTTTAATTTAAAAAAAACGACTTCCTATTCACTAAAATATTCATAAAATGAGACTGTTAAGCATTACATCTATCCATCCGTCCATATACATCCAATAAAATTACATGTATGTGAATAATTAAATTTTGGAACAGTTACTGCGACGGTGCAAGTTAAGTTAACTTTAAGAAAACCACATTTTAGGCAGCTGGTAAAATGGATATGTTTGAATTATATTAAACAGATAATTATTACTGAGCTTTTGGAAACGCTTAATAACATTTCTGTGAGATAAAGGTTATTTATTATACATATTTTCTTATGAAAGCAATTTGACTTCTCTTAGTGAATATTTTTCAAACAAGAAAGATTTTTCGTAGAAAGTAAAATGAGTTTCCTTTCTCATTACTGTCAGCAAGGACTTTGCTGCTCCGTCGAAGAAAATACGTTTTGTAAAAAGACGCTAACAGTTATAAGAGTTCGGCATTATAAGCGTAAAGAATTTAAACGCTAAGACACCTCCACATAACTAGTATTACGTATTTAAGTTATAAAGCATAAATGAACTTCTTATTGAGATTCTCTGGTAAATACTTTCAAATTAAACACAGTCGCTTGAATAACAAACAATTAAAAACAAGATTCTGCTCGATTATGTATAATGTATACAACAGTTCATTAAGTATGTTATATATAATAATTATAAAATGTGAAGACAGCGTAAGCAGTAAAATTACTTCAAGATGAGTAATTAAACTTTTGTTTAAATAATAAAGAATTTCCTTATATGAAAAAAAAAATGATTGTTGACAGTTCGTAAAATAACATTTTGGATCATGAAAATGCACAATATTGAATTTTTTTAATCTCTGATGAAAAATTTCAACGACATGATGTTAATTTATTGTAGCAGATTTAGCAGATCTTCCCATAAACCAGGATATTTCAACTGAGAAGGCCTTGTTGGAAAATACACTCAGTTTTCTATCCTTTCTAATGCCAAAATTTACTTTGCTTCTTGTTCTGAAAAAATATACTTTTTTATGAAAACTTTGTGATATCGATATAGTTAAGGTATTATACATAATGCTCTGCAAAAATTAATGAATACGTCCAAAAACGGAAAATGTATTACCCGCAAAGTTGGCGACTATTCCCCGTTTTCTTTACAAAATTTCCGTTTTGGTATTTCTCCGAATTAAGATTGAAATTTTGCACTATTCAAACAGGGAAATTTCTGTTTATAGAAATAAATTCGAGAAATAGCGCAAACTTTTAAAGAAAATCTAAATAATAATTGTACAGGGTGTCCCCAAAATCATTGACATTTTTTAAAAATTCAATAAAAGTTGAAGTAAGTGGCGTACAAGAGCGGGGTTTGGATGAAAATGCTTCTTATGATCCGAAATTTTGTTTAAGCAAATAAAAAAAAAAATCCAAAATTTTCTCATAGATGACGCAGCTTCGGCAAAGTTACCGAATAGGTAGAATGCTGTTATACATAGCAATGACGAAAGACGCACGATGCATATGCACAGTTTTTGTCCAAACTGTGGCAACCCACATTCCAGAACTTATTCATACTCGCCCTCCTGAGTTCGATCAGACGAATGAGATAGATAGTCGAGTATTGTTAACTTCTGGAATGTATGTTGCCATAGTTTGGATAAAAACTGCGCATATGCATGGTGCGTCTTTCACCTTTGTTATGTATAAATACATTCTAGATATTTGATAACTTTCCAGAAGCAGCGCCATCTATGAGAAGTTTTTGGAACATTTTTTTTTATTTGCTTAAACAAAATCTCAGATCATAAGAAGCATTTTCGCTCAATAAACCGCACTCTTATGCGCCAATTGCTTGATCTTTTATTGAATTTTAAAATGTGTAAAGGACTTTTGGAACATTCTATATATCCTGATGCATATTTACATGGAACAGGTATTTCTATTGAATATTATTACAACTGCTTTATTTAGTCTTGGCTTTCTCCGGATTCGACCCTCGGTGTTCACCATTAGAGCATGAATATTTTGTCCCTTACGCCAACTGTGCAGATCCAACGACTTGGTTATAAGCCAAAATATCAAATAAGAAAATTTAAATGTAACATTCCGGTGAGTGAAAAAAGAAAAATCCGTCTTGAAACTAATATTTCCGTTTTTAACAATCAACGAGTAAGTATAAAAAGGTAAATTTGCGTTTATTCCGGAAACATTACGATTTTCTATCCAAATATGAAGTTTCCTTTCAGACGGACATTTCGCACTAAATCACCCCATGTACGGAATTTGTTTCACAGTGTAGATAAACGTTTTATGACATCTTACGTTTAATAACATCACGTAATTGATTTTTAAAGTACAAAAGAATTTGTTACTGAGATTTACAAGTTAACAATTTCCAAAAAATATAATTTATTTTATAGAAAGGCTTTCAAGTTTTTTATTTAGTTTTACTTATTAGTTACTATATTAGTTTTACTTATTATGTATACTACAGTTTAATGAAGGAATTATAATACATTTACAAAATTCCAAAACACATTAAGCTACAAAATTACTAAAAGATGAATAATTAAACTTATAATGGAATGTATGGTGTCATATGTCTGATTATAATGTTTGTTGAAAAAAAATATATATATCGTTTTCTGTTTGTAAATATAACATAAAAGAAATAAAAATGGCAAGTTAAAATTGAGTTTTCAGAAACTCTTAAGGCTATTTTAACGACATGATTATAATTTATTACAAACATTTTTCTGTTATGGCAGTTTGTCTTCTGTAAGGCAATTTTTTTCAATTATGAAGGATTTACATAAAAATAAATTTCAGTTTTCTATTCACATTAGTGTCAACCCTGACTTTGCTTTCTCGTTTGACAAAGTATTTTTCTTTACAAAACTGTGTAATAGATATAACGTTTGCCTAACATAAGCAAATTAATCCGTTAGACATCTTAATTTAAATAGCCTTTGGATATAAAATTTTAAGAGAATATTGAAAATTTGTTTCGTTAAAAATATATGAGAAAAATGAAAGTATGGTACATGTATTTTCTACCGTCATTTTGTTTTTAATAAAGATATTCATTTTGTTTATAATAAACCAAAATTATGTCTAAACGTGCATAAACGTTGAACTTAATTTATATGGTGTATTGAAAATATAAAAGTTTAAAAATTAAAATTATGTTATAGTAAATAATATAATATATTACGTAACAATAAAGATAAATAAATTTTAAACAGTGTGAAAAAACTATAATTGGATTATAAAATACATTTAAGTATAATTGAGTTTTTAGGTAATCTCAAACATATTTCAACGACAAGTTAATCATTCATTATATACGTTTTCTTTTGATGGTATTATTTTTTTCCCAAAGACAGTATTTTTCAATGAAACACTTACGTAAAAAATAATTTCAGTTGTATTTCCTCATTATTGTCAACATTGACTTTGCTTTTCCGTATAACAAGAGATTTTTTTTAAATATAAAATAATGATAATGCTATCGTACATTATAAGTTTAACAAGTTAAGATATCTTACCTTAACTAGCGCAATCAAATTATAAAGTATAAAGCAGTTTTTTTTTTATAATAAAGTCTAATTTTTAAATATGTTAGATATTTTATACGTAATGTTAAGTAAATTATTAATATAAATTCCAAATCTATAAACGCATTTGTAAATCAAAATCTCATTATTATAACAGAGGAAAATTATAGTTGTTTTTTAAAACTTTACATAGAAAAAAAACACCTGGCAGAAAATATTGAGTAAAAAATGTATGAAAATATAAACTCACCGTCTAAAAGTTTAGATGTTACCATTCAAAATAGTATTATGAAAGCATACCTGCTGAAATAGCAGTAAAAGTTATAATACATACTATACAACACTATTATTTAGATGTTTAAAAATAAGAAAACGTTTTACAAATGGATAAAACTGGAAATTTATGGTTTTTTGTCAAAGTTTGTATTTTGACCTTTTTACCAGATAAAAATTAATAAACATTAAATTTCTTTGTAATGAAAACAAATATTTATAATATCATAAGTAAGTTTATTTCTCCAAAAACATGAAAAAAAATCTCTTAATACAACAAACCATTCAGCATGAAAACATATAAGATAACGCAAGGTATCAAACAAGTTGGAAATTGTACGTTAAACGTGACATAGGAGGCGCGTTCGTTTTACAGCTACTTTCAGAATGTAAAAAAAAAATCATCCTTATTATTTCAGTGAAATGAATTATATCGTCTGCTATGAGCGAAATGAGTATGCCTTTTTTTTATTACGTGTGCCACGTTTACAAATGAAAAAATTTTCTGAACCAGGCAGAACTGTAAAATTCACGATGGAGATCTTGCTTTGTGAATTATTACGTCCATGGTTTAATATTTTTATGACTCATAATAAACGAATCTCCTGTGTTTATTTACTATAATGGATTGAGATATTCGGCTGTTAATGTAATTTCCAATTAAGTTATCTCAGAATCTATACATGTTTAATGTAACTTATCTCTCAAACAAACAATTTTTTTCAATGATATTTCTAAAAATGTAACTTTTATTCGAAAAAATAATTTTTAATAAAAATGGCCGCCTGGCATATGATAAAAGAAGTGGTTTGCCCGTATTTGTTTTCTTCAGTCAAATGACTTGCCCTTTTATTATTCAGATTACGTACGATAGGATTTAATAGAATAAAGAAAACTATTATTAATATATTTTTTAGTTTTTATTCGATTTTCATAAAATTTTAAATGACTCGACAAAATTTTACAAAGATAATATATATTAAATTTCAAATCATTCAGTTGAGTAGTTTTTGCACTGTTATATGCGAACAGACGGACGGACGGACAAACAGACAGACGGACGGACAGATAGATGGATGAACCAGACGACAACTATCGGTGCTATGAATTTATATAATTACGAACGCACCTAAAAACAGCAAAATGATTTCCTGGAGAGAATGTCGTTTGTGAGTTATTCGAATATTCAATGAGACATTCAAAAAATACAAAATAAACGTATTAATTGATTGACTAATTTAGTTATGAAAAATAAACAAAAAATGCGAAAGAAAATTTATCGCATTTGCGCAACCAAATTGGTGTCGAACTAGTATAATACGAAAAGCAAGTTCTCGTATTCACCATTACTTGGAATACCTGTTAAGATAATAAAAAATGTAAAAACACACACATAAGTAAACTAAATACTACTATTAATTCCTTTAATTATCTCAGTACAGGGCTGCCACTGGCGACTATTTTTATATTCTATTCGCACCACTATTTAAAAAAAAATAAATTTTGTAGTATATTTCTCTTGCACATGTTGTCAAAGTGTATGTGAAAAAAATTTGTTATGAGAAAGGGGTGCGAGACTGAATTAAAAAATAGTCGCCAGTGGCAGACTTGCAGTACTAAATTTAACTTAATATCATAAAGTTAAATTAAAATAATTAGTCTTAATCTGTCATCGTGTTTAGACGAGATATTTCTTTAGACAAATTCACAATAATGAAGTTAAATTCTCTAAAGAACAAGAAAATCCAAAGAACGTGCACGACGTACAGCAACACAACTGATCACTTCCGCTTTCCCAAGAAAACATTTGCTAACAATTCAAAAGTCACTTATATTTTCAGCTATTAAGTTCATATATCCTTTTCAATTTAAGTGTGTACTCAAATCCAAACTGCTTATTTTGTGACATTAATTCATTTTTGCTCTAAAATGCTTCGAATTGGTAGGTTGTCTTATTCAGAAACTTTATAATGTCCGTATTGATCATTTTTTTTTTATAAAAGCAGAATATATTTTTAAATATGCTGTCAAAGTGGACATTTTGAACCGAATTTCCCGTAGCGATAGCGCTGGAAACAAAAGGAAATTATCTTACTGTGAAAAGAATTGTTTGTAAATCAATTTCTAATTAATTGAACGAAAAATAAAAACACAGGTCACTTGATAAATCACGCAGCCATGTTTCATGTTCTTATTTTTAAAAATGAGTCTGAAAATGTGTAAGAAAATTTTGAGTTGTTGAGCGTGGAAAAAAAAAATATTTTTTAATAGCGCCTTAACAGTTAAATAAGAGACATGAAAAGGTTGGTCTATATGACCCACAATCCGGATTTAAAGTATGTAACAAGTAAAGGTTTCTTTTATGCTCTTTTCTTTCCCTGACACAGTTACAAGGAAGATGGTATTTAAAACGTACATATCTATTATATACACTTCTTTCTTTCATTCTTTCAAGAACTCAGAACATTCCTTTTTATTTTATTTGTTTGTCTTCTTCAAGGTTGAAATTCTGTCTGGTAAAAATGATAAATTATTGCGTTTTGATAAAAGGTTGTAACGTCAAACTATTATCACTGAGAGAGAACAGTGTTCGATAAGAAAGGGATTTCTTTCCTTATTTTACATTACATTTTGCCAAACACTACATTAATGAATCGGGAGGAATTCAACCAGTTAATCTTATTGATCATGATCTCTTTACCAATTTCAGTAATTGTGTTAAAAATTTAATCTAATATGAATTACAGAATTATGGAATGCAAAATTTGCTATTTGATCTCAGTTCAAATATTGAAGTTTCCTAATTTATTTCTGACTATTACGGAAGTAAGAGGGTTGACTTACACGTAAATACGGTATGTCTCAATTTTTTAATGGTTAAATAAAACAAAATGAATAAATATTTTAAAACTGTGACCGCGTTTAAACTTTTACCTGAAATAACATTAAAACCACTTAATCGAACAATGAATAAAAGGTTCGAAACACTTATAGTGAACGACTCGGAAAACTCATCACTGTTTCTGTATCAACATTTATCGTGCAGGGATTTTATGATTAAAACTCACCTACTTTTTAAGTCTCTAACTATGATACTAGTGCCCCAAACGAAAGAAAATGTCAATAGTACCAGGAGCAAAAGTAAAAAGTTATAAGTTAAACTATGAAAATTGAAAATGGCAGCAATTTTTGAGACCACTAACAACAGTTAAACGTTAAATTTGCACTTAACCCGTTGGGGACGAACAACACGTATACGTGACGCATAAAATGCTCAGAATCCTTCATTATTCCCACCAGTTAATTTTTATTGTAAGATTTGCCTTATTTAATCTTAGCACTTCTGCGATTCAATTAGGCGCAAATTTCTGTTTTGAAAAACCGGTGGTAAAAGATTAAAAATTCTATAAACGACCTTCGTCGCGAAGGGGTTAAAGAACAAAGTGACTTAGGTAAAGGTTTCCGTCGACAATCGTGCTTGTATGCATCCTCAACTGTTTTGAATAGTTAGTAACGGTCCTCAATCCTCGCTGTTGATGCAAGCGGTGTGTCTCTTCAAGGAATCCATTTATATGATGAATAGGGATATATTAAATGGTGAATAATTCTATTTTATATATAAACTGTAAGCCGTACTAAGCAGGAGAATTGTTTTTCAAAAATTCTAGGAAGCAATGTATTAAGAAGAACATACTTAACAGTATCGTAAATTTTAGGTTTTATTACGTAAAACTACTTTCTGTGAAATTGGATGAAACATTTTGTTACTACACTTCACATTTTAAATTCCAAATAGCAGTTTTAGTTAAAAGATAAAATTAAAACAAATTGTTGAAATTTTGTACTCCTTGAAAATAAATTGAATTTTTTTTACAAAATCAGTTCATACCATTAACTATTCAGGTAAGTAATTTTGGACGAATCAGCCGGCAATGGTTGATATTTAATCAGTAAGGATATCTAAAAAATACAAATTTCAAAGTTAATTTTCAAATTAATTTTACATTATTTATATTTAAGAAGTACCTACATAACTTTTCCGGTAGCTGTTGCATTTTAGTATTTTTATACACAAATAAATGGAGATGACATCTATATCTATCCATCTAGTGGTGTATCTGATGGTAAAAAATATTTTTATTTATAAAATAATTCAAATTTCTTTCTGTGAACACAAAATAAGAATTTGAAAGAGTAATATTTAATAAAATATTAAGTATTAAATCTATATGTGATTCTTAAAGACTCTCAAATTACATCATGTACAAGTGTAGAGTATACTCCTGAAAATCAGTTAAAAAGTATCCCATCGATAACAACTTACTCCAGACATTTGTAAATACGCCATGGGTAAGCTGACATAGTATAACAGTGTGTTAAGATATGTACAATATAGTAAATTAGTTATTTCAAAACGTGTATTATAATAGAATCTGAAAAAAAAATGAATTAAATTTAGAAACTTGGTAATCATTACGCTGCCCGCGGCATGCTAACAATTTTTCAGAATTGACATCTTCACCATATTTAATCCAGCAGAATTTTTGTCATTAAATAAGGATAATATTCACAATATTTGTAGGAAAGAAAAATACACAAAGATTGTAAAGTTATTGTTTATTTAAATTGGTAGCTATCATTTACGCAAGCTTTTATCATTTAACGTTTATTCTCTTTATTCTTATGAGTTACATGCCCCTTGATGCCCTTAATATATGGTACCATGCTCCTTTAACTTCACGCCAACTAACCACGTCAGACCTGTTGATACAAGATGGCTGTCTCATTCTTCCTCACAGGCCTTAAAATAATTCGAGCACATGGAGCCAGTCATGGAGATTGATCATCGTATGTAACACAATGATTGATAGAGTATCTTCCTAATTTAGGGATTCAAAAATTAACAAAGACATAGAATGAAAAAAGAAAGCTTACTTAACAGTACTCCCTCCCAAATAAAAATAATAATCAACCTACCTCCCCCTTTAGGATCGTTCATCACACTAAAACTACGGTACATGATGAATACACAGAAGTGGGTTGCATGGCAGGGACAATAGAACGATGTGTTGAAAAAATAAATTGAAAAGCGACTTATCCTTAATGCCAACTATCCCTGGGCTTCCTTCTATAAAAATCGAATGTCAAGTTTATTTTGAAAAATAATTATTGAGAAAATGCCCCAAATTTATTATTCACGACTGCAGTGATAAGTGTGAAAGGGAACGTTTCAATGTATGTATGTATCTCATGATCTTCTTCCAAATCATTAATATATTGTACAAATATCCATAAGCAGTAAAATCTTTTAACTAAAGAAAAGAAATTTCAATATATTAGAGACATTAAATACTATACAATGTTTATGTGGCAAAAAAGCTTAAGTGTTAAATTGAATAAGATTTAAACAATTCTTTGAAATCTTAAAATATTGTCAGTGCTCTGCTCTTTGATGAATATTGATATTATCGATAAAACTGAAGATAACATCTCATCAGTCGGGAGCAGGAGATTCAATTTCAAAATATGACGATTAAAAAAATTTCCTCAACTCGCGAAATAACTTTCTTCTTTTTTTTCTATTTATTTTGTGCAACAGACTTTCTAAAATTGGAGAACATTCACACTTTCAAATAATATAAAAAATTTTACTTTCCTCTTCTATCATTAAATAAAATTATTAAAAAGAAGTCTATTTAAATGTTTTTTTTATGTAAAGTTGTTTCTAAAAAAAAAAAAAAAAAAAAAAAAAAAAAAACTACATTTATCAAAATAAAACACATATGTTTGTACAATTAAAATCATTTATTGTAATAATATATTTTTAACGATAAAGTTGTCTATTAAGAAATAGATTTAGTAGTTATTTTTTTATAAATACTTTTATTTTACTATTAGATTTAAATAAAATCTATATTAAGAAATTTTTATTCCTTTTTTTATCAGTTTTTAAAAGCCTTTTAGTTTTGCCTATTAATTAAAATAGTCATAGAAGCAGATGGTATCTATGTAAAAAGCAACTGCCGTCTAGAACTGGTACCCAAAATAAAATCCCCATTCTGGACAGTGGCTATTAACTAAAATTTCTTATTTTCAGCTTTATATGTCTGAATTTTAATTATTGTAAGCCATTCAAAAAACAGTAAACCCAAATTAGCGCAAATTCCCTAACTCAAATTTCAATTGTTTCTACGCTTAGTAACTTAACTTTCAGGTATCAAAAGTAATTAAAATTTAGAATATTCTATTTAAGCTGGAAGTCTGTTTTTAATTCTCAAAGGGACACGTTTTGGATCTTTCTCGCCGAAAACAGTATGTCAGCATTTCTTTTCCGTACGCCTGTAAGGAGTTGTGGAGGGCACTCTGATTGGTCAAGAGGTATTTTCACATTGCGCTTCTTCGAGGTTTTGTACTTCCATGCCGTGGTCGATGTAAGCTAATATATTGTCAGAGCGTACATTTTTCGTGTTTCTCTTGTTATGTGAATATCAGTATGTTATGGAATATATTATGGCGTATTATAAGGATCCTGTAAACTTGATCTTGTTAGGATCTTGTTTATTTTTATTATAAAGTTTTTTTAATATGGAGTTATGGTACGAAGCTGTAAAATTAAGTTCGGAATTAATAATGAGTTGTCTGGTGAGTTCTTCCATCTAATATATAGTTTTCTAATTAGTTCTTCCATCTAAACTTCACTTTTTGTTAATAACATATTTGTACTGCAAAATGCTGACTTTTTCTTCGATTGAAAATTTCATCTTGGGTTTTACTTCATGCCTTCCCAATAAAACCAACGTTGCTACTTCATCTGCATTATTATCAACCTAACATGGACTTTTTATTCATGCTTTTTATCGATGTTTTTTATCAATTTTCCTGACGCAGTTTTTAACTAAGATCGCGACGCTGTTAAAATCTTGAATGCCATATCCCCAGTTCCAATTTTCCAACCAATATTCTACTTCATACACAGAATCGTTGACAATATTTTTTGCAAGAGTTGCCCACAGACGCAAAAGATGTATATTGAGGCTAACATAGCACAGAAAATGCAACCAAAAACATCAAAGATTCTTAAAAATTTTAGTGATATCGTTACATACCTCTATATATGCATATGCATGTTTGTTCGATAATCAAATTTTTGCACATAAATACAAGAGTGATGTTTCAAAATAGTTTTTTTACTGAATTCTAACTATATATGGATAAATAATTTTATAATTTTACCATAATATATTTATGTAAGAAAATAACATTTAAGATTTTCTTTTGGAAAATTTCAAAAATTGCATCTTGTTAAAATTTAAAAGTATAATCTCTCAAAAATGTTCACTACGTTTAAATAAGCAAAAATATTATCATACCTAATGAAGGCATCTTTTTTCAAAGCTTTGCGTCAAAAATTTTACAAAGATTATTTTTAAAAGAGAAACAAAATTACGTCATTATTGACACTAATGAGTATATAAAAGTGAATTTACGACTGAGGTATTAAGATTCTCCTTTTTTAAAAAACACTGTATTACGACAAGTTCAGAAAAAATATATTCTGGTGGTTTCCTTATGTCTCTTTGGAAAATAATTTCTCATTTGTTAAAAACATGAAATAATAATAAATCTTAATTTGTTACAATATAAGAATAGAATTTCTGTTTATTTGTAGGAGAAAAAAATCTTTCTTTGCTCGCAACATAAATTTATTTTGGGTAAAGTCTTCCAGCTTATTTTTTTCAAAAAAGTGAAGCACTTATAAGAGCTTTCAGAGATATGAAAAATTGTGTATTAATAAAATTCATCAATAAAAATTCATTATTATTAAAAATTAAAAATTTTGTAGATGTGAGTGGAATTGTTGCAATGTTATGCAAATATTTTACACATAATAAAAATATTTTCATTTCTAGTTGTCATATGCATATGCATACAGTATTTTGATTGTATATTAAATTCACCCCAGAAAATCATAATTAATTATATAACACTCGTAAGACAGCAAATTTAAATACTTTCCAGAAAAAATAAGTGTGCTTATTAAAATTCACATTTTCACTTTAAAATTTATAATATGTGCATCTCAGTTTTATGAAAATTCACGTTTTGCTACAGATAAAAATTTAGTGTTATGAAATCCTAATTTTGCATAGATAATCTATTACTATTAGTAAAGGGATGTTCACTTATGGAGAAAATTACACTATATTTCATTAGTATCTGTACGCATTTTTAATTTCTATTTAATTTTGTCACACCCGCAGCAGAAAAGTGATATTTATTTTTTTCACAGGAGAATGGCTGAGTGATTTAAGATTATACTTATAATCAAAAAATAGTTTAATAATAAATATTCACTTTTCCCACAAATTTTTTATACATCATTAAAATGTTGCTATTCTGCGTAGCTGGCATGACACACAGTTTCCTGTTACCAATAATAAAACGCATGAAATGTTTGCGGTAAATGTCCGTGTCTGTTTACAATGTTGTTAATTATCTAAATGTAAGTTTTCCTATATACTTGTTCACATTAAAATGTTAAAATAATGGTACATGGTGTCCATTAAGTCCAGTAATGATAACAGGAGTTGCACATAAGTTTACGCACATGAGCTTATTATATATTCAATTTGTTTGAAATGCTGCAAATTGCTTAGAAACAACTCAATTTCTCTTCAAGTATCGGATGTTTATCGTGCTTTCCAGCTTTCCAACTTTACGATGACGTCTAAAATCATTAAAATATGGCCCTTACGCTATGCACAAACTGTCAAATTAAAAAATATATATCTACCCGTTTAGATTACATGTCAGATAACAAAACCCGTTCCTGATCAATGGCAATTTCTTTGTACCAGGTACCTTTACAAAACAGTAAAACATAAATTTCCTTAACTACCATGACTCGCACAAGAACGTACTTATTATCAAATTTCCTAATGGTGCTACATTTGGATTTATAGCTGTTATATTTGAAAATAAATATCAGATATTAAGTTTTGTGTTATTTTAATAAATGTTTGTTTAAGCAAATACCTGTACGTAACCATCATAAATATTAACTAAATTAGTTACAAAAATCTTTCTATTTCATGTAAAAAGAATCATAGGAGTTAAGTAAGAAATTTGATCATCAATATTAATGAGAAATTGAAAAACACGAGATTTATCTAATTTTCATGTGTTTAAATAATATGTTAGAAACTTTAATGTATTTATATTTAATTATTTCCGGTTCTATAATTCACATTTCGCACAAAACATATCATAATTAAGTATTAGATGTGCTAATGTCTCTTTGATTACTACAACTTGGTTAATACTTGGTTAAGTACACATGTTTTAGGGAATGCTTTAAACACAATAGGTAATACGGAATTAAATCCATTTTGTTACTTTGAAATCTAAGTTTCTATTATCATAATCTTCCAACATGCAACAATTTAGTCATAAGATTTCTGCAAATTAGTTCATTCATCCGTAATTTATAGATATTAATGCATTGATAAATGTTTCCCTAAATTCTGAGATGGAATTCGGTCTTATTAAAATAGCTTAAACATAACTTCCAGATTTTCTGTATTTGTGGATTAAATAACTTCAGGTGACATATAATTCGAAGTAAGCAATGTTCTCTTTATCCATAATACTTTCATCTCTAGTAGAAACTCTTTATAATATTTTACGCAAGAGGTAATGTAACAAAAATTTGCATTATTATTTAATAAAATATTCTATACAGACTTTTAAATTAGTTATATAGTGATTTTAATCAAATATATCCTTAAAGAGGTTTTAATGCAGACATATATCGGCTGTTTCATGAAGGACCCCTATATTTGAAAATAAATAACTTGGAAACGGTGATAGATAGGAGCATGAAGCCAGTGGTATGTTTATTAAAAACCCCGTAAAAATCTGATACAAACCTCAAGATTTTAGTAACAAATTGCGCCTATAGATGGCGTTGCAGGTGACATAACCGTAAGTAGGCTGTATCACATCAAAGCGATTCAAAATGTGCACCTTTCACACAACACACATGTCAAAACGAAGAATGAAATTGCTAGTGACTCCCTGTAGTATGCCACCCGAAATCAACACACAAGCATGTCTAATAGCCTCCTCCAGCTCGTCGAATGTTAAAGGATTGTTGCGGTAAACAATGACCTTCAGTGTCACTTCCAGAATTTCTTGCACTATGCGGTGAGAACCACCAAGTGAGAAGGAGATGCGTGAAGACCAAAAATCTCAAACTGGTAACACAAAACTTTTTTTATTTACAGCATATGTTCAATGTGCATTACATTTGCGTCAAGTACATGTTCAAAGTGTATTATAGCGTGTTCAACAGTAGAGCGAAAGATTTCTCGATCAGTTGCAGCAACATAACGCGTTATGCTTGCTTTCAAATCTGGCAGAGTCCGTATGCTTCCTCCATACACACGATCTTTCAGGAATCCCCACAACCAGAAGTCACATGGTTTCATGTCCGGAGAACGAGGAGGCCAGGTTGCCGGAAAACTTCTCGAAATTACCCGATCCCCTTCAAAGTGAGAACGAAGCAGTGCCGTCACTGCTCGGGCTATGTGAGGTGGTGCACCATCTTGCATGAATACTGTAGTCTCTAAACATTCTTGCTCTTGTAAGGATGGAATGACCTCCTGCTGAAGGAGGTCGAAATAACGGGTACCCGTAATGGAATACCTTTTAGGACCCTGAGAAGTGTTCTGCTTAAAACAAAAGGGACCAAGAATGAGATCAACCATAAAGTCACACTATACAGTAATTTAATCAGGGTGCAAAGGCTGTTCATGCACAATATTAGGACTTGCATCACCTCATATACGACAGTTCTGAGTATTCACTGCTCCATCTAAGTTAAATGCGCCTCGTCCGACCACAAAATGTTCCAAAGCTATGTATTGTCAACGGCTATTCTGGCCAAAAACATCCTCCCAAATTGAGTTCGTGTGTCCGGGTCTGCAGGGTACAGCGCTTGCACAACGTGAATCTTGTACGGATACCACTTTATAATGTATCGAAGAACCTTTAGTACTGTAGACTAAGGGAGAGATAAATCCCGTCACACCGCTCGAGCACTTGTCGAAGAATATTGGGAAACGGACGTTCTTTTGACCACGGCAAAAGCGACTTCTTCGGCAGTTTCACTTGAAATCCGTTTCCGCTCTCTTCCTTGCAGCACACCCAGCTCCTCAGTTTCTTCGAATATAAACATAATCTTTTTCAAAGCCTGCCTCGACATTGGTCCTTTTCGGAAGCCTTTCAAGCGTCGATATTCTCGCAGTGCAATTAAGAAATTACTGCCGTTCTGATAAACCAACTTCCCCAGTAACGCTCGTTCCTTCTTCTCTAACGTCATGGTGCAGAATGAGTTTACGGCAGTGACTACTGGCTTCTTAAACCACTCCAAATTTGCATAAAACCTTTCTCTTAGGTGAAAAACGCCATCTATTGGTAGAAATTTGGGCTAATTTGATAATTTCAGATTTTATTTCCCCATGACCCATATAACGTATATTCCAAGTTTCATCGATATCTATCAACCAGAGCGGTCTCTACGTAGCTCTAAACAGGATAACTTTAATTATAACCACCCTGCATTACAGGTGACATTATACATCACGATTCTTACAATTCACGTCATATTTATAAAAAATTAAATTTTACATACGCTTGTTTTTAAGTACAATTTACATCAGATGAAATCACTTTCAGCATATTTTGGATTGATTATAAAATAAATACATTAATGTACTATTAATTTCAGAATAAGAATCGAAATATTCCTCTACACATAATCTTTCGAAATCGATTTTTTTGTACGATACACGTATCTTGTCGCTTTCTCGACTTATCGATAGGCGCCGACATCACGGGGCTGACGGAGATATACTCCCACCACTGATTTTGAAAAGTGTTTTCCCTATTTAATCACTGCAATTAATTGGTGCAAAAATACCATTTAAAAATTACTGGTGGAGGTTTCCCTAATTACCCCCCTCCCTCCAGTTGTCTCCGTTAAGTCGACGCCTATGGACTTATCGATATAAGCCGATTTGGAGATTTATGGTACACTGTTGTATTTATAAATTAATGTTTTATGTATATTATTCGGGAAACCATACAGAATAATTCAATTGCATTGAACTCTTGGTGCAATGTTTAAAGAAAAAAAAAGAAAAGGTGAAACGAAACAGATAAATGCAGTTACAAATATTTTCATTTTGTTATATTTACGTGTGAATTAAAATCTAAAACTAGAGACAAATTTTATTATATTTATATGAAAAAAATTACCTCTTAATTTTCATAAACATCATTATTTCAATTAGCAAGATAAAAGTTATCGCCATTGGTAGTTCCATACAAACCTTATTCTATTCACATAAAAAAGCCAATCAAAGCCGCGGTTTGTATGGAAATTTTCTTTCACAAAATTTTCATTAATGAAGAGATTAATTCGATGGACCAAAAGGAGAGGGGTGGTCTAGAAAAGGCTATTTAAAAGTATTTATTTTTTAGATCTATTCAGTAAATAATTCAATGTTTTCAAAATGGTAGTCTTACTGTCGTATAAAATATATATTTAAAATAATAATAATAATAATATTTAATAAAATAAATAGTTATCCTTTTTAATAGAAAGTGGATATTGCACGCAATTTCTTCTGTGCATATTAGAAAGTAAATTAGAAATCATGTACAATATATTTAATAACAAAATATTTTATAATTACAAAAATAAATATGAAAATAGCTATTGTTTATATTTATTTTCATTTATACATGTCAAGTATAATTATCTTAGAAGATATAAACATTTAATAAAACACTTGAAATTAGCACATTACTGCCTCATGCTCGATTTTTAGGGCTCAGGCTCAAAGTAAAAATTTTATGTATTCGCAAATTGAAAAAACAAAAACTTGTTATTTGAGAGACAAGTTTGTGTAAGTTTCTTAAAGTGTTTTACAATCATTTAAAAATCAATTTCGAAGATAACTGAAATGTTATTAAGGAAATATAAGAAAAAAACTTTGCACGATCGGCGTTAATAACAGAAATAATCAGTGAAATATACATTGTCTGTTGTCACTTTCTGATTAAAGTCCTTTCCCAGAGTTACTAGAACAAGTTGGTAAGTGTGATTGAAGATTGCACAAAGAGTTTCGTTTAATATTAATTTCAAAACACTTTATCCTTCCTTTAATAAATCTTAAATAAATTTCATTTTCCAAAAATGAAAAAAAAAAAAAAAAGAAAAGAAAAAAGAAAAAAAAAGTCATGTTTTTTATAAAGTAAAAATTTACCGGTCTATTTTTCTCGTTTTTTCGAAATTCTGAACCGGAAGATATTTTCAAATTTTATGATTTTGAGTTTCATAATCGTACACAAAATTTCTGGACTGTAAGTTACATATTTTCTGATAAGCGGCTCTGTGACGGACAGACAACGAAGCGGGAGTAATAGGGTTTCGTGTGATGAACGAAACCCTAAAAAGGAACTCAGGTATTTACGCCATTGTTGCTCAATGTTATTTTAAAAGAATAAAGGTTATGATGTTTGCAAATTTCTGCCAATGGCTAAGTTTAATTAACAAAATTGATATTTTAAACAGATTCCCAGTGCCATGGAAATCTAAACACGTTGTCCTGAGGAAGTAATCCAGATTAATACTAATTTCTATGTAAGAAATACAATTTTTCAAAAGAAAAATTTTTAAACAAAAAAACATTAATCTTGAAACAATTTGAAAATGTTACTAACAATTTTCTACTGTGCATTTTTGGTTATGCTCGGATTTCAAATTGTTCAGCTCGGTCCCCGAAAATAGAGCTTGTACTCATCCGTACTAAATATGTGTGCTGGGTTTTACTACCTTTTTGTATTACAGGATCCGTAAACATAATATGGTGGAAACGTGTTCCTTCCGTGTTCCAGATGAATCATAAACGTGTGTAAGCTCAATCATGAACTTTTAAAATGTTGAATCAAGAACTCGTAAAGTGTTGATCAATAAACTGGCAAAATGCTGAACCATACATTTCTGCAATGTGTTATCCATCGTCTAATCAGACACAGAGCTCTGACTAAAGTGGTCCTCTGTTTAAATCGGTTAAATGATTACAATTTACAGATGACGTCTCTTTCCGAGATGTACGAAACACACAAAATAGAGTGAACTCCCGTTAGTGAAGAGTTCCGATTTTCATCCACAGTAACTGAAATCCGCAATGAACGATGTAAATATTTGAATGCTATAAAAATAATCCCTTGTGTTGAATTAGTTGAATTCAGTTTTTTAAATTAAATAGGTTAGAACTTTATACTAAATGATACAATGTCCTTTTAATTTAGTTTTTTAGTAAAAAATCCAAATTAGTGACAACATTTTAATACAAAAGGACGAACTACTCAAGACGAACAAAATGTGTAAATAAACTTCCGAACTTAAATAATTTCAATATATTTAAATTGTTGAGTGATTTTTCTTTGCAGTAATGAAACAAGTGATAATTCTGGCGTATTTGTTTCTAGTCTTCTGTAACAGTCCACAATTTGGTCTGCTACATCCGATTTTGATTGGTAATATCAACGAATAACAGGCAGTGTTGCTTGAACTTCTCACAATGTTGGTTGTGGAATGTAATCCTTCCCTTGATTAGTATCCGTAACTATTTCTTGATATATCATAAAAAACTGTAGCACAAGAAAAAACTTTTTTTAAATATGATGTGAAAAAGAATGTCTTTTTAATCTGCCCGTTTAATTGTAAAACAAATTGTAAAACAAATAAATATTACAAATTAGTCAATTTTGATAACATTGATTTCAAATAGAAAATAATGGAGAAAATGAAATTGTCCTCATTAACCGAAGATACATTTTAAGCGGAGACGCATTAACGAGAGTTCACTGTATATCATTCAAACAAAAGTCAATGATTTTTTTTCAATAAATACTAATATGAATATACCATGATTTCCATGTAATGTGCTTTTAATTGCAATTGAAAAATATTAACTGACAAAGCTGTAAGACTGATGACATATTATATGTAGAACGTTATTTAACTGAAAATTGAACAGGAATATAAAACTGAAAATTAATTAACTAAATAATATTGTATGGATTTTGTTATTAATACAATTAAATATACTAATATATCAAGTCACTTTAATTCTGAAAGATTTATGTTCCTTACATAGCAATGGTTCTAGTTGGACTATTTTTTTATTTAGCTTGTTTGCAATCTCTTTTATGAAATTTTAATATTCGCATTCTTTTATCTGTCATTAAAGAAAGACAAATATTTTCATTTCAATAAAGTGGTAGCAATCAAGCTATCTGAACAAAAATGTAGCCCAGTATACAGTCTGCGCTCTTTCTCAGGTGGTAATCGCTAATGGGGAAAAATTGTAGATTCATCATTTTGTTCATAAAGCAAGTTTCAATCATCATATATATATAAAATTTAATTTTAATGTTGAATGTAAATGTGGCATGCCTTTTGACACGTGCTGAAAATTCAATTTTTAAATAAGGTGGAGTTATTCAATGCTTCCAATTAATGGCATGAATAGTTAAAATTCTTGTTTTCAAATGTTATAATTTATTTCAATATGCATATTTTGTTGAAATTATCGAACGTATATTATAAAGGTTTTTTATTATTTGTATATATCTGCTTTATAAACAATTTTATAAATTGAAGTTCATATATTTATTGAAGATTATATGAACAATTTTAATAAAGAAGATTTTAATTTTTTTGGTTAATTTATCTTATAATAACAACTGTCGATATAATTTTTTACAATACTGTTTAAAAATACTTTTAAAAAAGCAGGATAATGATATGGATTCTCAGCATGACTTCATATTGACGTTAACTGCTTAAACTTTCTGAATGATTATTTATACACTAAAGTCTGCTTTGTAGAAGGTGTTGATTTGGGTGTAGAAACAGACAGATGCTTAAAATTCTGTATATTGGAAAGCTCTCAATTGATCGCCTGCTGCTGGAGATCATGTATGAGTAAGTTGGCATTTCAATTCACACATCTTACTTTCCTTGCATGTATAGATGGAGACGATTCACTTCGTATTTCATATATTTAAATTTATTATTTACAATTATAATAAATGAGAAATTGTGACGATTTTATTAGAAACGTTGAAAATGTTCTGGAAGATTTTATTCAGTTATAGATAATGTATTTTCTTATTTTATGGACATTTTAATCAAGAAGCATTTAGTTAATTATCAACGGAATTTTATTCTAATTTTGAAAGTAAGTGCGACTCGCTTTTCGACGCCTGCTGGAAAATTTATTTTTAAAATCGGTGTGGAGTTATTCAGCATTCCCAACTTACTTAAAAGAAGGATACTGGTCGATTCATTGGGGTAGTTAAAAATAATTATTTCAATATGCTTTTGTATTCTGATTTTAAGGTTTAAAGTTTACAGTTAAGGTCTTTTTTCATCATTTACATACACCTGTTTTATGAATTTTGATAGTGTTGAATACAGATATTTATTGAATAACATTATACATTGATTCTTTTTTAAACTGTTTTAAGCCCTTTTGGGTGCAATAATTTTTAATCTGGCATTGAATGAAATATTGAATATAATTTAACTCCAAGTATCAAGAATTTCTTGGTAAAACTTAACTATTTGGTACAAAATATAGGAAACGCAGGAAAAAAAAATATTATTTTAGTATCATGAAAGTTAAAAAATTAATAAAAACAAAATTAATAAATAAATAAATAAAATAAAATAAAATAAAATGCCTTAAAATTACATTGCAAATATATAGACAGATTAGATTTTGTTTTAAAAAAAATTATTTTTATTAATTTAAAATCATTATATAGCAATTTTGACACATGTTCCGCGTTTAATTAAATTTAATACAAATAAATAGCATGTAATCAATCTACAAACATTCTTAGAGAATTATTATTTAAACATATTACTTTTATTATTTTTCATTTTAAAATGTACAGATTTTTTTTAATAACTATTGGAATCTGTTTGTAAATCCCTTAATAGTTTACTCGTACAATGAATCACACATGAATTATTATTTAAAAAAGGATTATCGATTTTAGAATAATAAATCTATAGATATAATTGCATTTGCCACAGAATGCAGTATTATTGTTGTTTCTACCCGCATATTACGCACTATTAAACCAGATTATTAAACTAGAGTATACATTTCAGAAAAAGAAGGCAAATTTTAATATTTTATCACAAATTGTCTCATCCCGTTGTTTTAAAAATAATAGCTTACTGAATATGCTGTAAAGTTCATTTTATGTCCTGATTAGTGTCAAGTATGACATTGCTCTTCTGGTTTCCTTGAAAAAAGTTTGTAAAACGTTTAGGAAGAAAATTACAATACAAATTACAAATACATCATTTTGTTCAATAATGCATGACGAAAAAAAACCCCCATAAAATAACAGACTTGAATATTTATAGGACAACGCCCTCAATTCTTCAGAAATAAATATTTATTCGTTTTAGGTAATGAATATGATTTTATTAAAGAAGGGAATGGTAGCTTAGAAAATTAAAGTAAGCTACCATGATATATTTATACATTATTTTTGAGACTTTATTAAATTTATGCATGTATAAACTCCAAAAGTGATGTCTAAAATGACATTTTTTATGTTAAAAAAATTCTTGGTAATTTTAAAATAATAATTAATAGAGAATATTTATACTAAAGGCTTTCATATTTATAGATATTTAACACTGCAAATAAAAATAAATGGGTCATTGACGTTTTTTCAGATTTCAAGAAACTAATGAATGGGTTAAAGCGAAAAAATAAGTTCATACATCGTACATACACGAGTTTTTAAACTACTGCTTTCATGGCATAAATTAATAGACATTCCATGAAAATTTAATAAAATATTTGTTATGCAATGGAAAAACAACGTCACAATATCTGTCCACTTAATCACACAATAGTAAATTAAAAATTTGCAATATTGATGTTTTATCTTTATAATTGAAACAATAGATTGTGAGAAAAGCACGATCACATCTTGGATTTTAAAACTAGAGTTCGTTATAGAAAATAATATCTTCCATATTACATACATTCTTTATACATAATATCGTTATCATCTTCCTTAACAACTTCTCTTCTTATTTATTGTAAGTTTTTGATCTTTAAAAATTTTTAAATTGTTATATCGTCGCTACCATGCCAAACCATCGAATATGAAAAAATGCAATTTGCATTACTTTTAAAAATGACCGGATTGTCACCACTAAATTGTAATAGTATTCTTCACCAGCTTTGCCAGTTTGGTCTCCACTCTTATTAAGAAATTCCGAATCCATACCGGAAATTTAGAATATAATTTTTTTGCTTTATTTAATGATATACAATTCTTGATTACTTAAAGAAAAAAAATTCGTCGCAAAATTTCTGGTATGAATTTGGCATCTCTGAATGAAAAAGAAGGCCAAACTGACAACCCTGTTCTTTACAGAAATGTTATTAGTATTTTTACTAAGCGGAGAATTCTAATAAAATTTAGTGACGATATTCGGCCCATTTTTAAATATAATGAAAAATGATTTTTTTCATATTCGAGAGTTTGATATTGTAGCGACGATATAACGCCATGCTTAGTAAAATTTCTTTGCATTTAATATAATCTAATAGAACGATAATACGGCAAACATATCTAAAAGTACAAAAAACAGTCTCACGTTTTTGGTGCGTGTAATATGCGGGAGCACATTATATGTTAGAATGTACGCGAGTATAACTCGCACTCGCAGGGTACATTAAATTTATTAATTAATAAACTCCTACTACGCCTAAATTTTTCATAATTTTAGTTTCAGTAGATTCGGAAATAGAAAGGGGGAGGCCATATTTTTCCAGTGTACTTTTGACGATATCCCAGAAAATACAATACCTAAAATTAAATAAAATATATTTTTTAGTTCGATGTTATGAAATCTTTCGAACAATGCGCTACAAGATATATAACTATTTTTCAAGTAACTTAATCAACATCTCGGCTAATTACCGATTTTTTTTTTCGAAAATCAATATTAAATATCTTTGGATGATTCTGCGTCAATACATGTCTCCAGCGCCCGTCAACTCTCCCTCTGACTGACCGAAAAGTAAAGTTTGTGTGTAACGGAAAAATGCGTTTTTCACAAAAATTACGTGTGAAGTGGATTTAACTTCACATCTTCCACTTTCTTAAAATTAATTCCCCCTTCCCCTTACTTTTTCTAATTTTTTTCTTTCTTTAAAATTACTTTATTTTTCGTGTTATAAAATCTAGCTACTCCCTGTATTTCTCTTTCATTAAGCTTTCCTTAATCCATTCGGATCTCTTTTCTCACCGCATAAATCAGGTCGTTATAAAAAAAAGAAAAAGAAGTTATTCCCATTTCAATCCGCTCTTTTCTATCGGTGTCTAAACTTTGATCACATTTTTACGTCTACACTTTTGTTCGTCTAGGTTTCATTCTTTTAACGTATTTCATTATTTTCCCAATTGTCCAGATGCCTTTAATATTGTTATGAATTTTGTATGTATTTGTAAATATTACATTTGTTTAAATTTATTTTATTTTATTATTGTGAAAATTGCAGTATTATTAATGTATTTCCTATTGAGCATCATGTAACTCAATGCTAAAGGCCTCAGGTGGTTTGCCAGGAAAACAACCTTACAGCATCGGTTTTATAATGGAGTTCTATTGGAAAATCGCCAAGGAATGGGTTTATCGCCAAGTTGGCGATGGTTTTGGCGACTTATTTTTGTCGCCAAATTTGGCGATATATCGGATTTGGCGACTTTTTCTGCAACCCCTCCCTTATACCTTTACATTGAGATCCTTTCTCGTTTGGGGTACTCTATCGAGAGTTAAAGCACTTTCTGGTAATTTCTAGCATCCGAAAGCTCTGGAAAATTCTACAGTTTACTTTAAAGCCTATATAAGGGACCTCCATCAGTTCAGTTCAGTGAGTTCTCTGTCAAATGCGATTGAATACGCACGAGAGGCTTTGCATTGAGAACTGTGTTGTCTATGAGCGATTTAGTATTGAACAATATGCTATATTGTTCTGTGTGAAATTTTGCTGTGCTGTTATTAGATTTGAAGATTACTGAATATTTGTGTCTTTGAAAAGATATTGGTGTATTTATCGAACTGTTTGGAGTAAATAAAACCTGTCGATTGTTCTTATATATTGGCATCAGTCCTTTCGAACCCCGAGCTCACAACATTTGGTGTCAGGAGTGGGGTTGAATGCCGATCACCAGAGCAATGGAGGAGCAACTGAAAAAATTATTGGAGAAATTAGCTGCGAATCAGGCTGAGATGTCAACCAACCTTGGCGAGATGAAAGAAGAAATAAAGAAGGATATGTCAGGGATGGATGAAAAAATGACTGCCAACCTTGGCGACTTAAAAAATGAACTGAAGAAGGATATGTCAACCAACCTTGGAGAGTTGAAAGACTTAATAGAGTATAAAATAACATCTTTAAATGACAGAATTGAAGGCGTGGAAAACAAAGTTGAAGGAAGATTTCAACAAATAGAAGGAAAAGTAGAAGAAATTCAAAGGACAGCCAATACCGTAGAAGAAAGAGTCGAAGAAAAAGTTCAAAAGATCGCCGAGACCGTTGAAGAAAAAGTAGAAGAAAAAGTTCAAAAGATCGCCAAGACCGTCGAAGAAAGGATTGAGAGTGTAGAAAAGGAGTTGGAAAACGTGAAGAAACAAAAGATAACTGCCGAAAACTATCCCGAAGATGTCAAGTATCAAGCTATGCTTCCTCGGGCCTCTATTAAACTCTCCACCTATGACGGAAAATACTCATGGCCAGTTTTTAAGACACAATTTGGGATCGTAGCGGACGCCAATGGATGGGATTCCCAGACAAAGGCTTGCCAGTTAGCTGCTTCTCTACGAGCTGATGCTGCCGACGTCCTACAGACTGTGCCTGCAAATAAACCGCTGTATTTTGAAACGCTCGTCAGTGCCTTAGAATTGCGCTTTGGCGAGAAATGCATGAAGGAATATAGCAGACTCCAGCTCAAATCTCGACAGCAGAAATCTACTGAATCCCTGCAAGAGCTTGCTACGGATGTCGAGAGACTTTCCCATCTTGCTTATCCTGGCTGTCCGACTGAAATTAGAGAAAGTTTAGCTCTGCAACATTTTATGGATGGTGTGCGTGACCCTGAGATCCAGACAGCACTCCGGATTGCAGATCTCAATGATTTAAAAGGGGCTTTGGTTTACGCTCTGAAATTCGAGGCAGCCCAGCAAGCTACTAGGAAAGATCGACACTTTGTGTGAGCAGCCAACCTGCCTGAGACGTCGGATAGAGCTGTGGAGCGCTTACAGCAGCAGATGAATGACGTAATGAGAAAGATGAACTCCTTAATGGCCAACAAACCTTACAGGAAGATCAAGTGCTGGAAATGCGGTGGAGAAGGCCATATCCAAATCGACTGCCCAAGACGACCCAGCACCGAAGGTAATATCTCTCCCGCTAAAGGAGGAGCAGGAAAACTGATTAATGGCCATCTTGCGGGGCGGAGGTTTCCAGATTTTGAGAAGCCCCATTTTCAAGTACCGTATTTACCCGCGTATAAGTCGAGAAATTTTGGACAAAAAAAGACTTTAAAGTTGGGGGGGTCGACTTATGCGAGGGTCCTTAATTTTTTTTTTTTCAGAGTGGATTTCATCCGGTTGTCCAACATTAACAAAGGGCGGTAATATTAGGAAGCCGTCCATTGCATTAATTGCCCAGTGGTTTAAAGATGCGTGAAATCAAATTTCTTCCGAAATGATTAGAAAATCGTTCAAGAATTGCTGCATAAGCAACGAACTAGACGGCACAGAAGATGATGCCATTTTCGAAAGTGATAACGACGAGGAACAATGTAGCGATACAGAGATTGAAAACGTGTATCATGATGAGCCGATGACGGCGAAGGATTTATGTGAATTGTTTGCCGAGTCCAATATTGAATCGGACCTTGAATCAGTTTAACTTTGTATATTATTGTCTTCATTATTGTATATTTAGTACTTTTTCTTTCAGATGATTTCGAATAAATGTACAAAGAAAAAAAATTAAAGTTCCTTTATTATTGTATATTTAGTATACTTTCTTTTTTTTCTGGTGATTTTGAATAATGTATTTAAAAAAATCAAATTTATTGATCGGAAAAGTGGGGGGAGGGGGGGTCGACTTATACGCGGGATTAAAAAAAATTCAAATTTCTTGATCGGGAAAGTGGGGGGTCGACTTATACGCGGGATCGACGTATACGCGGGTAAATACGGTATGTGAAATTTCTGCAAGAAGTTGCGGCGAGAATGGAGTTTTTCTAGTCGGAAGTGTGAATGATTTGCCCTGTAATATGATCATCGATACAGGAGCCAATGTGACCATCATTCGGAAAGATCTAGCTCAGCGGCTGAAAGAAAAACTCTTCTGGACCCCGCCGCGTGTTATTCTTCAAACTGTGACCGGAGATAAGATCGATATATATGGAAGAATGACACTGAAAATAAAGTTTGGGAACGCCGCTTATCGCCATACAGTCTACGTGGCCGATATTTCAGACCCTTTCATACTCGGACTGGACTTTTTAAAAGAGCATGGATTTACACTGGACTTTAAGAATATTGAGTTACGCTCTGCTCAAGAAGATGTCACTATTTTCAAACTTGGAAATGAGTCCGGGTCTATTCAACGGATTACAGCCAAGGCAGATGTTATCATCCCTCCTCGGACCGAAATGATGATACCTGGATTAACTGGAAACGAAAGAATTTTCCAGTATGGCTTGACTGGATATCCTGAGAAGAGCCCAAAGGGAGTGCTAATGGCATCAGCGCTGGTAGATCTGTCGAGAGATGTGATCCCTGTGAGGATTGCGAACGTAAGTGAAAAGTCTAGAATTATCCCGAAGGGTGAAGTGCTTGCAACATGTGCTCCAGTCACCTGCGTTTGCAAAGACCTGAGCTTGACGTTGTCGGAGCCGCCTACAAGTTTAACACCTGAAATTGGACAAGATGAAAATTTATCTCCTGAACAGAGACATGCCGCAGAAAGACTGTTCCAGGAATTTAAGGATGTGTTTTTACAAAACGAGAATGATATAGGTCGCACTTCTCTGACACGTCATAGAATTGATACTGCCGACCATCCACCGATTAAACAGCATCCAAGACGCTTGCCATTCGCAAAACAAGAAGAGGTTTCTAAGCTCTTACAACAGATGCAGGATAGTGACATCATCGAACCGTCATCAAGTCCGTGGGCCTCTCCCATCGTGTTGGTCCGAAAGAAAGATGGCTGGACAAGGTTTTGTGTGGATTATCGAAAACTTAACGATATCACGAAGAAGGACAGCTATCCGCTACCAAGAATAGACGACACACTAGATACTCTTTCAGGACATAAATGGTTTTCCACACTGGATTTGAAGAGTGGATTTTGGCAGGTAGAGATCCATCCTGATGACAAAGAGAAGACCGCATTTACTACTGGACAAGGACTTTGGCAATTTAAAGTTATGCCGTTCGGGCTCTGCAATGCTCCAGTAACGTTCGAGCGCCTCATGGAGACAGTGTTAAAAGGCCTGACTTTTGAAGCTTGTCTCATTTACCTAGATGATGTCATCATTGGTGGCCGCACGCTTGAAGAACATCTAGTAAATATTCGAAAAGTGTTAACGAAGCTAAGAGCGGCGAATTTAAAGCTGAACCCTCTGAAATGCAAGTTCTTCCAACGCGAAGTAAATTATTTAGGACACATCATCTCAGCTGAAGGTTTTCGAACAGATCCAGAAAAAGTGTACGCAGTAAAGAACTGGAAGCGTCCGGAAAATGTCCATCAGTTGCGAAGCTTTCTGGGACTATGCACTTATTACAGAAAGTTTGTCCAGGGGTTCTCCAACATCGCAAGACCATTGCATAGGCTCACTGAAAGCAAGCAGAAGTTTCCATGGGCACAAGACTGCGAGAATTCCTTCCAGTGGCTGAAAGAAGCTCTCACAACCTCTCCAGTCCTTACCTATCCACACCCCGACAAACAATTCATTGTGGACACGGATGTTAGTCATGAAAGTGTCGACGCTGTACTTTCCCAAGAAATAGATGGCCAAGAACGAGTCGTAGCATACTGGAGCATATGTTTATCAAAACCAGAGCGGAATTATTGCGTCACTCGTAAGGAGTTATTAGCTATAGTGAAAGCCATAGAACACTTCCATCATTATGTCTATGGCAGGAAATTTCTCCTTCGTACTGATCACGCATCCCTAACATGGCTGATGAACTTTAAGAACCCAGAGGGCCAAGTAGCCCGATGGATGCAACGACTCCAGGAATACGACTTTGACATCAGGCATCGCAAAGGTTCATCGCATGGAAACGCCGATGCCCTATCAAGAAGACCGTGTCCCGAAAGTTGTCGCTATTGTTCCAGAGCGGAGAGCAAGTATAATCCCGAACATGTCATACGCCA
Organism: Maratus michaelseni; assembly: GCA_963931845.1. Classification (NCBI taxonomy): domain Eukaryota; kingdom Metazoa; phylum Arthropoda; class Arachnida; order Araneae; family Salticidae; genus Maratus; species Maratus michaelseni. The sequence goes on along the minus strand of OZ007587.1, from coordinate 305,916,774 downwards.
GACGAAGACTTCACTATCAACGCCACCAGATCCCTGGAGTGATGAGAAGATTCGAGAAGATCAAATGGCAGACTCTGACATCAAACCAATCTTGGAGTTATTAGAATCTTCTAGCACGAAGCCCAATTGGAAAGACATCTCGACTTACAGTCCTACGACGAAGCATTATTGGGCTCTTTGGAACTCCCCCCACGTTAGAAATGGTGTCCTGTTCCGAAAATTCGAATCGGAAGATGGGAAGACATCTCGGTGGCAGTTGGTACTTCCTCGATCCCGAATCCCCGAGGTCCTCAAGGAATTACATGACAGTCCCACTGGTGGCCATTTTGGAGTTATGAAAACATTACACAGAGTCCGAGAGCGCTTCTTCTGGGGAAAAGTGAGAACTGACGTCGAACAATGGTGCAAATCTTGTGATGCATGTGCAGCTCGGAAAGGACCAAAGAAACGTAACCGAGGAAGACTACATCTCTACAATGTAGGAGCACCTTTCGAACGCATCGCTCTTCACATTCTAGGTCCTCTGCCAAGAAGTTCTGATGGCAACAAATACCTTCTTGTTGTCATGGACTACTTCACGAAATGGCCTGAAGTTTATGCCATCCCTGATCAAGAAGCTTCTACGGTTGCGGATGCCTTGGTACACCAGTGGATATCAATGTATGGAGTTCCCCTTCCAATGCATTCTGACCAGGGGAGAAATTTCATCTCTGCTGTGATTGAGAGTCTCTGTCAACTTCTCGGAATGGACAAAACTAGGACGACGCCTTTACATCCGCAGTCGGATGGCATGGTTGAGAGATTTAATCGTACCATCCTCAACAATCTCTCACTTCTAGTCTCAAGAAACCAGCAAGACTGGTACCAAAAACTTCCCTTGTTTCTTCTCGCCTATCGCAGCGCCGTCCATGAAACAACCGGCTATTCCCCGTCTCAGATGCTTTTAGGTCGTGATCTTCGTTTACCTTGTGATCTGCTGTTTGGTCGCCCTCCAGTTGCGCCTTCATCGCCAGAGGAATACGTGCAGAATCTCCAGGCACGATTTGAAGACGTCCACAACTTGGCTCGAGAGCGGATCAACATACAGACGGAGAAGATGAAGACCAGGTACGACACGAAAGCCACGGGACATCAATTCAAAGAAGGTGACAAGGTTTGGTTTTATAATCCGACTCGACGTAAAGGACTTTCTCCCAAACTGCAATCGCACTGGGACGGTCCTTATACAGTCCTAAACAGAGTGAACTATGTCGTAATTCGGATCCGAAAGTCAACAAGTTCGAAGCCTACAGTCGTTCATTACGACAGGCTGGCTCCATACTATGGCCATAGTACTTAGTTCATTTATTGTAAATAGTGTAATGTAAATAATGTAAATTAGTATGACCATGGTCTTGTATATAAATTAATGTAATTATTTATTTTGCTTAGCATTATCATTATTATTGTTATTATTATTTAAATACTTGTATGTAATGGTGTCTATGCTTTATAATTCAGCATTATGAATGTGTTTAATTGTTATTTTCCACATTTGCTTTAAGTGTTTTGAATAGTATAGCATTTGTTGGTAACGGGTTTGCTTTCCGATCAAAGGTTGAACTGCCCGGGACGTGCAGTCCTTGAGAGGGGGGGCAATGTTATGAATTTTGTATATATTTGTAAATATTCCATTTGTTTAAATTTATTTTATTTTATTATTGTGAAAATTGCAGTATTATTAATGTATTTCCTATTGAGCATCATGTAACTCAATGCTAAACGCCTCAGGTGGTTTGCCAGGAAAACAACCTTACAGCATCGGTTTTATAATGGAGTTCTATTGGAAAATCGCCAAGGAATGGGTTTATCGCCAACTTGGCGATGGTTTTGGCGACTTATTTTTATCGCCAAATTTGGCGATATATCGCCAAATGTCGCCAAGTTGGTGACGGATTTGGCGACTTTTTGTGCAACCCCCCCTTATACCTTTACATTGGGATCATTTCTCGTTTGGGGTGCTCTATCGAGAGTTAAAGCACTTTCTGGTAATTTCTAGCATCCGAAAGCTCTGGAAAATTCTACAGTTATCTTTAAAGCCTATATAAGGGACCTCCATCAGTTCAGTTCAGTGAGTTCTCTATCAAATGCGATTGAATACGCACGAGAGGCTTTGCATTGAGAACTGTGTTGTCTATGAGCGATTTAGTATTGAACAATACGCTATATTGTTCTGTGTGAAATTTTGCTGTGCTGTTATTAGATTTGAAGATTACTGAATATTTGTGTCTTTGAAAAGATATTGGTGTATTTATCGAACTGTTTGGAGTAAATAAAACCCGTCGATTGTTCTTATATATTGGCATCAGTCCTTTCGAACCCCGAGCTCACAACAATATATAATATCTCTAACGTACCAATTCTATTTTTAATTCCACTTCTAAATTCTTTAAGCGAACCCCATGAGAAAGGCCCCATGCGGTTTTGTTTGGTTTACCAAAATTCCATATTTCCTTTCTGGCGCATAAATTCATATTTTTCCTTCATCTCTCCCCCATAGGCTTATCATTAACGGACAGCACCACCTGTTTCTCATCACGTTGTTCTCGCCAAAACAGTACGTTATCTGGCTGATTGGCGTATGTAATTATCGCCATGACTGCACTGTAACCACGAAAAAAGTTATGTAACAGCTCAGATTCTCTCGCTGCTTGTCTGTGATTAAATACATGTAATCCTTCGTGCCTCCTCTCCAGTGCTCTCGGGCATTTTTATGCCTATGTATGCTTGTATCTGAACCCGTGGTCAACTTCATCTTATAATAAAAATATTTCTTTATCAAGAAATTCCTGACTTCGTATCCATCCACTCCCTGTGCTCTGTTTCCCTGGATATTAATCAAATTATTTTATTGCAGCCCAACCGACGTGGAATTATACTCCAACAATCAACGTCATACCACGTGACCTAGGAAAATCGCTATAGTTTACATACAAGGTTTAAATAAACTCCTTCCACAACTAAGTTTTTTCTGATTTTAGTTTCAGTATATTCGGAAAAATTTTAAAAAGAGAGAGGAGACATATTTTTGCAGTACATTTTGGACGATATCTCTGAAAATATATTACCTAAAATTAAAACAAATATATTTTTGAGTTCAGTATTACGAGATGTTTCACACGATGCCCCATACGATGTACAATAACAAAACTTTTTTTCAAACAATTTAATTAGCCCACTTAATTTTTTCCAAAACATATTTGTGAATGAAAAATAATCTGAAAATATGTGGATTAAAAGGCTTTATAACTTTCCACGGCCCATAGTTTACGAGAAAAAGGGCTGTGACAGGCGGACGGACAGACACAGTCCTGATCTTATAATGGTTCCGTTTTTACTTTTGAAGTACGGAACCCTGAAAAGAAAAACAAATCTTGGAAACAATTAGAAATGAAAATAAATAATTTAAAAAACCATACATTGACAATTTTTACTGCCCACCTCCCTACGAAAATTCTATGAAATAATAGTTGACTAAAAAATTTTTTTGAATGTGTTCTTTTGTTCATGTTTTACTCCATTTTAGAAATACATAAAAACGTTTTATTAAATAGAAATTACAAGTTTATTTAATAGAATACTATCAAATATGAATAATATCAATTTGTTTTAAAATTGTTTTGGTGTACATTTGTAAGTTATAATTATATTATAATTTTGTTTCACTGAATACGTTGTAAATCCCGAAATATGTTTTTGACAAAATATCTATACCGAAGTAATTTTCTCCATAATTTTCAACCAAATAAAATTTAATATGCAAATAACAATTTCACTGCAGTAACATTTGCAGGATGTTGAAACATTATTTATCAAGAAATGCATAATTTTCTGTCCGATTGAAACTGTAACTCAGTTATCTGTTAATTTGGAAGACAGCTTCATTTCCACTAATTACTTTAAAGTCATTCTGACTATTGCTATAATTTGTTACTAAATTTAACTATGCATCGGAAGACTGTAGAAAATCACATCTGTCGCCAGGAAAGAATTTCTTATTCTATCAGCTGATTATTTATTGAAAACATTGTGATAAAATACTGACTTTTACAGTAAAATCATCGTAACTAATGTTTCATTAACCCATTAGAGACTGACGTTGCGTTTTCGCAACATTGTGTTTCTTACACCAGGTTTTAATGTAACACCAGTTTGTTTTTAGGATAAATATTCACTTTATTTGATGCAAGAAACACAATGATAAAGTAACTCTTAAGTTGCTATAATATAAAAGTGGTATGAATCGCAATATTTGTATTTTATTGAGAAAATAATTCGATCCTTAATAGGTTAAACAGAGCATGATATTTTAACAAAGCATTTCACATTTTAGGTAAATGGTGAATTTTTAGTCTCGAATGAAATGGTATTCTAAAGCAAATACGGCTTTTTATTTTAGTTCTCAATTGAAATACTCAGTATAATAACCTTTTTTGCGGAAAGTTTCTACCCTTTTTTTATTTAATTATATATATATATATTTGTAAATACATTGGTGACAAATAATTATTAAATTATTGAAACTTTCATTATTTGATTAGAAACAGAAAATAATACTAGCTAGTTGGCATAGCAACCCGATGTGTGATGCATTTGCATTGCATGATGGCTTTCGATTTTCAACGAAAGAAAAAAGAAATGTAGTTTAAATCTACATTTTCGATTTTTAACGGAAAAAAGAAATGTAATTTAAATCTACCTTTAGAAAATGTTTATAATAACAAAATATTAAATTTCTTATTATAAGCAAGAAATCGTGTTAACAATGCACAAATAAAAAAAAAAAAGT